>CM067507.1:29281391-29648891 GCA_034509495.1 Acestrorhynchus altus
TTTTCTCTCTTATCAAGGAGTAGGAGGGAATCGTGCCTTCTGCTTCATTTCCAGAAATAATATATGGATGAAGATGATGCAACTGAGGACAGAAATGTTTGTTTTATTGAGTCTGTGCTAACTTGTTAGAATGAAAGAATGGCCTGTCTGTCTGGTGTACACTGTAGTTCAACAACAGGATCGAGCCCAGTTCCAGCTGTTTGGATAATTGTGTTGGTTTTAACGGAGATTTTAAAACAATAGGGGGATTGAAAAGCAAACCTGTGAGTTAAGAAAGGATCTAGTGTGGTTTCTGCAACTTCTAACTGGGGTTTTAAGAACAGAAACAAAAGACTAAGTGAAAGGTTATGGAGACCTTTGCGCAATGCAGTTTGCAGATTGGCCAAGGTACCAAAAGCAACATGATATTCCCTCCTGCAACACAGATACTCTGACAACTGTTAGGGGACAGTTATCACTGCCATCTAAAGAAATGGGGACAAGAAAACTTCACAATCACTCTTAAATGATGTAAAATCGGAGACTAAACACAGAGTCTTGTTCACATCAGATTCAAAACCCTGACGCTGGCCTACAAAGCTGAAAATGGACCAGCATCTCTGTAGCAAATAGCAATTTAATAACATCCATCCATCTTCTTATACGCTTCCTGTTCAGTGTTGTGGTGGGTCCTGAGCCTATCATTGGGAATCATTGGGTGCAAGGCATGAATATCCCCTCGACAGGGCACCAATCCATTACACAGTACACACTCACACCTAAAAGGGAATTTGGCATGGCCCACAAAAGCATGGTACCTGGAGGAAACCTGCACGGACACAGTAACAGTATACCAAGCTCCTCACAGAAAGCGAATCAAGTAGCAATGAAACACCAAACAAAATGTTATATTTCAACTGGTGTTATGTCTCCTCTCTTATGTTTCTGTTTCTACCGTTCACAACACTATCATCCCGAAAGCGTCCAAAAAGAGCTTTCGTCTCCTGTGTGCTATATTTGTCAGCCCCGGGACGACAGGACAGAGTTTTCTGGAGCCCCACCCTGAATGGGTCATTCAGTTGAGTCACAGAGTACATCACCATGCACAGATCTGATTGGCTGAGTAGCATCACATGTGATATGTACAACACATGCAAATAAAATAAACAATCAACAGTTTATCGGTTATAGATATGTCTGAATCTAGGCCCAGACCCGGACCACAGTCCTCTGATTTACACTTTTTTAAGACAGTACATAAGTTGTTTGGTTTTGGCCATCAAGGAGTTTGTACACAATATAAAATGCAAATACAAAAATAAATCATAGTACCAATACGTTCTGTCTCACTGTCCATTTGTCTCGTTTTGATCAACTCTGACCAGGAAAACTGTTAACTCTTAAGAATACAGTAGGGTCAAATTCTACACTAAAGTCCTCCCAGACATTCATTACTGGGGTAAACAGGCAGGAAGAATGGGCCACCCAAACAATGAGTGTTTTGTCACCATGTTGGTCACAGGGAGAATGATCAACAACAGGCAACGTTTCTGGCAGAGGACGTCCCGTCACAACCAGCAAGACTGAGCCAACTCCACTCGATGGGTTGCCACATATCTGGAAACGAAACACCACCACACAAATGCCAAGCGAACTAACAGGCTAGCTCTTTGCTCCACTACACCAAAGGGACTGTGAAAGACTTAATGCATGCAAGGAATTGCAAATGTTCTAATTGTATCCTGAGTCTATGAGTCTTTGTGCACTTTGCCTGCTACTTTGCATCCATAGAGGCTGCAGTGATGGTTTGATAACAGACTTCAATATGGAAATTCATTTCAGGGAAGGCTGAACAAGTCGGAATATCAGTGGAACGGTAGAGGTATCCACATTCTCCATTTATGAAAACCCTTCCAAAAGTCGATCAAAGGAGAAATGCCAGTCTGTAATATAGCAGGTTGTTCCTCTAATTGAAATCAGTGAGTTAAACCAGTGTCCCAGCTAGTATTCCCAACTGACACAGTGGGAATATTCAGCCAGTGGTAGACTGATATAAACATTTGCACTGGCCACCAGCCCAATGTGACTTGTTGCCAAAACTGTTGGCCAAAATAGAAACATGATATCATTAACATGTTTCAGCATCCCTGGTGAGTAACACAGTTACAGAATCTTACAGTACAGTTACAGTTAAATATGAAACATTCTTTTCAACATTCTGAGCAAGAGCTGGGCATTATTTTTGTTTTGCACAATTTCATAATGTGAGAGTTCGTATAAATTTTAGGTACAGTAAACATTCTGACTCCTCAAACCTCCTCCTAGCAGTCTAATCTAATGCCAGGCTCAGCTTGACTTTCGGTTTTGGACCAAAAAAACACAAAAAAACCTGTAGCATATGACATCATATCCATTCTCACGTTTTTCATGACAAAACATGTTGTAGATCGGACAGATTTCTCACAGGTCCTGGTGCCTCCAGCACCAGGGTTAAGAAACATTGAGTTAAACAAACCCAAATGTCAGAAATGACCATGCCATGTGAACAAGCCATAGCCCTAATCATCTAATCACACTGTGGTCCAACGTTTGCATGGTGCTTGAGTCCATGTCACCTTTTAATCACTGATCTATTCAAAGTGAAGAAATCTCAATATAGGTCAATACAGGAGTAATGAAAGCTACACCAGAAGACTCGAATGCGCCGCCTTCCTCCTAACCAATCGTCTGCCCCCACCTGTCTTTAAAAGGCCTTTACTCAGACGCCCCTTTTGGTGCTTTACCTCTGTACTTGGCACCTGGACCTGGACCTGCAACAACCCTATGTTTCAAGACCTGGCCTGACTACAGGGCCAACGTCAAAGACTTTACTCTAAATTCCATTACATTTTGCCAAGGACAGTAGGCTTGTCAGTCCTACATCTCAGGAATTCTGACCAATGGGCCCAAACATTTGCAGGCCACTATTAATGATAACATGTTTCCATTGGCTATGGTCAGGTGTATTCCCTAATGTTAAGAATCAAAGCAGTCACTGTCAAATGTACCAGAAATTAAGAGTTTTCTGACAGTTAATTAACAAAGCCTTTAAAATGAGACTAGATGTGCAATAAAGAACAAATACACACAATTATTTTGTCTTTCTTACTGGATCAGAGATCATCATGCAAATTGCCTAATCACTGCTGCCTCATCAAGTAGGCCTTTTTTTATTCAGTCAGTTTAATGAATTACTTGTGAATGTTAAGTTTTACACAATTCCACTAAGAATGTACTGGAACACTGGAGCTACCATTAATTTACTCTTGACAATGTGATCTATCCAGTCAATAAACAAAGATTCTTTTTAACATGTTTATTATTGCTGGAGGGAAAGCTCTGATTGTTCTCAAAACTGAGAGAGAGATTGTTGTATTGTTATTCGTAACAACACCGCTCTCCTCGGGGCAAACTAGGGTTCAATAAACAGCTACCTGAAAGCACTTTGCTATCTTCTATGGTCTTCTGCTGCTTTATGGGCATCAACTGTTTTAATCTTCAGGGTGTGTGTCAGCTGTGTCTGCTATTTTCACTTTCAGTGTGGGCAGATCATTCTCACTCAAAATGAGGGTTCTTCAAAGGCTCTTCAGTAAAGAAAATGGTCCTATATAGAACCATAAACACTCAAAGAACCCTTTGTATTAATAAAGGGTTCTTTAGATTGATGGAGAATGCACTGTAGAGGGTTCTCTATAGAGCCTTTCAGAAAAGGGTTCTACATGGCACTAAGAAGGGTTCTACTATTATTACAAATTTGACATCATCACAATAGTAGAACCCTTTTTAGTGCCACATATAACCCTTTTTGAAAAGGTTTTATATAGTAGAGTAGAACTCTCTACAGTGCATTCTCAATCAATCTGAAGAACCCTTTTAAGATGAGTGGTTTTTAAGGTGAATGTTCATGATTTCATATAGAACCGTTTTCATTACAAAAATGGTTCTACTCTCATTTTTAGTGTGTAGTCTTCATACTACGCACGCTGTTGTCTCGTAATGTCTAGGAGCAGTTTAGTGGTTTGCACACTACAACACTGATCAGGAACACAGATTACAGGAGGACAGAAGTCACACATTATGATATCTTTCACCAGGAGGGACCTGCAACGAGTCTGTCTACTGTCCCACACGTTTCATCATGAAAACACATGAGAGAACGGATGTGATGCCAAATGCAAAATGTTTTCTGGTCCAAAATCAAAAGTCAAGGTGAACCTGGCATAAGAGCTGCCCATGGATGCTGACTGCTAGGCTTGGGGATTCAAATTTTATATGAGCAATATTTCCACTGTGTCAGTTGGAAATAGTAGCTGGCACATACAGTGCAAACGTTTTAGGCACCTAATCACATTATTTAATGTCCTATCTCTGATCAATAAGAGAACAGACACCGTTAGAACAGAAGCAGGTAAACAGAATAAAAGTACAGAGGATTAGTAAATTTCTCATTCTGAACAAAGCAAAATCTTGTGAGATCTTGTGAACTAGTTGGAAGAACAAAGCTGGATTCAAAATTTCTCCTGGTCGCCGTCAGCCAGCGCCGTGCATTCCGTTCCATCACCAGTGCACCTGATTTAACATCACTAAGCACTGATCTAACAAACCAGGTGTTGGATGAGCACTTTAAATAAGAACTACACTCCTATGAGGAGAGCTTTGGAGATGTTTAGGTAACACAGTGATGGAAAACCATAGGAATGTTATCTGTGTTTGTTCTAATATTACCGTTTTTACTGAGGTAATAAACAGAGATTTTCGTTCTCATTTACACAGGGTGCCTAAAACCTGCAGCACTGTACTCCTGCTGCACATCACAGTGATTCTTGGTGCAGGGTTGATTTTAAAGCCACCCCATCCTGTCAGTTGCAGCCATCCCCAAGTGTGGTTTCAATGGGTAAAGATAAATGAAAGCACAGTGGCACATTCATAAAACATACCCAGTCATTTCTCGATAGCTCATACCTGTAGAGCTGAACAGTGGCCCAAACAAAGATCCATATAACTCTCAGATAGCTGCCAGGCATTGGGGGAAAAAAATGAAGCTATAAATTCTGAATTCCCAAGGTTCCAGAGAACCACTTCGAGTGCACTTCCAACTCTCCTGTTGTGGAAGCTGAAGACAATATGCTGAAAGAAGTTACCCATCACTCAACCTTTGGGAATGCTCCCCATTCAAACGTCGCAAGATTTCTGCAGATGAGTAGATACAATCCAGGGAATTTATTCACCACTCTTTAATTCTTTGTCCACAATACCCCCCATCACTGCACAACAAGAAAATCAATCTCCCCAGCAGTCCAAGTGCTGATTCCATTAGCGAACACAAGCAGACCAAAGAGGGCAATTTCACCCTACCCGGCAGCAACAGCCGATGACCGAAGAAGTTGTCGCTAACCCTTCAAAAGAATATCTCCAGATTAGTGCACTTTGTCCACAATATCACCCTGCTTTGCGCAAAGCCACGACCACTTTAGACACTCCAAGACAAATTGCTGGAGACAGAACATAAACCCTACTTAGCAAACCACAAAGAGCAGCCAAAACGTGGCACTTAACATGAAGGTTAGTCATATTTCCCAGCACAATGAAAGTCTGCCAGCTGGATTTTGTGCCTGAGGTGAAGCTCATGTGTACGAATGGGTTCACAGTCGTAAAAATAAAGGTGCTATGAGAGGTTTTGTTTGCGCAATGCTTAAAAAAGAGCATTTTGTAAATGAGATGTATGTGAGAAACCATTTCAAAGGTTTTTTACCCATTTATCGATTTTCTTCACTCACATCTCTCTTAACAAATGATTCTTCTATGGCAATGTTTCTCAGTCCTGGTCCACAAGAACCACTTGCCCTGCAGGATTCAGAGTCTCCCCTAATTCCTGCACACCTGACCCAACTAATGAACTGACTGACAAGCCCTTGCTGTGAAGAACATGGTGACTTACAGCAGGAACACTCAAGAGCACAGCAATGGTACACCATGACCAGGATTGAGAAACATTGTTATATGGCATCAATCAAAGAGCGCTTTGTAGTCGTTGTTTTTTTATAGTGCATATTGGGAACTTTGACTGAGCTTTCTTTCAGAGTTACATTATCTTACATATTTTGCTTAGAGAAACTGACACTCTAAATTGGTGTGGCTTTGCTTCATCACGCTGTGCAAAAATTTGATTTTACCACATCAGAGGTGCAGGTTTTCAATTTGATAACTTCATCTATTCATCAAAGAAGAGAAAATACATGGTGAAATAAAACGTGCATGTTCATCTGATGACTACACAACTAGAGTGGAGTGGTGTACCCTCTGAAGTCTACTGATTACCATCTGATTTATTGACTGAATGAACCAAACAATGGCTGTGACAGGGTTAGTATACAGAGGTGCACACACAGGGTCAAATGATGAAGGCAAACACAGCATCAAAAAGCACATAAACCATTAATGGTGTAAAAATGTTATTAGACTATTGAGAATAAAACAGTAAATGCAAGAAACTGTCAAATAAGGTTTTCTAGCTGACATTGGGCTTTGAATGTGGATTTTCTCAGCCAAACCAGTTTGAGAAGAACGGTGTGTGTCCAAATGTATGGACACCCCTTCTACTGAATGCATTCATCAATTTTAAGTTGCACCAATTACTGACACTGCACACACAGCTTTCCTAGTGCCTATAGGGATGCAGATCAACAGTAGCCCATTTGCACCAGACCTAATGCCAGGAATGGGCATGAAGATTGCTCACCCCAATCTGGCAATAGTTTATTGAAATTGTGATAATTCTGTTGTCATGATGCAAAACTGAGTATCATGGATATTGTCAGTACTTACAAACATCAAACAAGTGCACATTTAAAACAGAGATTGTAAGTAGTGTTTAATTAGATACAGTGCAGCACATTTTGAACAGAATCAGTACGGGAGTGTATTTGAATAACAGTTTATAATAATCTGCCACTACTGATTTTTTACTGACATACATTTCATCTGCATGTCAAAATATCATGATAAATATCATGAACATGTCTTTAATATAATGGTATAATATATTTACTATAATGCCCACCTTAACTAGAGGTGTTTAAAGTCCCCATTATTGAATTGTGGAGCAGTGGAACTGTGTTCTCTGTCTACACACTTTAAAAATGCATAAATATGCTCTTGTGAGCTCATTAAATTAATTACTAGCAACTGACCAACTGAAATATTGGTTGAATCGAAGCATTTGTCTATTCTTTACATCATTGTTCATCCATACGACTCCATATTCATAATCACTTGCCTAACATGATCCTTTATTGACCAACTGCAGGGTAATCTGAGGTTAGATAACAGCGGTTAGAACTGGTCTCCTGGATCTATTGTTATCGGTATTAGTAGAACATGCTAATCCAAACAAAAGCCTGGAGTGTCCTTTATTTAACATTCTCAAAAAAAGGTTCTTTGACTGATACCACTGGTTCCATACAGAACCATGGTTGGAAAAGAGATCTTTCTACTGGTAAAGCACCTTTTCATCAAGTGAAGGTTCTTTAAACACTTTCTTTTCCAAGCATAGTTCTTTACAGAACTCACAGTCCAGGTCTTCTAATCTGGACCCCCAATTTCCAGCCTCTAGAAGTTAAAGGAATAATTAATGTCATTGATTGGCCACGCCGTGTCACACCTACCAAGGATTACAAAGTCCAGGACTGAAAAATGGATTAAAGGCCCAGATGTAAAGACCTCTGTTCTACAGCACTGATGAAAGAACCTTTTGTATTACCTCTACGTTTAAGAGTGAATATGAACCCTCATTCACCGCTGGCTGCTGTTCAGAGAGTGAGGGTGAGGTAATCTGGGAAGGCAGAAATGGAGTTAACTGAGCATTAACCTGGGGCATTAGGTTAATGCCGTTGTCTTTGGTAAATATAGATTCCCAGATCAGGCTGAGCAAATCCCTGTATCAATGCTACAAGACATGCTCAATAAGAAATCAACCTTGGGGCTGATGTATGTTTGCTCCTGGCTGATTTCGTAATCAATGGCAAGTGTGCTTTCTCAGCCTAGAAGAAAGAAATGTCATTGGCCACCTGGTACTGTACAAGAAACCTGAGTTCCTTTCTGATGTATTCAGTATCAATGACTGTTAAGCAAAGCCCTTATTCAGAGTAGCTTACATTTCAGTCATAATACCCCGGCAGCTCAACAGAGTGTTAGGAGTCTTGCCTAAGGACTCTCAGTGTTAAAGTGTGTTTGGCTTGCTCATAGCGTTGTTACCCACTATGTTAGGTCGGAGTATTGCAACGGATAACTACCTGCCAATGAGCATGTGGAAGACTGGGGTTCAATTCTACACTATGCTGTGCTACACCAAAAAGAGTCCTACAGTCCACTGGCCCACCTTGGTAACAACCCCGTTATCCTTAAGTTGCTCTATATCAAAGTATTTGCTTAGATTCTGCACACCATCTATAAAGTCATCACAGGAGGCCAGAGCACATAAATCTTAAAACAGAAATGTTCAGAGCACTGAAGAGACACTTTCCAGGTTGGAAGCAGATAATCTACTACAATAAATCACAATTACATCTGTCTGTTCTCTCCATTCTAACAATAAAGCTTTACATCTCCACAGCTCTCACAGCACATATCAAATCTCTGATGTATTTGCAGTGAAAAATGATTTAGGATTTTGTGCTTGCTGAAATAGACAGAGTGGAACATCATCAGTTGAGTTTACTCGTAATTCTCACTTCTGAAAATCATTCTCAATAGGCATTTACATCCCCCCCGAAAAGCAACGATAACTAGGCGCCTGCTTCCTTTGTGTTCGCTTCCGCCTGCCTGGGAGCTTGTGAATCCAGGGAAAGTAAATGAAGGCTGGGCCTCAGACGGGTTGCGCAGGTGAATCGATTTACTTATTTATGCACCCACATTCTTTATTCATAACGATTTCTTAAATATATTTGTTTCTTTGTCCGACTTATTGTGCTTCCAGCTTATGCCTTTCCGCTCGATGCTCCAGGGCATGTATGAAGGTAATGAAAAAATCATGAAATCATGAAGTGAATCCAAGCAAATGGAATGCAGATCTTCAACCCACATGGCTACACTGGCTTCCAGGAGAGGCAGTCTGGTGGGCTAATAAGGGCTGTGGGGCTGTGATGCCACCTGCTTAGTCAAATGAGGTGATGAAGAGAGCACACCTTCAAGAGCATGTCAGTTCTCCAGGAGAACTTCTCTAGCTAGGCTAGAGTTTGTGAGAATAATTTTCAGTAGAGACTGGCCAAAGCAGTTATCTTTAATGGGACAAACTGGTTTCATTTTAGCTTCCAAATGTCTCTCCTTCATGACTTGTGTTTTAATAATAACGACAAATTGCAGGTATAAGATACTAAGAACCAAGTATCTCATTCCTTGCTGCACGAAAT
Organism: Acestrorhynchus altus; assembly: GCA_034509495.1. NCBI lineage: Eukaryota > Metazoa > Chordata > Actinopteri > Characiformes > Acestrorhynchidae > Acestrorhynchus > Acestrorhynchus altus. Next base: position 29,290,817 of record CM067507.1, read on the forward strand.
GGCAATGAAATAGTAGACATTGAGCTAAAGTTAACGTGCATTCCTCTGCTACAGCTCTATTTCTATTTACCCAGTGTTTCATTCCTCATTGTATCATAATGTAGGCTATTGCACTGTGCCTCCACTTCAGATTTCCAGCCAGCATCCAGCCTTATTCAACAACCCATATTTCATTCCACTGTCATGCAGAGCTTCTTCGCAGCCCACTGGCGAACGTTTAGTCAGGCGGACTCAAACGCCGAAAGGGAGAAGAGCTGAATGAACTACATCAGCAGGAGAAGGACAAAGTCAAGAATAAAGGCTTTCTCAACTAAAAGACCAGCACAGTGATGTGCTGGACTGTGCTTTGGGGAATATAAAATGTAACTTTTGGGAAGCAATTTTTATTATCATCCATCATAATTAAAATTCCACAAGAAAGTAATGTGAGCATGTTAGCATGTGAGCATTAGAGAGTCGGTCTCATATATATGGCAACGCAATTACCATATAATCACCAGCTGGCCTAGCTCCTAAACTTACTGAATAATTGATTATGATGACCATGCTACGCACAGACGGCAAGTGAAAGTGTTAATATTCAGTGGTAATTCATGTATGTTTGGTTAGAGTCCAAAACACTGATAAACCGGGGCATGTCTAGATAACATAAAGACCCAAATCTCAGCCCAAAACAGGGTTTGTTCCCTTTGTTTTTATGCAGTCTTTCCTATTGTACTGTATAATAAAGCTGGTGGACAGCCATGACCTAAACAGAGAACCACAATATTGCCAGTTCAGTTGGGGCCACAATATTGCCAGTTCAGTGCCCTAAGGAGTATGATATAGGGGCGGGGAAATGAAGTGGTGAACATTTTTTAATATTCATGGCTGAGGTGCCATTAAGCAAGGTACCCATCCACTAATTGCTCCAGAAGTTCATTGACACAGATGGGATAAATGTGGGGCCTAAATTCTATTCCAATGCTGTCTTTTATGGCTATAAAATGTGATCTCAATCGTATCCAAAGATTAGAAGACTGTGTCAAGGGAACGGATAAATAACGACACTGTATGAGCAATAATAAAAAAAAAAATCATGAGAGAATAAAAAAAGCACAATCTGCTCTTTAAATGCTCGTGATATTTTACATCATTGTCCCAAAACTATAAGCACCTCAAGGTCCTTATATTTCTTAATAAACCTTGTGCAACTTGAAGCTCTTCCTCCATAATTCTGTCCTTCTTCTAGTATTTCACTAGTCGTCCATGTTATCCTTGGATATCATTTTGATCATTGACTTGCTCCTCCTACCCTCCATCTGACTCAACCCATCTCAACCCCATCTGATCCATCTAATTACTGCTTTCACAAGTACTTCGCAAGTGTTTATCCACTTTATCCTTGAATATCCTTTTGATCAGTGACCTGCTCCTACTCCTACCCCCCTGCACACTGCCAATATTCAACCCCCCAACTCAACCCCATCTCACCCATCTAATTACTCGGTCATGCAGATTTCTCCTTCACATCATCCGGAGAATTCAACCTTCTCTCTCTCTAGAGAGGCCACTCAGGTGCTTGCTCCGTCTCCCATCAGTTCAAGACTAGACTACTGCAACTCCCTTCTGCCTGTCCTTCCTATGAGTACCATCGGGCCCTTGCAACTGATCCAAAATACTGTGGCACGGCTCATCTTTAACGTTCACAAGTTTAGCCATCGGCTGCGTTCCCTTCACTGGCTTCCTGTAGCTGAACATCAGAGTCGAGCTTTGATGCTGGCCTACAAGGCCAAAAATGGACCAGCACCTCCGTACCTGGCAACAGGTGATTGGCAACAATCAAAACCCACTTTGTACCAAGGGCCCTTCGAGTATCAAGTACAGCTCAGCTTCACACTCCATCTCTCAAGATTCACAAAAGACAAGCATCCACACTCTTTTCTGTCCTGTCACCAAAGTGGTGGAACAAACCTCTCCTGGGGGTTAAGCACAGCTGAGTCAGTGGCACATCTCTTTCAAGAGCATTTACCTCATTAAAGGTTAAAGTTTATAATTATACAGAATCTTGTGTCATAAAGTGTAACGTTGAGTGCTGGGTACTGAGCTCTCCATTCTGACACTGTTTTCTGTCAGCATCTATCTATCTCTGGATTCCAGCCTCTATAAAAAACCTACGGATATTTCCCGAGTGAAGAACAAAGCCCTATTGTAGGTCGCTCTGGATAAGAGCTTCTACCGGAAGCCTTCAGAAGTCCCTGATTAGCTGACCGAGGTGTGCTGGACTTGGGCTTTACATGAAACCTACAGGAACTGCACTTCACAAGCATTTCTCCACTTCATCCTTGAATATCCCTATGACCGCTGACCTCCTGAAGACCTCTGGCAGACTCAACCCAACTCAACCCCATCTGATCCACCTATTTACAGCCTTCAGAAGGTTTAAGCTGCAAATGAAAGTGGGGATGATGATCCCTGTCTTAGATCCTCATTTATGCACAACACTATATCTGGCAAGCATGAGGTGTAGACCAGCATGCCATCAGGTACTGGTCACAGTACAGGCCCTGCGCAGCCAGTACAGTCCAACCAGTGCATGCATGCGGAGGGACTGAGAGTAAAGAGTGATGAAGTTGGTTTCTGACTCGTGTCCGAGTTGAGGGACGGTGACAGACACCTGGAGACCTAAAGTGAGTCCCTGCAGGGTGAAGGGGGAGTCCAGGGGCTCGGTCAGGCATGCTGCTGTGGTTATGGCTGAATGAATGGACACAGAGACAAAGGCTGATTAGTCATTACGACGCACTGCACATGCAAACCCTGGAACAGGGGCAGTGGGCATTCACAGACACTCATGAAGGGCATGAAGTTGGGCACCACCGCACGGGTCAGAGACGAGGACCCTGTCGGACCGGACTCACCTGCGCGAGCGCCCACAGCCACAGCGCAGCGCCCACCCGCCGGCTTTTCATCGCGACCGGCTTCGTCCCTGCTTTCGGCAGCTCGGAGGGGGATGTCTGTCACGAACACGGCTCCATGGCCCGATATCCGACCGCGGCTCCGCGTTCCCCGAGTCCGCGTCCCGCACCGCCAACGCGAGCGGCTCTCCCCACGCCCGCACTCGCGCAAGTCCCGCCTCCCGCGCTCTGATTGGCTACTCGAGCCTTCCCCCAAAACAAATCGCCGATTGGGCGATGTGCTTGCCAGTTTGACATCCCAGCCAATCGTAGCCGAAGTTTGAAATGCTAACAGCCAATCCCCGGGTAGTGGGGCGGGACTTTTGCGGAAAGCGGGTGGGGAGTGGAGGGACAGTGCGGGACAGTCCTGCTGTTTACGTCTCCAGCGCGCCGCAGTTCAGCCTTTCATACAGATCAGCGCCATTTATCAGTGCTTTCACTGCGACTGAGTGTAGAAATCAGCGCAGCCGAGGCCACAGAGAGGACAGTAACAGAGTCACACTCAGAGCCTCTGCGTCATCCTGCAATCTGCGCCCTGTCCTGACGAGGGCCGAAATCAATAAACAGCTACTGATCACTCATTACTGACGATCCCCTTCTTAAAGTTTTACTTTTATATATTTTGTTTAGTTTCTGTCTAGTTTCTGTTTCTCTATTATACTGTACACATCTTTATTTATTGTATTTTACTGTCGCATTTACATAAAGTATCCATCTCTCCATCCATCCATCCATCTCTTCATCCATCTATTCATCCATCCATCCATCCGTCCATCTATTCATCCATCCATCCATTCATCTATTCATTCATCCAACCGTCCATCTATTCATCCATCCATCCATCCATCCATCCAACCATCCATCCATTCATCCATCCATCCATCCATCCATCCATCTCTCCACCCATCCATCCATCTTCATTCATCCATCCATCTATTCATTCATCCATCCATCTCTCCATCCATCCATCTATTCATTCATCCATCCATTCATCCATCTCCATCCATCCATCCATCCATCCATCCATTCAGCCAGCCATCCAACCATCCATCCATCCATCTATTCATTCATTCATCCATCCATCCATCCATCCGTCCATCTATTCATCCATCCATCCATCCATTCATCTATTCATTCATCCAACCGTCCATCTATTCATCCATCCATCCATCCATCCATCCATCCATCCATCTATTCATTCATCCATCCATCCATCCATCCATCCATCCATCCATCCATCCATCTATTCATTCATCCATCCATCTTCTCCATGCATCCATCTATTCTGGTTCATCCATCCATCAATTCATTCATTCATTCATTCATTCATCCATCTCCATCCATCCATCCATCCATCCATCCATCCATTCAGCCAGCCAGCCAGCCATCTCTCCATCCATCTATCCTTCTATCTACCCATCAATTTATCTATCCATCCATCCATCCAGCCAGCCAGCCAGCCATCCAACCATCCATCCATCCATCTATTCATTCATTCATCCATCCATCCATCCATCCATCCATCCAACTGTCCATCTATCCATCCATCCATCCATCCATCCATCTCTTCATCCATCCATCCATCTTCATTCATACATCCATCTATTCATTCATCCATCCATCTATTCATTCATCCATCCATTCATCCATCCATCCATCCATCCATCCATTCAACTGTCCATCTATTCATCCATCCATCCATCCATCCATCTCTTCATCCATCCATCCATCTCTCCATCCATCCATCCATCCATCCAACCATCCATCTCTTCATCCATCCATCCATCTTCATTCATCCATCCATCTATTCATTCATCCATCCATCTTCTCCATCTATTCATTCATCTGTTCATTCATTCTCCATCCATCCATCCATCCATCCATCCACATCCATCCATCCATCCAAACCATCCATCTCTTCATCCATCCATCCATCTTCATTCATCCATCCATCTATTCATTCATCCATCCATCCATCCATCCATCCATCCAGCCAGCCAGCCATCTCTCCATCCATCTATCCTACTATCTATCCATCAATTAATCTATTCATCCATCTATCTATTACTGAATGCCCTGTAGTTGTGGTCTTGAAAGGTTGGTATTCATCACAGAACCTGGTAATTACAGGGGATTTCCAAAGATTGGATGTGAAATTGAGGGATTAGGATCTCAAACTCACAATGTCTTCAGTGTAAATATAGATGTTTTATTTGCTGTCCAATTTATAAATATATTTAAGTTTGTGTTATTCTATGTAAAACCAAAGGGGAATTCCTACGATTGGTCAAAATTGGTCAGAAATAAAATCGTACAATGTAAACAAATCATTCTGAGTGGTTTGGGGTGAAACATGCTGCACACAGTCAGAATTATTTACAGTGGTGAACAGTTCACAAGATGTATCTGAGGTAATGACAAAAATGGTGATACGAGGTTTATGAGGAACAACAACTCTTTTAAACTCAAATTATTCACGTAGATGTAGGAGGCTGACATCAAAACTATGATATAATATATTTATTTGACATTTTAATGCATGAATTATGTTGAATTTTCAAATATCCATATATTTCCTTTTTATCAATAGAATAACAACAGCAATTATGGCTAAAATATATGATTCTGGGGCACCATTTTGCATTATTAATGACCTGTTTATCATCCCATGTATTTTACACATACAGTTTGTTCTAAACAATGTCTCAAACAACAGGCATTTCGTATCAAACCACATAAGGATTTTTTTGTCCTAACAGGAATGTTGACTCTTTGCAATTTCCCTTCACATTTTCCCTTCCCAGTCAAACTGTGCTGGAGACTGGCATAGCAGAGATCACCACCACAGCTGACTCTCATAATGTAATATTGCAACTCCCATAAATATTTACCTGTTAAAAGAGAGAGAGAGAGAGAGAGAGAGAGAGAGAGAGAGAGAGAGAGAGAGATGCAAATATAAAACTGATGATAAAAGGAATGCAGGACAAATTCTAAGAATTTCAGAAATTTGAAAACTCAATTGGAAATATACAACAATCAGTGATAACATTTTATCAATGACTGGTGAAGAACATCTTTATAAACGGTGGCATCTGTCAAAAGGGGTAATGTACATTGTACTCTGACTGGTTACTTTTAACCCTGTTCTCTCCGCTCTAAACCACATTTCTGCACTCTTGTTCTGGAACCTCTAACATGTTGAGAGGGCGGAGACACACTGAGGGTTGATGTACTCTTTAAACCAGTAAAGAACATTTACACTAAGAGAGGGTTTTCACAGGCTCACACCTCTATTACAAACAGGATTCTTTATGGAACCCAAATCAAATGTTATGTGGCATCATGGCATCACTCAATTAACCTTTTATAGCTATATCTTTATTTTTGAGAGGTTTGTATCTGCTCTTAACTCATTATGGCAAATATCAGCTGGAATTCCACCTGAGTTCTGAACATCACTCTTAAATGTACCGGCAGCAGAAATGAGGTCCAGTTTCCGACAGTGTGTCTGCTCAAAAGGGAACTATACCTCCACACACTGCCTGCACTTTCACTAGTAAAGAGAAGACGAATCATTTCAGAGGTCTGTTGTGAGGTTGTAGCAGATGCAGTGTCAGATGCATGTTTGTGGTTATGGGCTGATATACTTAAATTGAATTCCATAAAAGCTGAATTCTCTCTTCAGCCCTTTACAGATCCAGGGACAGTGCTTGTTTATTCCAGCATATTGCCACATAAGGGGCACAGTCCTCCAGACGCAGAGAAATATAATAAATGAGATTTGGTAAGAAATAAACAAGCATGATTAATGTGTTATTTATGATACATTTAGCAGAGAGATTTATTAGGCACATAAATCCATGAAATGAACTCATCAGAAGATTAGATTTGAAGTCATAAATCCAGCATTATAGTAAAAAAAAACCCACATCATCAGTTAAAAATAATGAAGGGCCAAAATAAATGGTCTCAGGATACCTTAGTACATCATTTAAAAGCATTTATTTCATCAATAAGAGAGTTCTTACTAGCTTTTACTAGATTTGTCCTGGATGCCCCCAGCCAGTGCGTGGATGTGTGAACCTGATATAACATCATTAAGCACTAATTTACTAAACAAGGTGTTGGTTGAGATCTATAAAAGCTATAATGCTGCAATCCCATGAATCCCAACTTTGGAGATGTTTTAATGAACAATATAAAAACACTACCTTTTGCACAATTATGAAAACCACATTGTTTCACGATGTAAACAGAGAAATGTACACTGACTTAAACGCACAGCACTGGGTTTCTGAGCATGTTTTGTCATATATATTTTAAAAACAGAATTGTTTTCTTTCTATAAGGCCTCAATCAACATCAAATATATTCACAGAGGACTGTCCAGTGCCAAAGGTCTGTCTAACTGGACACATAGTCGTCCCTTATCTAGAAAGTTCTAGAAAGGTCCTGTGTGTTGTGGATGCTGTGATATTGCCCACAGGGACACACTGCAGCGGGTTAGTACTGTGAGACTGGGTCTCTGCCTCTGTTTAGTACATTTACTCATACAGTAAGAATATACACATACTTTAGCTCCCTATAGATGGTCAACAGATGATCAAATATTAACATCTGCTGAAACTGGTTGATTATCATCACTGTCAAATTTAAAGTTAGGATTAGGACCAAGAATATGTTCCGAGTAAGTTTGGAACCAGGATGGTTCTAAGGTTAGGGTTAAAGTTAGGACTAGTGTTAGATTAAAGGCCAGGATGAGGGTTAGGTTTAGTTTAGGATTAAGGTTAAGTTTAGGGTTAGTATCAATTCTAAGTTTAGGACCAGGATAAGGTGAAAGGTTTAGTTTTTATGTGAAGATTAAGGTTAGGCTAAGTTTGAGATCAATGTAAGTGGAACGTTTTAGATGTTTGATGCAATTTAAGGTTGGGCTTAGGGCCAGGGTTAGGTTTAGGTTTTGACAAAAAGTTAGGTTAGGCTTAGGTTCAGGGCTAGATTTAGGACTATTATTTGAGTAAGGTTTTGGGTGATGGTTAAGATTAGTGTTAGGTCCAGTACTAGTTACAGGCCCAGGGTGACTGTTGAATTCAGGGTTAGAGTTTGTACCGGGGCTAGATTTAGGACCTGAGCAAAGGTTGACGTGAAGGTCTTAATTGTACAAAGTGTACATTTTTATAGTACACAATTTAGAGATTCATATGCAGACTAAGCTCTTACACACTGAGAAGACTGTGGCCTTCACTTGAACTGGTACAGAGCCATTTGGAGAACGTAATTAACTTTAATGTTTACTGCATTATTAACAGCTTCAAGCTGTCGCTCTTCAGAGCAGTGGTTTAATTTTGGACAAGACAGATCCTGCTTTGTTGCATTCAGATCTCATGATACATCTTTGCTTCATAGGGCAGTGCAAGTTACAGGCTTTCGTTTTATGTAGTGTTAATCCATCTACCCACCAATTTCATCATTTTATCAACCCTTGTGTTACTAATGAAGGTGTAAGTAAAGTCAGGATCTGTCCAGAGGACTGGGAAATGAGTGGTTGGCAGTGAAAAAGCAGTGAAATGCTCTTAACATCAATGTGAATATGCAGTTTTAGCATATGGAGTCTGTGGATGTAAGTAAATGTGTCTACTTTTACATTCAAATGGCATTCATGCTGCTTCATTGTCACGTACACCATATGAAAATTTGTAGACATCCCTTCTAATTAATGTATTTGTCTACTTTATGCTGCCCACATTGCTGGCAGTGCAAATGCACACACAGTTTGTGGAGAAGTACTGCCAATAGAAATGACCCCCCCCCCAGCATTGAGCTGTGCAGCAGTGGATCTGTGTTCTCTGGAATGATGGAGCTCAGTCCAATAATTGTTATTGTAGTGCAATTAAATTCTCACCGTAATGTTTCAAAATATAGCAGAAAAGCTTCCATGGAAATTAGAGTCAGCCACTCCAAAAAAAGCAGGATATCTTTTTTTTTTTAAAAGGATATTTCTTTTAAAAGGTGTAATTAAACCCATTATTTGTCATTTATAATTCAGACATCTCAGAAAGTCAATTCAGAAGGTTTTGACCCAAGGTTTTGGTAATTTGTAATGATTTTAACAACCCCCTGCATCATCAAGCCCAGTTATTTCAGCACTAGTGCTGAAAGTGCTCAGGGCATTTTAATCCAGACACATTTTAAGGGATCACAGAAGGTTTTGAATAGGAGAACATGCTCATTGTGTTACAATAGGGATGTAAAAATGTCGAATGAAATGCACCATTTACATGGAGCTCTGGATGGTGATTTGAATGGCTATTAAAGCACTGACCTGGAAAGCCCATGAAGAGGAAGGTCTTACATAACAGAAGGGAGACCACATGTGGAAATTCAGATAATGACCATGTAAAACTCAATACTGGTGAACTGGTGAATGACAGCTGCATTAAGCTGCTGTGTGTGTCCTCAACTCAGCTTGTGTTTGCAAGATTATCAGAAAGATAATCACTAACAATTAAAGAGAAGGTTAAATTAAATGTGTAAATGAATAAAATGTCACAGTAGTCAAAGAAAAATAATCAAAATTCACTTCAAGATAAAAATATCTAGTAAAAAGAGGCTCTGACAAATGTGCTAAACACAAATTAGAAGAGTAAATATCAGCACCAAACTTCTGAAATAGACATAACATCTGTAGCATGCCTCAAAATTCAGAAATGACTCAGTCGTGATTTCATCTGGAAGCTCAGAATGCCATAAAGCTTGAGAATGACCACAATGTGTTATCTTCTGGTTGCACTCTGGCCAGGGTGCTCATGGCAAGGCAATGTGAATTATGACAGTAGGCACCAGAATAATGAGTGAATGAATGACAGTCCTCAAATGTCATGTGTGTACCATGTATACACCTTATAAGACATTACCACCCACAGCAGACAGCACAGTGGCTGCACACAGGTGCCTCGTGTGGCAACATCTGGCTAGAATTGTTTCTGTGAACAGACAAGTGACAGAAATCTTAGTCACATGCAGGAAGACCCCACATACACATCCCACTAATTTACTTTTTAAAGTCCCCCAACCTCCCCTATATGTGGCCCTGGTTAGCTCAGATGTGTTGAACCAGGACAGCAATTATAAGAATAGTGATGTCCCAGGGTCTTGATATACAATGTGTGACATTACTAATAATACCAGGTTTGGGTTTATCTATTTAATAACTACATACAGAGTTATGAAATGCAGTGGTCATGAATGAGCATTGCATGGCAATAAGAAACCTATTTCTCACCTTTATTGTTAAGAATGCAAATGAGTAAAATGGTATAATGTTCACAGTAAACACCAGAATCAATAACCTTAACATCCAATGCTACCATGTCAGAAAGACTTGAAATCTCGTTGATAATTTTTCTTTTGCCCTATAGAGGCGAGGTGATAGCAGAACTCGTTTCTTCTTTATGCTGAGTGTGCAAATCTCCACAGCGAAGGCAGGATATTGCAGTGCATTACTCAGGAGCTGACGCTCCACTGCTTGTGTTGCAAAAGAGTTGTGACTAAATATCCTATTAGATGGAAAATGGAAATTCAATCTCAGCTTTCCCTCCACAAAAACGGGACAAGCCCACAAACTGCAGATAGTGTATGATGCATGTATGATGCATTGAACTGATCTTCAGTGAAATCTTTAGAGGACTGACAGTTCAAGCTTTTCTTTAAATGCAACAAAAGCAAGAATTACACTGATGAGTCAATGAACCAAACAATTTGACATTTTAAAAAACTGCTATATTTCAGCACCATGTACAGCTCCATAAGCCATTCAATCAACACTCAAACCTCTGGTGAAAATGTCTATTTACAGTATTTATATTAGGATTTTAAAGCCCCAAGTTTAGTGTTAAATAGCATTTCCTTCATTGTGCTAGGATTTGTTTCATAAATTGAATTATATAAATTCAGACATTTATATCTTAACTACTTTTGTGCTTCTCTTTATTTTAAAGGGCCCAAGTCTTAAGTTACACTATTCCTTCACTATTTCACTAAGATCAATTATACCATTACATGGATTTATGTGCCAAACTGGTTGTAATTCATTTTACCATGACCATTTGTAAATGAGTATTTTGAGTAAATAAGTATTTTGATATATGCAAATGACCTCAGTTCTTATTGGCTCACCAGATCGAAACCCTCCATGTTACTTCCGCAGATATAATGCACTGCATTACTATGCATTATATACAGGGGTTGGAGAATGAAACTGAAACACCTGTCATTTTAGTGTGGGAGGTTTCATGGCTACCCCTGTATATTTGACTAGGTCACTTTGTCACTCTTATGCATAATCCTTGTGTCTCTTTTGTTTATCCTTTTTCACTTTTTGACACAATGTGAATTTAATGTGAATCTGGCATTTGTTCTTTACATTGCATCACAACTGCATGAAAAAAGGTCCAAAAATGCTCCAAAATCCCCCAATTTCTTATTATATATTGACTTACACTGAAAGTGAGGGAGGATTATTCAGTCTCCTGTAAAGCTTCCACTTTATGAAGATCTGTTTCAAATTCTTCCAAGCATTTACAACTCCAGAAATATATAGTTTTCCCTGCTATGGACCCTTTCATTTTCACCCCCAAAGATAAGATTCTGGGAAGAACACTCAGCTGGTCCTCTGAGTCTGCCTGCATTCAGACTGCCTGATCCATTATTGACCATACTGGCAACAACACTTACAGTTAACCCCCCACTGTCGAGACTAAGATGTTCCCACTGTGATGTAGTGATGTGGTGATGTAGATGTTTGCTCAGCCGAGCAGGGAACAGCAGGACTACTGTCCCTCTGTTAACAGTTAGCAACAGTAGCAACAGCATTAAGAGACAATCACTGCTCCAAGCCTGTGTGGTCACTCCTGGTGTTTAATCATCAGTAGGATGCAGAAGAAAGTCCATGTGTATCTTCAGGGCTTTGCTTAAGTGACCAAGGAAGACTCTGACACGCAGAATAAGAGTTCTTATTTTCTTGGTCATAGTGTGAAGGGAGGATGGATGATCTTCTTCTTATGATTACGAAAGATGTAGATGATCTATAGTGAACTTTCTGTACACAGATACTAAATGTTCCAGCTGATATAGGGTTTACTGAGGTGTCAGGTGGAAAACCTGAGATATTTTTTGTTCTGTTACTATTAATATTAAAAAAGAGCCATTGATTTTATGTGTTTATCGAATTGGAAAGAATAATAGATAATCTAGTACTGGTTGTTTGGGAATACCTGATTATGCCTGGCGTTCTTTATTTAGTTGGAATGGATGTACGGGGAACTTTAATTGAAATGAATTAGTCCTAGATAAAAATTTCCTTGGGTGAAATTCCCACAGTGGCATAGTCATGCTGAATGTTACTGCTGTGAAAGTGGGCATTTTCTGTTCATTAGGGAAAGTCCCCTGCAGTCACAAATTTGGCATTGTTATTGTTACTTTATGTTCTGGATGATCCTGAAGAACAAGCAGAGTCTGTTCTTTGAATGTACCTCCTTATTCTTCAAGAGGAGGACCATTTATATTTCACCCCTTTATTCAAAAGATATTACCATTATAAGTCTTATTATTCCAGGAGACAGAACTTTAAAGAACCAATACAATCACATGTGAATCTTGTGTGTAACTGTCTTTCACCCTATAATATAGAACAAGTCAATAAATGCCCATTCGATTTTCATTAGCAACTAGACCTCCCAGCTTAACAAAGATCAATGAGAGAGAGAGAGAGAGAGAGAGAGAGAGAGAGAGAGAGAGAGAGAGAGAGATACACAAATATATTTTTATTTTCATTTTAAACTTTTAAAAGGGTTCTATATAGAACTGAAAATGTTCTGGAGCTTTTTTGGTCCTATTTTAAACATTTATATTGATACCAATCTACATAAGGTTTTCCACCAATCCAAAGAACCTGGTAAGCATTAATATCATTCTTTGTGTTGCCACAGTTCGATACAGAATCAAAGAACCTTTGAAGAACCATGAGAGAGGCAAAGAAGGAGAGATGGAAATAGAGAGTGAGAAAGAGAGAGAAGAAGATATAAGCCATGGTGGGTTGAGATACCCAGTTCATAACTCACCTGTTTATTTACATAAGAAAACAAACACAAAGCACTGATGCCCCCTGTTGCTACTGCCCTGTAAATACAGCCTGAAAAGGGTTGATTTCTTTGTTTTCAGTCAATAAATAAAATATGTTTTAAAAAGCATGTAGCATTTTTGTAGCATTTAATGCTGTATTAATTTTATAATATCATAAAATCTAAGGTAAGATAACACAAATGTTCAGTTAATCATAAATGTATACAATAACATTTTCCTTTCTAACACAAAATATTGTTTAAGAATATATTTCAAATATAATTTTCATTTTTTTAAACATACAACATAAATGTCTGTTAATATGATTAACAAAAACTTCAATGTTAATGTGTTAAAAATCATACTTGGAATATTACTTTTCATTTCAGTTGTTTTTCTTCCCTTTTTCTAGATTGAAGTGAGATAATGTTTTAAATTCATAAACCTGGAAACACTGAAAGTATTAAAATAGTATTAAAGTACTAAAAAGGCAAATGTAGTAAAGAGAGTGATCAATACATCCTGCAGAACTAATTAGAAACACAGAGATAACTGATCAGTGCAGTGATTTATCTGTCTGCTCATGCTTTATAGGAAGTCCAGCTAGAAGGGAGTTACAGTAGTAAAGTCTTGAAATGACAAGAGACCGAACAAGCACCTGAATGGCCTCTCTAGACAGAAAAAGGTCGAATTCTCCCGATGTAAAAAGAAACCACATGAAAACAGTAATCCACAACTACAAGATCATTGTGAGGACCAGTAGTTTCAGGAATGAATAGCAGTTTAGTCTTGTTGGGGTTGAGTTTTAGGTGATGAACTGCCATCATGATGGGACAACAGAGAGGCAAGCTGAGATGCAAGATGAAACCTGGGTGTCAGAAGGTGGGAAAGAGAGGATGAGTTGAGTGTCATCAGTATAGCGATGGTAAGAAAACCCATGAGAAGATAATACTTTGCTAAGTGTAGAGAGAGAAGAGAAGAGGACCAAGCACTGAGCCTTGTGGACTACCAGTGTAGAGTGTGCATGTCGCACCCTGCCATGTTACCTGGTAAGAATGCTGCTCCAGGTACAATGCAAACCATTGCAACGCAGAGCCAGTGATTCCAAGTCTAGTGAGAACTGATCAGCACAGTGATTTATCAGTCTACTCATGCTTTAGGATACTTATGCTCAATAATAATTTTTATTGGTGTTTCCCTGTCAGTCATGCATTTCCTTAGTATGATCCCATTAGAAATCTGCCCGTTACATGATTCTCACTTTTCTTACAAATGTTGGTCTAATTTTTGGTGAATGCTGACAATTTTTTCTTACAGAGTCACATTACTTACTAATGAATTACTATTCATTTTATTATGTAATGAATTACTTGTTAATTACACATTACATATAGACCTCATGACAACATAGACACTTTTCAATATTACATTAAGATGTCATCTGTTCTCTGAGATAATTTATTACTCTGTATTTTCTAAACTGAATAACCGATTTACAAATATATTGGGAGGGAACTCAACCAGCAGGACAGACATCTCCATAACCAATATCTGTCTTTTGACCACAGCTGGCCACATGCTAATGGTTCCATCATCAATATGTATTCTGTAGTTGTTTATTACCTTGTCCAGTTCCTACTGAACCATAGTGGTTAACAGACAAATAAGACCAACCAGAAGAAGTCAGATCCTCACCGTCCTGATAACCCTCACACATGTAACACTACTGCGCTCTACTGGAGACTGACTGTCACTGGTTTTCTAGACTTTTTGGATATGCATTTATCCAAAAGCCAAAGAGGACACACAGGAATCAGCAGATCTCTGGTGATTCATCTGGAGCAGTTTGGTGCTCTTGTCAATTCTGTAGAAGGTTCCTCAAAAATAATGCCTGACTGAGAACACATAGTCTAGCTTGTGACAGTTTTTTGGCTGATGAAAACTCTGACCAGACCTGGGAAATAACTATAATGCTTCTTTATTATTCTCTACTATGACACAGAACAGCAGTAGGAGTATCAGAGGTCACCCTCAGATATTAATAAAATTATATATAATATATTTATATAATATTCATACAAATTAATGAAATAATGATTTTGAAAACTTGATGCTTGTGGACTCATTACAGCAAATTGTGCTACAGGTGCAAGAAACACATATGCATAGTCAACTTTTAATACATTAATTAATACATTTAATAAAGTCCTTATTTTAAAAATCTTATTTTCTTAAAAATGTTTAATCACTCCCAACAGGTTAGACCTTTTTATTAGAGCGAAAATATCCAGAGACCCAACAGGTTTTTAAAATCTAATTTTCAACACAATTTTTGTTATTTCTTATTTCTCTATAACCTTCAATGTTATTTGTTGAAAGTACTAAAGGCTGAAGATCTTAACTAATATCTAGCATTGAGCTGTTTATACCTTGCCAAAGTCTGAACATTACAGAAACCATGATCATTGCTTTAGAATTTGGGCATGAACAGATGATACATCATGTTGTAAAATGTTTCTATGTTTAAGAAACATCTATATCTCTGGTTAGCTAGCTGTCTACATCAGTGTTGTCTGCATTGTATTAAACATTAATCATTTATTATTATTATATTATTAAAAAATTAATTTGCCTGTGTTACTTCTGCAAATACATAATTAATTGTTCATTTCTCTTCATGCTTATATAACATTTAGTTTGAACGTTTGAACACAGTTAAAGTGCAGTTACTGGTCCACTGTGGACTATATCCTCCCCCTGAAGAGGTTAGAGATTCACAGAAACAGAGTAACCTACATGATGATACACAAATCATAACAAACATATCAAATCAGACTTACCCTATTTAACTAAAGTGAGTAATCCAACTCAGAAAGCAACTTTTACAACAGAACGAAATCCCAGGTTAAATGACAAAGGAGATTCCAGTGCATGTTTACTGCCCTGTCCACCTGTATGTGCTCCACCTGCATGCAGACTCTGACTGATCAGCGAGAGGGGGCGGGGCTAATGACATAACTGACCAAGATAGGGGTTGTAAATGAAAATAAGGAGGGACTGTTTGCTCTCTTTCTTTGCTTGTGCAGATTTCAGAATAAAAGTCCTGACAAAGGGACAATACTGATATATACATAAATAACAAAAACAATGAAAAAAAATTTTTTTTAGACCACAGTAAAGTATTTTGAAGAACTTTCTGAGATATAAAATGTTTTTGTCCTTATAAGCACAATTGTTTTCATCAAAATATGGTCACATTCATAGAAAAATTTACATTCTGTTAATATTTACAAGTGAAGACACATTTGAGGAGCTTTGGACCTCCAGAAAATAACGCAGTCTGTATATTACTGTCTCCTAGAAATGTCTTTCTCATTAAAACACAATTCTCATTAAAAAGGGAATGAAAGTTTGAAAACATTCCACCAAATGAACCCACATCCAACTATCAGTCAGATAGCCTCGATGTTGTTTTCCCTCCAGGACTGCAGGGGGCAGCACGGACTGTTAACTTGCGCCTGGAGCCACACGGTGTTGTGAGTTGAGTTCAGGAGTGCGGTTGAGTTTTAATCAAACTGCTGCTGTGTGAGGGTCGGAGTCGTCCTGTCCGTCCTGTCTGTCCTGCGGCGGTGAGGTCGACACACACACACACACACACACACACACACACACACACACGTCGTTGCAAGTATTTTCTTCTCTTTCTCAGGCTGAAGTTGACATCTTCGCCGTTCCACCTTAAATAGCGCAGCTTTACGTTCACACTCCGCTGCGGCATAAACCACGTGACTGCAGCTTTTAAGGTGGAACGGATGATTGTGGAAAGTGTCAGGAACGTGGGTCCTGTGGGGGTTTATGTGCTCCAGTGGAAATGTGGACAGTTCTGGAGCACAAGGCTGTGTGTCCTGGGGCTTCAAAGTGACTAAATCTGTCTTTATTGGCTTGTAATGGACATAAACTTTCTGTGTGGAGTCTAGAACAGCTCACATAATGTTCAATCACAGACCATGAACCTGAAAGGACTGTTCTGATAAAGTGTCAGAACCTTATTGTTCTGATGGGGAAGTTCAGATACAGCACAGTGTAAATAACAGTGTAAGGGGAAAACATCACGAGTGTGATCTTAATATTTTATCATAATCTGATGTCTCATTTTAAATTAAAATTTTTAATTATTTGACGAATATTTCATTACTCTGATTCACCATGGTTTTATATTTTTATTATGACTAATCTAATTCAAAATAAAATGTTTAATTGACTAATATTTTAACATTATGTTTCTCTATGGTTTTAAATTATTATTATTTTGTATTATTATTATTATTATTATTATTATTATTATTATCTCATCATTTTAATTTTAAGATTTTCTATTACTTTAATATTTCATTATTCTGATTCACTATGGTTGTATTATTATTATTATTACTTAATATTTCATTTTAAGATTTTATTATTTAGAATTACTATGATTGTAATATTATTGTTTAAAAGCTCACCATTTTGATTGTAATATTTAATTCTTGACTAATATTTCATTATTCTGATTCACTGTGGTTTTATTACATTATTATTATTATCATCATTGTTACTATTGCATAATATCTCATCATTTTAATTATTAAGATTTTTTACTTTAATATTTCATTATTCTGATTCACTATTAATAAGAGAGATGATATCATTTGTGACATGCTGGTGACATAAGCCCTTTATTCTTTTGTAACGTCACTGTATTATTCACTCTTTTTCACAAGTTAGAAATGTCTGGAGAAGAGGAATACAAGATGATGCCTATCAAGAAAGGTATTTATGTCCTAAATAATTTCATACAGAATCTTTAACCATGTCTCATTACTAATTCACTCATGTGAATGAGTGGGTAGTGGGTAAAATATCACATACGGTAAAATATTTATTTTCTTTGTAATGAAACATGCAGGTAATCATAGTATCCTGATGGTATCCACGATATGCTTAGAAAAAAGGCATATTATCACAATAACTAACTTTATGTCATCAGAAATTGCCACATTGCCCATCTCTATTTGCAAGGTGTGTCTTATTCTCAGAATGTTGCAGGAAATTCTTTTTTTGGTTGCTTTACCTTTTACTGTTTTTCAGTTGGTCATTGTCTGGGCATTTATTTTGGCTGAGAATGTCAAACACAAGAAGACCACAGTGCGGCTCAGTTTAGTGCTTGCCCAGCCATGAGTTCCCAAAAAAGCATGGAGAAAAAAAATGCTTCATCGGGGGTATTTGACTCTTTTCCTGGAGGGCCAGTGTCAGCACAGTTGCTCTTCTCAGACACACCTGGTTCAGTTTATTTGCAGTCTGACACACTTAGCTTAGGCCATGTGTATTTGCCCTCTGCTGATCTCCATAATTATCCCTTCTTAGATTTATTCTGACTGTTTTTAAACGTTTCATGTGCTATTTCATGTCAAGTCAAAGTTTGTGGAATACACTGTAACACATGGTACAATTAGCAGTGAAATGCTTTGAACTGTTCTTACATATGATTCCTTGAAACATAATATTGATTTTAATTAATAGTTTACATGCAAAGATTGGTTTCAGGCAGTGGTTCCATTTGTGTTTTCTTTTGTTTAAGATGGTATGTTAAAAAAAAATTTACAACATATCATCTTGCTTTCAGTATTGCAATAAATTGCATTGAATTGTGTATCATGATATGCATTCCATGTCCATATAGAACACCCAGTATAGGTTCTGAAACGTTTGACTGGTACTGTACATATATTATGCCGTGGCATGTTGTTAATCAAGAGATCACAGCACGATGACTGTCTGAAATTGATATGTTTTACAGGTTTACAATCAACTACAACTTTACAACCACCTCATTGTTTCTACACTCACTGTTGATTTAAAAGAACAGGGTTTCAATCTTCCAATCTCACTGAAATGGGATATGAAATTCCACAAGGTTTGATTTTAGGACCACTGCTGTTCACGCTTTACATACTACCCCTATGCACAGTAATAAACAGACATGGCATTAACTTCCACTGTTATGTAGACGATACTAGATTAAAGAAAATGGGAGGACTGTGTGAAAGATATATAACATTGGATGTGGCGTAATTATTTCCTTCAAAATAGTGAAAAAACAGAGGTCCTCCTTTTGGGTCCTAAAACTGCAAGAAATAAACGCTCAGACTTAATGTTATATGTGGCTGATTTCTCTTTTATACCTGGTTCAGCAGCAAAAAATCTTGGTGTCGTAATTGATTCAGATTTATCATTTGACACAGGCTACATTACTAGAACAGCTTTTTCATCTTCCTAATATTTCCAAGTTAAGAAATGCTCTATCTTTCCGGTCAAATTCTGTATTCATTATAAAATTCTTTAACTTGCATGTAAAGCCCTGCACATTATGAGCCATCACGATCACTCAGATCACAGGGTGCTGGCTTTCTAATAGTTCCCAGAATTCACAAGTCTTCAGCAGGGGGAAGAGCCTCACAAAGCCCCCAGGTCTGGAATGACCTTCCAGATAATGTTTGGGCACAGTCTCATCTTCAAGTCTAGGCTGAAAACTCACTTGTTCAGTGTAGCTTTTGGTAATTAATGTCTCAGCTTAGTTACAGGCTGAGATCCGGGTTTCATGGACATAGGGTTTTATTGTAAACTGGGATGTTGTTGCTGTCGCCTGATTCTTTCGCATGATCACTCAGCTTTGGGATGGTGGTGCAATTGGATGCCAGTGTTTCAGGATGCTTCCATGTTTTGTTTCCTTCTGGTTCTTTCCTTTTAGTTAGGCTGTTATAGACAGATCTGTCGGAGTCACCACATATTTTAGATGTTTACATTTTGTTCTCTATAAATCTAAACCCCTGGTAAAAAGTGTAGAAACTATGAGGTGGTCATAATGATGTGGTTGATTGTAAACCAGTAAATCAAATCAGTTTGAGACAGTCAATGTGCTGTGATGAGATCTTTTGCCACTGCAAATGTACACCACCGTTCAAGAGCTTCAGAATTGGTTGTATGTGTGTGTGTATGAGGGAGAGTGAGTGAGTGAGTTATACAGAGTTCAAAATAGAGGGAACACATTGTATAGGAATATATTGTGTCTGTTCAGCACAGTATTTTATGGCATTCTATGAAAAGATTAGTTGTTAGTTATGTCAGGGTGTTGGATGTTAACCACCTCACCTCACCCCAAACTGGCCAGTTCATGCCAAAAGTACTGGATGGAGCGCCGTCATTCCAAAGAACATAGTTCAGTGTTGGCGATCTACACCCTTCTAGCCCATGCCTGGCATTAGACATAGTGCCAGTAGGTTCATGTTTATCTGCACCAGATACTGCTTGTTGACAGTATTTCTCTGCAGGGACTAGACAAGCATTGTATAAGCAATGGGTTCAACTTAAAGTAGCTGAATACATTCAGTAGAAAGGGAGTCCACAAACATTTTGACATATACTGTATGTTCCACACTAGTTTTACTCTTGTATAGTTGCTTGAGCCCTTATTTTTGCAGCCCCTGTAATAACCGCTGCCCCTGTTATTTTCTACTCAGCAGAGCAGACCATCTCGGAGAGGAAGCATTATCCTTGCTCTTACTGTGGAAGAGCGTTTGGACAGCGTAAAGGGTTGACGCAGCATGAGAGAATTCACACCGGGGAAAAACCTTATAGCTGCAGCGAATGTGGAAAATGCTTTCGGCAGCTCTCTTGTTTGCGTATGCACCACATGACTCACACTGGAGAAAGACCCTTCCAGTGCGCTATATGTTTTAAAAGCTTTTATTGCTCTGGAGACCTGAAGAAACATCTGGGTGTCCACACTGGTGTGAGGCCTTACAACTGCACTTTGTGCTCCTCAGGCTTCTCTCGGCCAAGTGAATTGAAAAGACACATGCAAACACATGTAAATGAGATGCAGGATGCTCAGGACTATGTGGAAAGTGTGTTGGCTGGTCCGTTGACTTCTAATGATGAGCTCCAGGCTAAATTTAAGGATGTGGAGGGCATTACTGGTGAATCATTTCATATTCCAAGGAAAATGGATGCTCGAACCCGTTTATGTACATCCGGCCTAACGACAGACATCTATAAGGAAGTCAGTGAGTATGGCTAATGCTGTTGCCTGAAGCATGCCTCTCAGCAAGGTAAGACCCATGGAAATGGGTTGAAAGTAAATGTGAAGTTGATCTAAAACTCTGTGGGATGTTTAGTGGAAGATGAAGAAAAAGGAGAAGGATAAACCATTGATTCTGGTGAAAGGTGCAATTGATCTAGCTTTTCAGGTGTGCTTAAAGAGAAACACTCTGGCCTTTCTGCAGAGAGACGTCCACAAGGCAGTGAGACAACACTTCTTCCACCAGAGAATCTCACTGCTCAAAATGACCAATCAGAGAACAATCAAGAGGAAGAGCAGCCGGGTGTAGCTAACCAAGATGACAGGCTCCACCAGTGCTTAGTCTGTAACAAAAGTTTTCATAAAAGATCAACCCTGAACAGACACCAGCATGTGGCCCATGCAGGTAAGACTGAATTTCCAGTTCTGCTTTGTACCAATGAGCTCCACCTACATTCTATGTTCTTTAGGTGTATGATTACAGATGGTAGCCTGTCTACATTCTGTCCCATTCACCATTCAATTTAT
Organism: Acestrorhynchus altus; assembly: GCA_034509495.1. NCBI lineage: Eukaryota > Metazoa > Chordata > Actinopteri > Characiformes > Acestrorhynchidae > Acestrorhynchus > Acestrorhynchus altus. Next base: position 29,312,510 of record CM067507.1, read on the forward strand.
AGAGACCTAGTCACACCTGATTACTGCAGGGCAGTGGGACCCAAGCCCTGAAAACCTCTGCATCACAGGAGCAATGCTGACCAGATATTATTCAGAGGGTGAACCACACCCATGCTGTGTATCTTTCCATTGTATAGTTACTGACCCATTTGATGATGCATTATTTGTATTCATTCATTAACCGTCCTCAGGCTCTTTGCTAGTGTCATATTCTGATTTAAAAATAGCTGCTTTTAGGTGGAGATGTTTTGGTAGTGTGCCCCCTCTTAATCTTATGGTGTCACAGACATGGATAAAAACCTTAACAATAACTCTGTGCTCCTCATATGAGACATGTCTACTTGACTCAAATTGTATGTATGTATCTTTACTGTTAATCAATCATTTATACAGTGCAGTTATTTATTTAATTGAAAAATCAGAATGATACTATTTTGCTACCTGTAATTTTTTTGTAATAAGTGCAAGTTAAACTTATTTGTTCAGAAACAAATGTTTGCCAGTTCAAGACGATTATATCTCCCCTAAAGCCAAACCCTATGAATGCCTTACCAACTTGTAGGCTGGATCTCTTGTGTTTGTCACACTCATTATTCACATATCTTGTACCTGCAAAATGCCGATTTGTTATAGAATTCAATGTATTCCAAGTCATTTTGAATCTTTGTATTGGCCATTAGATTTTTACAAAATTTTGAGAACAGCTGCCAGATTGAATTAATGTCAAAAAGTGAAAAACCTTTGCATATAAAAGTACATACATTTTTTTTAAACAATGAACTGTATTTTATGAGTTGAATCACTCTGTTTGAAAGCAATCTGACTTTTTTTTTCCAGATGTCCATTTTGATGATATTCCACATGACTGTGCTCAGTGTGGAAGAACGTTTGGTAGATTAAGTGAGCTTACGGTTCATCAGAAGGTTCACGTTGTAGAGAGGCCATATGAGTGCAGCTACTGTGAGAGGACTTTCAGGCAAAAAGGAAACTTAAAGATGCACGAGCAAATTCACACTGATGAGTGTCGCCTCAAGTGCCTAGAGTGTGGGAAAAGATTTAATCGCTCAAGAGATCTTTTGGTTCACCGGCGAATACACACAGGAGACAAACCATACAAGTGCCCTGAGTGTGGAAAGAGTTTTCGGCAGAAAGGACACCTGACCATGCACAAGCCTGTTCACTCAGGCAAGAAGCCTTATAAGTGCCCAGTCTGTCACAAAAGTTTCCCTTATTCTTCTTCCATGAAGAAACATACACGAACAGTTCACAAGGGTAAGGATCCAACCATTGTGCCTAATTGAGTGGAATGTGACAGAAACAGTACATCTGGAAAGTATTCAGTGCTTCACTTTTATGTTACAGCCTTATTCCAAAATAGATTCAATTCATTTTTTCCATCAAACTTCTACACACAATACCCCACAATGACAAAGTGAAAAAGGTTTGTATGAAATCTTTGCATATTTATTCAAATTAAAACACAAAAAAATAATATGTACATAAGTCTTCACAGCCTTTGCTCAATAGTTTTTGAAGCACCTTTGACAGCAATTACAGCCTCAAGTCTTATTGAGTAAGATGCTACAAGGTTGGCACACCTGTTTTTGGAAATTTCTTTGCAGAACAACCTCTCAAGCTCCATCAGATTGGATGGGGAGCATTGGTGCACAGCCATTTTTAGATATCTCCATATGTTCAGTTGGATTCATGTCTGGGCTCTGCCTGGGTCACTCCATCACTTTCACAGAGTTGTCCCAAAACCACTCCTTTGTTATCTTGGCTGTGTGCTTAGGGTCGTTGTCTTGTTGGAAGATAAACGTTTGTCCCAGTCTGAGGTTCAAAGCGCTCTGAAGCAGATTATCATCAAGGATGTCTCTGTACATCACTGCAGTCATTTTTCCCTCAACCCTGACTCAGCTCCTAGTTCCTGCTGTAGAATAACATCCCAACAGCTTGATGTACTACCATGCTTCACTGTAGGAATTTTGGCTAGGTGATGAGCAGTGCCTGGTTTCCTGTAGATATGATCTTTGGCATTCAGTCCAAAAAGTCCAAAATCTTTTTGTTTCTCATGGTCTGAAAGTCCTTTAGGTGCCTTTTCGGAAACTACAGATGGGCTGTCATGTGCCTTTTACTGAGGATTGGCTTCCATCTGACCACGCTACCATACAGGCCTGATTGGTGGAGTGCTGCAGAAATCATTGTCCTTCTGTAAGGTTCTCCTGTCTACACAGAGCAACAATTACCACAGGTGTCCAATCAAGCTGTAGAAAGATTATCAGTGGAAACAAGATGCACCTGAGCTCAATTCTGAGTGTCATGGCAAAGCCTGTGAATACTTATGTACATGTTATATTTTTGTGTTTCAGTTTGAATAAATTTACAAAGAAAACAAACGTTTCTCACTTTGTCATTGTGGAAGTTTGATGGCAAAAATTAATTGATTCCATTTTGGAAAAAGGTTGTAACATAACTAATGTGCAAAAAATGAAGCGCCGTGAAAACTTTCTGGATGCAATGCACATAGATTTATACAAAATTATACTTATAAAATGTGCATAATCATTTTCATTATGATTTATTAATTTATTTGTTAATTGGAGATTGAGACCATTAGGGTGGGTCAGACACTACACTGACATCTACGTTTATGCTTCTTTCTGAAATTGTGTTTGTAATAGGAACTCTTTATGGAATAGGCAAGTATGATGCCCTATCTTTGTGTTCCAGATATTGGCATAGAAGACTGTATCAAGAAAGAATCAGAAAATATGACTTGAACAGGTATGAAAGCTTGAACTTCAAACTTCACAAAGGCCACTGCAGTTTAAACAGTTTAGAGCACCCTTTGCACTAAAGTCACACCTTATTTGCTGAATGTAACATTTATGAATACCATATGCCATAGCCCTTGTACATTGCATGTTTTCGGTTTTCATTATCCCAATATGTAAAGAAGAAACAGCAGTTCTAGGGGATGCTTTTGCATGTGACTGTATATTGAATTTTCTTTTGTAAATATATATTCGGTTGAAGATAAATAGCTCATAAATTTAAATGTTAAAGGTGACAGACTAGTACTTTACTAGTACTTTTTCACAAGTTAACACAGTTCCCTGGAGTCTTAATGCAACATCTGTGAAATACTTCAGTCAGAAGTACATCAAAGATCCAGTGAACAGCACCCATTTTCACTCAGAACAGCCTGGTTCAGAACAACCAGTGTCAGTGTCTGTTCCTAGAAATGATAGTCAGCCACTGCTCACCTCACCCATTTCCCCACCTTTTCTTCATCACTACTCTTTGACTACACAAATTCATAGACTTTAGTCTCACAGTTGTTTATACATCTTGGTGATTTTTACACTAGCTAGCCAATATTTACTTCACCTTCATTCTTATCACTGTTTGTAAGTTGGTAGGTACTTCAGATGTGGGTATATGTTTGTGCACATTTAGAATTTAGAATGTTCCCTAACTGTTATACTAGACAAGGTCAGTTTTTTGTTTTATATATATTACATATTTTCACATTCTGTGACATATCTGTTGATAGGTATTGGTACAGAAGGTGTCATGAACCCTTTTACCTGAAGTAGTGGTGATGACCAGGTAAGTACCACCTAGAGGAAATGACTGCAGTGTTAGTATTCGTGTATGGAGGCTTTGTTCAGACTGACTGTTCAGATTTCAAAGCACAAATTATTAGATATGATTTGCATGCCTAGCCTGTAGTTGCATTTGCTTGCATATACACATTGGCGAGGAAAAGTCTTAACTTTTTAACTTCAGAAGTCAAGTTATTCATTGGTATTGGACCATATCCATGGTCTGATCTTTAGGAGAAATGGAAGCATAACTGATTGGGGAAGCAGGGAAATCTTTGCTGACCAGTGACATTTATATGATGAGATGTGTGACGGTACAGATCTATAACTAGAGACTGACTGTCCCATAACAGTATGAACAAAACCTGAGATTAGAGTAGGCTGACCTGGCCATTAAACTGTGTGGTAGAGAAATCAAAATCAACCTGCCTGTCTAAACAAAGCCTTAGTCCTGTTTCAGAAAAATGTTGTGACACATTTTAACATTATATGAGAATTTGTATTTTTGCTCATGGACTCTCTTTACAGGTGGGGAATGTAAGTCACTTTGACTCAACTTCTGTCTATACAAATAATGCTTTGAGCTCCCACTTGTGGACTTCCATAAATATGCATCTGCAGAGAATCTGAGAGACACAGATATGCCTCAGGTTGTAACACAGCATTACAGTTTTTTAGAGAGATCTCATGCAGCTCCATCCAAAGCCAGTTCCATTGTGCAGTAGCAGCATTCTGAACCTGAAGTAATAATTATAGAGATGCTATTTCATTCAGTGGTGAAAGTTTATAAAGAAGGTAAAATAATTTGCATCTACAGTGTTGCTTTAAGTTGTGTCTTCTGTACGTTGAAGATTGCCACACTGTAAACTGCATATTAATCATTTGTTTACTTCTTTCCCCTTTTTTTATCTCTGCAGAAAACTGAAAAACTGGAGGCTTCAACAGCAAAGAGACTTTACCAGTGAAGAGCAGATAGTGGACATTGAATCAGAACAAAAGGGCTTTGGTCTCTGAAAGCAGTGGAAACAGGAATGTAGTGGGCGTAGTCGAGTCTGGAACCTGTGATGAACAAACACAATACATGACTTATAAACGTTTGTCTCCACTTAATAAAGAGGCGATGAAAGTATTGAAGTACAGTATCTGCTACATAATTGAGCACGGCCATGCCTGTCCCATTAGTTACATAAAGTTAAAATAAAGCTTAACTCAAGATGTAAGAAACAATACCATGTATTACAGTACCATGAGTTATGTGTGAAGTAAATATCTTGCATTTTTGGATCACATTTGCCTTTCAGTTTTCAGGTGTAACATCTAAAGATGGAGTCCTCTGAACAAACTATTTAAAAATAGGTTTCATTGGGAAATGTGATGGAATTCGGTTCCCTAAAGAATAATTTTTGCCTGAGCGTGAAGAACCTTTTAAAGAACCTTCACCTGATGTTACAACTTTGCTATTTAAATGTTCTTCACACACACTTCACACCTGTAGCATCTTAATTTAATTTAGTGAGAAATAAAAAAGGCTTTCTTGTACAGTGCCTACAGAAGCCACCTTCCTCCTTTGTTCTTTTGCAACCAAATAAAAGCCGGTTCTCTGCCATCCAGAGGTTCATGTCTTTTATTTAGTCATGTGTATTAGCTATGTATCTAGATAGGTTTCCATCATGTGTCTGTAGGTGGCAGTAAAGCCACTCTATCTCTTGCTGTAGAAATTATGAAAAGTAATATGTCTTGCAAACACCAGTTTACATCGAACTCCATATGGAATTGTGTTCTGCATTGTGCTTTGAAGTAAGATATAGGCTTTAAAGTCTTTACAGGCTATGTTCATTATACTTTTATAATGTTACATTTCATAACCTATATGTGAACCACCCATTCTTCTGATTTCTATCAGGTGGTCATCATATGCTACTGATCATCTTCAGTCTAAGTGAAACACTTAAATCAAGACAGCAATATTTGCATAATGATTGACTGTAAGATCTTATGTTTGGACTTTTAAGCATATCTAATCATGTTTTGCTCCCATTGTTGAGCTACAAAACACAGTGGGGCAAAAAAATTATTATTACAGCCTGTTTTAGTGATTTCAACTCTCAGTATTGGTTAAAAACATAAGGTCTCCTGTGACGGGTAACATTTATTATTATTATTATTACTATTATTACTAGTATTAGTAGTCATGTCACTAGTACTAGTAGTAACAGTAGTAGCCATTGTTTGTGATAGGGGTAAAAGTAGTAGCAATAGTAGCAGCAGTAGTAATAGTGTAGTATTAATAATAATTTTAGTAGTAGTAGTAGTAGCAGCAGTAGTAATAGTGTAGTATTAGTAATAATTTTAGTAGTAGTAGTAGCAGCAGTAGTTATAGTGTAGTATTAGTAATAATTTTAGGAGTAATAGCAGCAGTAGTTATAGTGTAGTATTAGTAATCATTTCAGGAGTAGTAGTAGCAGCAGTAGTTATAGTGTAGTATTAGTAATCATTTCAGGAGTAGTAGTAGCAGCAGTAGTAATAGTGTAGTATTAGTAATAATTTTAGTAGTAGTAGTAGCATCAGTAGTTATAGTGTAGTATTAGTAATAATTTTAGGAGTAATAGCAGCAGTAGTTATAGTGTAGTATTAGTAATCATTTCAGGAGTAGTAGTAGCAGCAGTAGTTATAGTGTAGTATTAGTAATAATTTAGTAGTAGTAGCAGCAGTAGTTATAGTGTAGTATTAGTAATAATTTAGTAGTAGTAGTAGCAGCAGTAGTTATAGTGTAGTATTAGTAATAATTTTAGTAGTAGCAGCAGTAGTTATAGTGTAGTATTAGTAATAATTTTAGTAGTAGTAGTAGAAGCAGTAGTAGTATTAGTAGTAATAGTAATGTATAAGTTGTAGAAATAGTAGTGTACTAGTAGCAGCAGCAGCAGCAGTATTAGTAATTGTAATGTAGTAGTAACAGTAGTAGTAATCAAATTTACTCCTCCACAGTTGTAATGAAGCAACACCCTCTGTGTGCCCACTGGGCAGTCAGCTGGTGAATTTAAAGTACTGGCCAATCCCAGCACAGATGGGAAGGCCTTGTCTGAGTACGGGTGGAGAAAAATGCTGTTGGCAGCAGCCAAGAACTTCACTGTGGGATGAACAGGTTTGTGCAGTTACTCTGGATAGCAGATTTCTTTTACAAACTTTGTAGTCTTTGCAGTTCTTCAGTTCTGAGGCCTCTCTTTCTTTCCTTTGTTAATGTGAGAAGGTAAGAGTGGGATTTTCATGAATTCTGCATGACACTCAAATGTATAGGACAGGTGACCACATCTGCCAGTCATGCATCATATTCTTAAGCTCATGATGTAACCTAAGAGAAAGGTACAGCTGTCTGATTTTTGTCTGAATGCCCTTCTGTCTGAGTAGCTGTTGGGTTATTGCGCCATCTGCAGGACAGGTGATGGAGCTACTGCTTGTCCAAGGGAGCTCTTTATTGCAATAATCACAAATCAACTGTTTTTTTTCAGCCTTTTTTACTGCATTTTTTTCTTTGATCAAAATAACCCAAATAACCTTTTTATTCCAGAGCAGGGCATTCCAGAGCAGGGCATCCAAGCTTCTCTGTGAAATACTTTTCATTTTCAGGAACTGCCACAGGCTCCTCTGCTACATGCCTAGTTTGTCCCATTCACAAAAGCAGCACTAAAATAGTAGCCTGTGTTTGTCAGTGGTGTTGTGCACTTTTGTGTTAAGTATATGTCTTGTTAGTTTCATGGGAAGGGAAACTGGCCTGTTTTGCAGTTGCCTGTCTAAATACAGTTTGCTTTCTGTCAGTATTCCTGTAAAGGTCAGGTTGAAGGGGGACTTTGAGATGCACTAACATAGTATGCTAACCGTGCCATAGTGGATAGAATAAACAGCGTTCCTTCTTTGTAAGGAGTGTGATGTGGAGTGTTTCAATGAATTGATTTATTTCAGGTTTTGTTTGTCATAATAAGGCAGGATAAGTTTATTTGTATAGCATGTTTCTACACGGTGGTCATTCAATGAGCTTATATGATGTAAGATGTAAAAACAGTTATTAAACAGAACACCAAACGGTAAAACTGCAAGTTCTAGAGCTCAGAAGGTCTGTGTAAATAGAAATGTTCTTAACCTGGAGTCTGAGATCCTCTGGCAGGTTCCAGTTGTATGCAGCTATATAATGGAGTACCTCTAGGCTATACTAGCTGACCTCTGTTCTTGGATCTAGGAGTCCTGCTTATACGGTTATGCTTTAAACACATATTCTGGGCATAAATTATTCAGTGATTCACAGAGTAGTAGCAGCATTTTAACGTCTATTTTCTAATTAATTCAGTGTAAAGGTTTAAAAACCCGGGTAATGTTCTCATTTTCCCTCAGCCTGGACAAAATACATCATAGTTCTTAATTGTGACAGTGTTGGAAAGAGTTGTGAGCAATGTGTAAGATTCTGATCATTGCTGTTTATGTTTGATATATTTATTTGTGTCAATAATGATGTCAATAATAATAATAATAATAATAATAATAATAATAATAATAATAATAATCATATATTTATAATTAATATTATACATCACCAAAAAGCCAACTTCTTTTCAATGCATGTCAGTATAAAAAGATTTAATTCCAAGTGGTTGGATCATTTCTATTGGTCTGTTCATTATGAAACTCTTACAGAAATCCGCCAGATTCACATCTCAAAAAGTTAAATGGAGATACAAGGTTGTTGCATTGCAGGAAGAACATTGTTTTCATACAAAAATGTAATTTGCTTGTATGATCTCTATACACTGTCCATGTAGAGAAGAGCTTATCCCCAATGCTACAGCAAAAGCAGGATACTCTTTTATTTTAACACTGGTGGTTTCAGAAGAAACAGTGAATGAGCAGATGTCTCAGTACTTTTGTCCAAATAATATATGTAATCTGAACCACAGCATGACTTTAATAACCTCCTTTGTCTCTGTCCCATTTCAGCACAGTCAGATGAGGTTCAGTGCCCCAGCCAACTATCTGTGTAATTTCAGGAGCTTTAGAGAATCAGAGTGACTGTTGCTGTATCTACAGGGCCAGACGAGGGTAGAGGTGAGGATACCCACTGTATGTGGTCAGTGCAGTGGGTGAGTGAGCTTGTGTAGGCAGCCTGTATGCTGTTAAAGGAGAGTGCTGTGCATGTTATGTTATGCTTAGTGGCATGGGACATTGTTCCCTTAGGCAGTGGTTTAGTATTCCATGACAATGATGTGCTATAGTGGAGCATATAGCTCTATTGATATAATGGTGTAATGAAGACGACAGGTATGCTGTTCATCTCAGAAAATAACATGTTTTTCTTTTCTTTTTAATGAAAACCATGAGATTCCTAATAAATGAATGATGGAGATGTGAAACAACTTGTTTCTAATTTGCTAAATATTCCCAGAAATAGATTGACTGTGCATTGAATTGACTGCATGGTTATACATAATGGAATATATGAATAGCATGGGGAAATGAAATATTCCCAATTAGCTTAAGATATGATGGCTGAGATGCACACTGATCTTGCAGAGCCCTGTCTGTATGCGTTTTTGCGTATTTGTTGAGGAAATAAGGCGTGTATCTCATTAATATGAAGGAAATTACTCTCCACCAGGCAAAATTCTATGAAAGGCCCTGCTATAGCAAAGCACATCTGGCATAGGGGAAGTATAAGCTCTCCCCTCATTGTGGCCAACCACAAGCCCTCTCTCAATGGAGAAGCTCATCAGCAGGCACGGCCACTGGCACTGAGAGAAAACGAGAAAGAAGAAAAGCATGGCGCATGACAGAGCATCAGCCAAGCCCCACATGTGGACCAGCTGTAGACAAGTGTTTGTCATCCTGTTGCAATCAGATGGAAAGGGACGAGATCAGTGTGCAGAGTGTGTTTGTTATTTGCTGAAAGTTACTGTTCCCAGCCTGCCCTATTTCAGTCGAATGAGGGTGTTTATGGAATATTTCAGCCAAAATCACTGACAGGTCTAAGAAGAGAGACCTAGGAAGCATGAGCTCATTTGCATAAGTGGCCTCCACTGTGTTTTCTAAGCTTTTTGTACAAAAAAGACATGTATACTTCATTACTCAAATTGCCTTTATAGTTTCCATTCATATGATTATTTGACATAAATCCATACACGACACGTTACATGAACAAATGTATTGGGACACCCCCCTCCCCCCTAGAAGTGTTAGTAAGGTCAGATTGTTGGGTAATCACTACCCCAGCTCATCCCAAACGTACTGGATGGAGCACCTTCATTCAAGAGAATACTGGTCTGCTGCTCCCCAAACCAGTCCTGGGGGTCTTTATACCCTTATTATTATGCATGGTGCCAATCTACAGGGACTAAACAAGTTGTGGATGTGCATTTGTACATCTGTGTCAGCCATGGGTGCAACTTAAAGTAGCAGAATGCATTCATTAGTTGGGGTGTCCACAAACATTTGGACATATAGTGTACCTCTTGCCTTAGTTGTCTTAGTTAGTTTATGTTTTTATGTTTTTATTGTCCTGTGTGTCCTGTCTGTATTTGTAGTCCTGTGTAAGGTGTTATTGTACTGTGTTGCAACACTGATCTGTAGAACGACATCTTGTTCCAGTGTATGCAAATTATATTGAGAACATATTTAAAGGTTCTATAAGGAACCATGCTCAATAGGTTTTAACCAGTTAAAAAAAGTAGTTAAAATAGTTAATTCTGTAATAAACTGATAAGGCTAATGTAACTCTTCAATAGCTTCCTGTAGCTGAACATCAGATTCAAAAGTTATATGCTGCTATACAAAGCCAAAAATGGACCAGCTTCTTCATAGTTGACGGCAGTGGTCAAATCCTGATCTGTGCCAAGAGCCATTTGAGTATCAAGTATGGCTCAGCTTGACCTACCATCCATCAAAACGCATAGAAGACAAGCATCTACTCTTTTCTGTTCAGGCTCTAAAGTGGTGGAACGAACTTTACCCGGGTGTCCAAACAGTGGAGTCACTCACTGACCATCTCTTTCAAGAGCATCTATCACATTAAAGGCTTATAATTATACTCGGTCTTGTGGGTGTCAAGGTATCCAACCTTGTATTTGTTAGTTTCTATAAAATAGCTAAGGATATTTTCTGAGTGTAGCAGCAAAGCATTTTTGTAAGCCAAATGCTTACATAAATTTTATTTACATAAATGTAAATAAAAATGATCACATGTAACTTGCTCTGTGACACTTCTGCAATGTTAGTATTTGTCCATTTCTATGAATGTTTGTATAATGTATGTAGTTTGAGCATAATTGATAGATTAAATATCTTTTTATGAACTTGTGCCATTAACAGCCCACTATGGACTATTGTCTTCCCCCGAGGATGGGCCTGCAGACCACTAGAGAGTGCTTACTGGTCCACAGGTTGAGTAACTCTGGATTAAGATACCATAAAGCACAATCTTTGTTTCAAACATTGTTAAATGTGCTGTTGAACCGAGACTATAAGACTTGATTTTTGTGCAAAAATTAAGCAAATCTTTTTTGAAATGCTACACCCTTATATTTATAGCTGATGCTCTAATCCATTTTGAATCGTGTTACACAGCTGGGAGAATATAGAGTTAGGAGTCTTCCCCAAGGGCCCTTATTGGTGTAACATGGTATGTTTGCCTGGCTAGGAACTAGTCTAGTCACAGGAAAAAAATACCTGTTCACTATGAACTCTGTACAGTAAAGAAAAGAATGTCAGTTATCTGGTCACGTTTTTAATGCCTTTGCATGCAAACTAATGACACACATTTCTACTGAAATGTGACATTTAATGACACGCTGGTGTTATCAGTTTGCATCTGGGATTCTTGCAGCAGAACAGCCCTTGTGGTATTTTGTGGTTTTAAAGTCTGCGGTTTTATGAAGCAGGATATGAAGACTACTGTGCACTTCTGTACTGCATGGATGTGAATGAGAAAGAAGGCAGTGTGGGCAAGGCGTGAGCTGGACCATAAGCAGGGGCCTTTAGTGTGTGTACTCAGAGCCAACCTAAAGCAAGGTTTAAAACCACACGACACCACCAAGTTATGGCTGTCTACCAGCTCCTGTCAAGTTCAGGTCTGAGGCCATGTTTGAAAAGGTTACGCCGTCTTTATTCTTTTGTTGCTTCCAGTGCAGAGTTAAGATCTTTCTAAAGGTGGTCACGTTTGCATTGTATCAGTGTGTTTGGTGCTTTAGAGCAGACCCTCTACACCAATAGGATCCCATGCCCTCAGGAATGCCCTGAATGTCCCCTCAGGACCTGCTGTTAGCAGCTATTATATATCTTGGTTTTCCAAGACAATGATTTGTGTACGTGGTTGTTATTGTATTCTTCAGAACTGTTTTCTGATGGACAGTGTTATGGGCAAAGCTGACTGTGTTCAAAAAGACTGTCAAGTCAATGAAAAGCCAGCATTGTATGCTCTTATATATGGCTTGTAATGGGGAGGTTCTGGTTGACCTTGGAGCAACCATTTTTTACTACTTTGGTTTAAGGTGATATTATCGATGAGATGGTGCAATGCAATTCCAGTGAACATTGTACCACGGCTCCACAGCTCAATGCTGGGGGCTTTATACCCTTCTACCCACCTTTGGCATTAAGGATGGTGCCAATGGGTTCATGTTTATCTGATCCAGAGAGTCGTATTCTAGTGGCAGGACTTGTATATCAGGAGAAGACAAGCTGTGTGTGCATTTACACATCTTTGTACAACTTAAAGTAGTTGAATGCATTCATTTGACAGGATGGTTCTTTTGGTGCCAAAAGGGTTCTGTGGCATTGCTCAGAACCATTTGAAGTACCTTTATTCTTAGAAGAGTCTATCCACTGTTTGGAAGTGATTTTTCTGTAAGATCCTTGATATAAATAACTGTCAAATCTGACCTAAAGCGACCAGAAAAGGCCTGACCTTTCATCTACATGTAGAAATGCTGCCCGATGCCACTCTAGTGTGTGGCTCTGAGCATCGCTCTGCCCCTCTGAAAATCGGTGCCATATGCCATGTTTATTTTCATGTTGCGCTCACCAGCTTTCTACTTACATTGTTATTTTCCTTGGCTGCAGCCTGTGGTCTACATGGCAGCACACAGACTTCACTGAAGCAGAGCGAGAAAACAAGACCACACGGCCTTATGGTACCCAAGAAAATGTCCCTCTTCCCAAGAGCTTTTTACAAGGTAGAATAAAAATTGTCTCCTTCAACAAACTGAAAGAGGGCCTTTTTTCTAGCCGAGGGGCGTTAGCACAAAATATCCTAACACATGCAATTTTATTTATATCATCCACATTTATAAATTATTTGGGGTGAGTCTGGTTGCCTTGACGCACAAGCTGCTAAACAAAAAACAAAAATATAAATTGGGGCGCAGGCTGTGCCCATTCGTTACAAATGCGCAAAATACAGACTGCATCCAAGATAGTAGCAGAGGTGGAAATTAAAGTGTTGGTCTGCCTGAATGATGTGTGATGTGTACATGGTTTAACTGATATTCCAATACTGTTCCTATACTTTTCTTGCAATTGCTGCTCAGCTGTGTGTGTTTACAGCAGGGGCATCCCCAGGAGGATTAGAAACACAGCATGCACTATAGAAGAAAAAAATGCTGAGACACCTGCTCATTCAGTGTTTCTTTGAAATCAAGGGTATTAAAAAGAGTTTCTCTTGCTTTTGTTGGAACAAAAGCAGAAAAGGCTTTCTACCAGGTTTTGGAGCATTGCTGTGAGGATTTGATGGACAGTGACAGTGAGAATTGACAAGTAATAAGCATTGTTGAGGTCAGGATGTTGGATGATCACCACCCCACCTCATCAGCACCATCATTCCAGAGCAGACAGTTCCACTGCTCCACAGCTCAGGGACATGAAACCCTTCTAGGCCATGCCTGACATTATTCATGGTGCCAAAAGGTTTATGTTTTTCTGCTTCAGAGAGTCCTATTCTATTGGCAGTACATTTCTACAGGGATTAGACAGGCTGTGTGTGCATTTGCATATCTGTGTTCATTTTGTGTCCAAAAACATTTAGACTTAAAATGTAACGTGTGCATTGTTTTAAGCAATTCTAGATCACATTTGAAAACTAACTGTTAATTGTCTTTTGCAGGAACCTGACACCACCTCATTTCAGGGAACGTTAAAGATGGTGATACTAAGGTCACTGACACTGCTGTTGCTCTTCACTTTGACACAGTCAGTAGAAGATGAGGATGTTCGAGCAGGTATGCACATATCACAATGTGAAATACATCAGTTATTGCACTGGCAATACAATTTGTTTTAGGGATTTTTTCTTCAAGCGTTTAAAGCATTTGCGGCATCATGCAAAAGAGAAGAAAATGCTCTGCTCCCATATTTATCTCTATGTTGTTGTATACACATACCAATTTATTTGTAAAAGGTACAGTGGGTCAACAAGGCAAGGCAATGAAACACAGGCAAACCATGACCAAAGAGACTCCAAAAAGCAATCCAGAAACACCTGGGAAAAATGGGCTAGAAAGTACACACAAGAAGAAAACACTAATGACAAGACATGGGACTAAGGAAGGGACATGGGACAAGACAAAGAACCATAACAACAACAATAACAAGAGCACATGGGACTGCGACAACAGACTAGATTGTGGCAGAGAGAGACTGAGGAAACCACGAGCATGGTGTGTTTGAGCTATGCCCAGAAAAATAACCAAAGCTGGAGATTTCATAATGACAACATCTACAATAAAATTACAGTAAAACGAATAACCAGAGTATCTCATATTTAAAATATGGTAATTAAATCTCATTAAATATCTGAGCCGTATGAACAATGAATTTGCTTTTCAATAGATAGATAGATAGATAGATAGATAGATAGATAGATAGATAGATAGATAGATAGATAGATAGATAGATAGATGCACACACAGAAAATAGCCAAAACCTTCTGGAATAGATGGAACACACAGTGGAAGTGTGTTCTCTGGAATAATAGTGCTTTATCCAGTATTCTTGGGATCATTTGGCCGGTTGGGATAAGTGGGATGGTGATCATCCAGCATCCTTCTTTACTGCAATCAAAGAAGGATTACAGTTACACCAACAAAAGCAGCATAAACTTCTTTTTCATTTCAGAAAAAAAACAACGAATGAGTAGATGTCCCAATACTTTTGTCCATGTGTAGACAATGCTGGTCACGGAGTGCTGGATTTCTACGTGATTAACTAATGTCCTTGTTCTAACAGATCTGCTAAACCTGAATTAACATGTTAATTGAATCAGATGTTCTTGAGCAGGAAAAGGAAAAAAAAAGGTGCAGGAATCCAACATCAAAGGACCTGGATTGCCTTCCTTTTGTGTATACTGTCACACATGTTGGCCAAAGTGGTGTTAGAAGTCTTTCCCATCAACTCTTATTGGTGTAGTGTGTTTATTAGTCTTATTACTGTGAAGTGTACATCTAACCTTAAAAACCCTGAGCACTGAAATTTGATAGGATGTCTTCTATATAGCATTCGCTATTTCAGTCAGTATAAGTTATTATTGAATAAAATGACAATTAATTTGACAAATGATTCCAAACTTTTGACCAATGATATCTCTAAAATTGATTGTTTCATTTCTACAGGTTGCAGCATGGCTGTGAATGATCTTGTGTATATCATTGATGGTTCTTGGAGTGTAGGTGAAGAAGACTTTGAAACTGCCAAGAGCTGGCTGGTCAATGTCACCAGTGGCTTTGATGTGAGTGCATTCTACTCTCAAGTGGCCGTGGTACAGTACAGTGACACTCCACGGCTGGAGATCCCACTGGGCCAGCACCAGGGTGCCCGAGCACTGATTGAGGCTATCCGGGACATCAGCTACCTCGGTGGCAACACACAGACAGGCCGTGCCATCAAGTTCTCCGTTGACCACGTCTTCCCATCTTCACAGCGTAGCAACACTGTTAAGAATCGAATTGCTGTGGTGGTGACAGATGGGAAGTCTCAGGATGATGTGGTGGATGCCAGTGAGGAAGCACGAGCACAGGGAATCATCATGTTCGCAGTGGGAGTGGGCACAGAGATTGCTAGTTCAGAGCTGAAGGCCATCGCTAACAAACCATCCAGTGACTATGTGCTGTATGCAGCAAACTACATTACCATCGATCGCATCCGTGACTCAATGGAGCAGAAGCTTTGTGAAGGTCAGGTTCTGAGGGGAAGCCTTCATGAGGCTCATAAAAAATGGTCAGGGTGGATTCTCAGTAAAGCACTGTTTGTGGAGTTCCTCTGCCCTGCATACTTTGATGTTCTTATAGCCCCAGCACATCAGATCTAACTACCAGCTATTGCTGGATAATCTTGTAGATGTACAGTGTCCAGGCTAGAGCTTATCCTTCTCTATGTATCATTTAAATCATTTTCTCACTCCTACCATTGCATCACCCACTGCTCCACAAGTGTCTATTACCACCAAATAATGTCTAGTCAGCAGTGGTCCTATGGTGGTCTCCTTTAATTGATGGATGAGACTGGTTACCAACCCTGCTCCTGGAGATCCACCTTCCTGCAGACTTTAACTGCAACACTTCTTAACATCCACAATTTGTGGGAAGTTTCATCCACAATTTGTGGGCTTCATATCTCAGAACAGATAGACTAGTGAATGAGGCCCATTTACATTTGTAACTGTAATGGTGATTAGGATGATCTGCGGAGTGTGCATCAGGATAGGCTGATAGAGTACTTTAACTTAAAAGCAGGGTGTTATCATCACTAAGGGTAAGTCAGATATTAACTGCTAAGCATGTTGAGGGACTAGAGGGAATTCTCAAAGCTCATATGAAAGCTTATGGTTGGTGCTACATGGTAGGCGGCTTCCATAACTCATTTCTCCTATTCTCTGCTCTCTTGCAGAGTCTGTTTGTCCCACACGGATCCCTGTGGCCTCTCGGGATGAGAAGGGCTTTGAACTGATACTTGGGATGAAGATCCACGAAAAGGCCAAGAAGATTCATGGCTCCCTGGGGTCTGAGACTGCCTACCTCCTGGACAACGGTGTGGATATTACCGAGAAGACAAGGTAGGAAAAAATACATGTATTTTTAAATCCACCCAAGGAATTCCCAAGACATTTACCAGGGTGTGCTGAAATGTCAGTCTCCAAGGGTGAAGGCTTTCAAACTCTGGACAAGGAGCTGTGCTGAGTGCTTTAGTATGCTTGGCCATGTAACCAAACAGATCAAACAGATGTCTGACTGGCTGATAATCAATGCAGATAAAGTTTATGCTGTCCTTCCCTCTGAATAGAAATGGGGCTTATTGTTGTTTTAGAAACTTCTAGTCTCTAAAAGAAGCTGAATTCTAGCAGTATGGTGCACTTTGGTGATGCCTTGCAGTGTTTATTGAGAGTACATATGTACAAATTTTCCAAGAATTAACACTTTTTTTTCCAGCAGTCTACTAATTTGCCATTTCCCCTCCCCTTTCATGAACTCTAACCCAGTATCACACCAGCAATACAAACTGTTGCCCAAAAGTCACCTAGAATCAGCATATTTATGTTGCTGATCGTAATAAATAATGGACCCTAAATCTTATTTCTTTTTTCCAGGGACATCTTCCCTGAGGGTCTTCCTCCATCATATGTGTTTGTGACCACTCTGCGGCTGAAAGGGGCTGCAAGAAAGGAAAGGTTTGACCTCTGGAGAGTGCTCTCTAAAGATCAAGAAGTACAAGTAGCTGTGATGTTAGATGGGCAGGAAACAGCTGTAACTTTCACTACCATGGACACAGTAAATGGGGAACACGGAGTAAATTTTAATGCACAAGGCATTGAGGTATGTATGATGCTTTAAAGTAATTAATTACTTCTTTTATATCCATATACAGCCCTATTTCAAATGTGTACATTTTTATAATACTCATACCAAAAATTGTTGATGAATTCAATTGCAGACCTACTGGTATGAACTGGCACCAAAACGTTTGGGAGTCCTACAGGGTTCTACTGTGGGCACAGGGAAAGTAATGTTAAATTAGTTAATCAGTCTTAGATGCAGGGATAAAGCTGCCATTCTGGTGGATAACTGGTGCACTTTACTCATCCCTTTGTTTGACTGTGTTAGTGTAGGATTTGTAATTGGACACATAATGTTGGACTGGCACTGTGCTTGTTTACATGCTAGTTCTGTTTTCATGTTCATCTTATGGTGGTTTTCTAGTAAAGGTGCTTCAAATGGTTCTTTGAGTGACACCATAGAAGAACCACCTTTTGATTGATGAAGAGCCATGCTTGTGAGAGAGATGTGAAGAACTAAAAAATGGTAAAAAAAAAAGACACACGTGACCATCACATGTGTTTATTAAAAACATGGGCCTCATTCAACAATATCCTACAATAAAAAAATGTGTTTTTTAAGATAAATCCTCATAAAAACATCTTTTGAAGTGACAGTTTGTAAGTCTTGGGTTTTTGGGGGGGGGGTTAGACCTCTCTGGTGAGAATGTGTAATTGCTCTGAACACGTGGAAGATTACAGTGTGGTGCAGTCTCCTTTCAGAGTGGATAAATGTAAATTTGATGATCAGAGTGGAGAATTTAGAAAAAAATCTTGGATGGAAATGTCTTCAGAGATTTGGCTACTGTTTTTATTCTCATCAGCCAAATAGTCCACAATAGTTTTTAGTTGAGGGTAAAAGAGTTTTAACTTATAATGCAGGTTAATGTTAATGCTGTAATGTTAATGCTTTTTGAACGGAATGTTTTGTTCATTGATGATACTGTCAATGCATAGAACATTTCCATACAAACATTAATAGAAAACTAGAAGTAGGGAAAATCAAGCCTGAAGTCTTTCTTTGACGTACAGCAATACAGAAATCAACAGTCGCATTTGTTCAGCAACTGGCTCTAAGAGCACAGCTGATTAACATGCCTCCAGTAGCTCTATATAATGCGTCTCGCCGTTAAGTCTCTATCATATAGGTTTTGTTTACAAAACAACAGTGAGCATAGTGCTTAAAACTGAAATAATTTGAAAAGGTTTCTTTGGTTTGAGCAGATAAATGCAGAGTTAAGCTCTTTAAAAGCTTGTTTAAAGCTTTAATGGACAAGGGAACAAAATAAATCTTAAAACGATTGGGCCTGCACTAAGGGACCCTAAAAAATCTACCTGATGGAAGGGGCTAATACACAGAATGAAGAACATGTGTGGGGTCTGAAACTAGTTTTTGGACCTGTCTAATGTTTAATCAAAGATTGATGTGTTGGTTGCTGTTTAACTCCTATGCCAAGATGCTCTCAATTACAGTGTGATAAAAGAGAAACAACACTAAAAGCCCTCAGCTGATGAAGAAGGTGTAATCACTGTTGTACCCTGGTGCAGTATTGCCATTCTCTTTATATTAGTGCCATTAGGAGCATTTAAACTACTGCAGCATTAAACCACAGACTTTTCACGGCTCCTCTCTTATAATGATAGATACCACTTCATTAAATTGAACAAATCCCAAATAAGAAGCCACTGATGAATGTCAGAATCTTCAGCAGTGGGTTTTAAGAAGAAATGTTCTCGTAAGGATGGTAGGTGAATGAGGTCGATCATTAGAAGTGCTTTTTCTCTGGCATTGCTTAAAAGCCACTTTGAAGCACCTCTATTTGTAAGAGGTTAGAGTTTCCTGTTTTTAATTTTTTGAATCCTTTTTTTGCCTTTTGAATCTTTTTTTGGAATTTAACTTGATTATGATCCAGTCCAGTCCTCTGGATGATCTTTCATATTTCACATTCTCAAAACAATGTCTTTGCAATGTGTCTAGATGTGTGATTGATGCATGAGTATTGCCAAATGCCATGCAGAAAAAGAATTTCCTTTTCCCTTCTTCACAGTGTACAAGAGAAAAAGCTTGTTTTGGAAAACTAGCTTCCCCTTTGGCACTACAAGCCATTCTGGCTTCTTCACTATGTATTTGAGAAACATGGTGCATCAAATGTTCCTGCTTGGTTGTTCAATCCAGTCCAATACTTTCAACAGAGGCGTTGCTATTTCTTTGCCATTCACTTGCATCCATATGAACACTTTTGTGCTGGTATTAATTAATTCATTGAATTTATTTATATATTATGGTTAGAAGTACACATTTTATGCATGGCTTTTCTTAAATGAGTGCACAAAAGCTTTCTGTATTGAATGGATTCCATTTGGCACATAAATGATAACTTGTTTATAGTCATCTAAATGAATGCAGACACTACAATGCAATGGGGAAACGTGCACCACACAAAGACTTCCCTAATTCTAACAATTGATGATGAAATATGCTTTTATGTGTATTAAAAAGGCATTTAAATCACTTGGGGAAATATGTCATAATATTGAGTCATAAAAAAGTGGAAGTGTTTTGAGCTGTTGGTTGGGTTGAATATTATGAATGATTATGAATAATGTACACATCACTTCTGTGCTTTTTGCCTGAATTGCTTAGGGCTTAATCCCACTTCAGGTCAAGTAAAGTAAATTTTACCTTTGTATCGAGCAGGAAAACATTTAATTAAATTTGCCTAACATGACATTGCATGTCTTGCAAGCAGATAAACATGAATCCATTGGCACCATGACTAATGCCAGGGGTGGGCTAGATGAGTATAAGGCACCTCAGCATTGAGCAGTGGACCACTGGAATCATGTTCTTTGGAATGATGGAGCTCCATCCGGTACTTTTTGGAGCAGTTGGGAATGAGGTGGGGTGGTAATCTTCCAACATTCTGACCTCACTAATGCTTTGCCACTGAATGCAATCAAGTCCTCACTGCAATGCCCTGACATCTAGTAGAAATCTTTCCCTGGAAAATAGAGACTCTTTTTTTTAATGCCCTTATATTTGGAACAAACAATGAATGTGCAGGTGTCACAATACTTTTGTCCCTATATTGTACCTGACCAATGATGAATGAGGTAATGGGGGCTGACAAATTGTAAAGCAGCACTTGGGTTACAGTCTGTAATTATGTAATATATCTACACAGTGGATCTGTAAAGTGGGCACGCCTCATATGGTTGCAATGGAGTGGAAGTAAAGGGCTGGTAGGCCTGATCATGTCTACATTTATAACTTTGCTCAGTGAGTTATCTCAGACAAGTTCCAGCTTATACTCATAAAAATGTAGGTCCCAAAACTGGATCTTCGGGGTGAAGAGCCATTTTTAAATGAGAAGTGGGAGAGGGAAGAATCTATTTGAAGTTTTAAAGTCTTTTCACATCCTGGAAAAGTTACAGTTTGTCCTAGAACCCTTTGTACCATCTAAGAGAAACCTAGGAACATAGTTTTCAGTGTGAGCTATTAAAAACCTGGTATAGAACATGCTGTATAGACCACACTCTCAGGCTGACTCCCTGCCATGCTCTGGAGCCTTAATCTGTTCCCTCTTATCACAGAAACTTTTTGACGGGGGTTGGCACCAGCTGAAGATTCTGGTTCGACCGAGACGCGCCATCTGCTATGTGGACGACAAGGAAATCCAGGAGGTGGACCTGGAGCCAGTTGTTCCCATTTACATCAATGGCAAGACTCAAATTGCCAAACGCTTTGGTTCTGAGGCTAGCGTTTCTGTGAGTAGCAAGATCCAGAGCAGACACTGCGGAAGCTGAGAATGATTCCAGAAATAGCTTTACACTATGATTGCCCAGCATTGCCAGACAGCCAGAGCCTATATAAATATACTGTACAGAAAGCCACAATAACTTTAAACAGCTGTACATATAAAACAATGCAGAGTTTATTGACATACTCAGCCAAGTAGGAAGTGGAATTACGAAAACCATACTATAGAAAGTGAGATTACAAAAACTGAACAAGGTTCATCATTCACACATTTGCAGGGCCCTGGGACAAATGGACAACCCGTGTCCTCCACAACATACAGTAGAAACTAGGGATGGGCAATATATATCAGTATTTATATGGATATCAGGATATAAACAGAGCACGATATGGGCTGAGGTGATATTGTTTATATTGACTTTTAAACTTTTTAAATAATGATCTTTTCAATCTTGAGGTATCTTGGTGCATAAAAGAAGAAATGAAGATCAAATTTAAACGTTTAAATACATTAAAAAGATGGAAGAAGGATTTTATGGAGTGTGTTAATTTTTTCACATTGTATTTTTCACATCATCTATTAATTTGTATATTTTATATAGCCATTCAGCTAAAATACTGTATATCAATTTGATCAATTTTGTCCATATTGGCCCTAAAAGAAACCAATATCAAGTTAACACTATGCTGATAATGGCTAGGCCCTTCCTTTGCTTTCAAAACAGCATTGATTCTTCATTTCATGGATTTCACAAGATGTTGGAAACATTCCTTTGATGTTCTGATCCATGATGTTTGTACCACACAATTCCTTCAGGCATTTTCCTACAGAATTTCAAGTTGTGAGTCTCCTGTTCTATTTTATCCTAAAGATGTTCTACTGGATTCAGACCACTGAAGCACAATAAATCCATTGTCAAGTTCATGAGACCAGTTTGAGATGACTCTAATGAGATAATAGGTACATTGTGGCCATGAAGGGACACACATGGTTAACGACAATACTCAAGTATGCTGTGGCATTCAAGCAACGATTGAAATGGGGTGAAGGTGGATCAAGAAAACATTGCCTACTTTACATTGCAGGTTGGGTCCATGGATGCGTACTCTTCTTCTTCTTCTTCTTCCAGCTGCTCCCTTTAGGGCTCACCAAATCATATTTATGATCCACATTATAGTTTTGGCACAAGTTTTACGCCGGATGCCCTTCCTGGCGCAACCCTCACCATTTATCTGGGCTTGGGACCAGATAGAAGATTGCACAAACTACACCCCTAATGGCTGGTTTCCATGGATGTGTACTACTAGTGCTAATTTCTGACCCTACCATTGGTGTGCCAAAATTGAGACTAATTAGAGCTCTCTATTTATTCTTTTTTAACTGTCCAGTTTCACTGCTGCCTCAGCTTTCTGTTATTAGTTGGTAGCTGTTGTAGTCCATCAGCCCAAAGATTGGATATGTTGTTCATAGAGTAGTTCCCATAGTCTGGTCATTCTCCATTGACATCTCTCATCAACAAGATGTTTCCATCTGCAGAACAGCTGCTCACTTGATTTTTTTAAATTTATGATTTTTTTTTGTTATTGCAAATGCTTAATGAAATGGAAAACAAAACAGAATTAAATCCCAGTTATAAAAATAACTTAGTTTTGTATTTACTTATTTTGGTAGTGTAGCATAATTTTGGTTATTTATAAAAAGATGGCAAGGCTATAGCTTTCATCACTCTTTCTTTAGAGTTCAGGGCTTCAGAGTTTGACTTTTACCTTGGCCTTGGTTTTAATAATAAGCTGATTGTCTCTCTTATTGAAGGACAAAAATCCCATAATATAGTTGAGCATTCCCATTAAAATTTCAACCAGTGACCTGCCTCCTCTGTGTATGATATGAAAAGTGTTAGTATATTCCTCCTGGAATATCCAGCTCTCTCTCTGACGCCCTTGCCTCGCCCTTATCTACTGTGTGATTTGTGTGGAACATATTAATGTTGGTATAATTATCTTCTGTACATTTTCATAGATTGAAATCCAGAAACTGAGGCTATATTGTGATCCAATGCAAAGTGAAAGAGAGACTGCATGTGAAATCTACTCCGTGGTAAGACTGCATGTGATTTGTTTGAATGACCTTCAGGTTTAGTACTAGAGATGTACTTTAAATAATATCATAAAGGAGCCTTTAATGATTAAAATGTTTGACACATTTAGAGATTTAGAGTCTTTGGCAACAATTTTAGTCCTTCTTGTGATGTGGTGTATATGTCTAACTCTTTTGCCTTCCTTTTTTCCACTTTCTTTTCATTTGTATAGGATGATGAGAGGGTAAGTTGGGTTCTCCTTGGTGTCTTTTATTTTTTTAAGGTTTGTGTGAGTGGATTTGAGATTGGAGGCAGTGTGTGTTTCTCTGTGTAGTGTCCTTTGGATCGGATGCCTCCTGAAGTTGCAGAGGAGGAGGAGGAAGAGTGTGACTGTGGTAAGGGAATTCCTGGACCACCCGGACCACCTGGACCACCCGGACCACCTGGACTACCTGGGTCAAAGGTCAGTATTAGTTACTGTACATTCTAATGATACCGATTTAAATAATGAAATTAAATTCCAGAATTGATAATAATAATAATAATAATAATAATAATAATAATAATAATAATAATAATAATAATAATAATAATGATAAAGAATAATAATAGAATATTAATCATAATAATAGAATATTAATCATTCTACAGGGTGAGACAGGAGAGGATGGACTCCCAGGCCCTGACGGTAAGCCTGTGAGTACTCTTTAATGCTTCCACTAACCTGTTCTGGAAAGAACCGCTTTCACTGTATCACAGAAATACACTGTGGGTTGAAGATCCAGTATGTCATGTGATTATGATTACCTTGTGGAAATGTTGTTTCAAAGGGAATCAAAGGGCAGCGAGGGATGCCAGGAGAGCCAGGTAAATCAGGGGAGAAGGTGAGATTTCAATACCATCACCTTTGACTTATGAGTGATTTGTTGCTATGTGGAAGCGAGTGCTGTGCGCTAAATCATTATGTGCTTTCCTCCTCCAACAGGGTGAAGCTGGTTCACTAGGGCCAAAAGGTGATACAGGAATAAGAGGCTACAAGGTAGGTTAAACTGAGATTTTTTAAAATAGGCACAGCATAAAGTAGAACATTGTTGGAAATAATGATGAAGATTTTGGAACCTTTCTTTAACCTTTAGAACCCTAGGCTAATTTTTTAGGATATTTTCATAATCGGACATACTTTTATTTGTCAATTTTTGTTTTTTATATTTATAGGAGACACACATGCCAGATATTTTTATTTTCAGATCATAGAATTATCTTAAATTGAGATGTAAAAATGAACAGAATTTAAATAACTGTATGTTATATTTTGATCAAACCTGTACTTGCTCCTGCATCTGTTTAATTTTTTATTTGCTTATAAGAAGTAATAAACAATTTACACATTAGAAGTCCATTTTGAAATGTATCATCCTGAGTGTGTTTGAGTTGTAAATGCCTGAAATTTGATGAATTATTTGTAATGATTAAAGAATGTTTACAATATTTACACTAATAAGTAAATACTTGACAGTTGCCAAAATGAAATGGAAAATAAACAAAAATACATAATGTCCTTTGTTAATTTTGTTGTTTTTGATTTGTATCAGTATTTTATCCATCCAATATCCATTCTCAGGACTTTTATTCTGAAATCTGTTCACTATTAAAGAGAATGAATAGCCCCTCATTTTCCCTTCTCATTTTTCTCTATTGCCCAATATCTGGATCAGTGATGTCATTAGTCCTGTGCTCTCTTACTGAGCAGTTGGAGTCTACATTGATCATATGTACACGTGGAGCAGTAAACATGCACTGGAAGCTCCTTTGGCATTTAATTAATTCAGTCAAAAGAAATGTTTTCCGAGCTGGATTACTTGCAGAAAACTGATCACAGAATGATTAAAACACCATGGTTAGGTGTGTGTGTGTTATGATATGTAGGTTTCTCTGATATTTAGATATTAAGCCTAGAAAACAGCATGTAACTGCCTACAAAGTGTCAATCTCGGGTTATAAGAGTTAAAGATATTTCATAAACCATTAAGGATGTAATAGTTTGCAATGGTGATAGTTCACACTATGGTTTGGACCAGTTTGGTGCAACCAGGCTAGATATTTCCAGTCTTTAACAGTCCATTTTTAGTCTGTGTCCACTATAGCCACAGATTTCTGTTCTTGGCTGACTGAAGTTTAACCTAATGTGGTGTCACCTGCTGTAGCTCATCTGCCTCAAGATTAGACTTGCTGTACCTTTTGAGATGCAGTGCATATCCTCACTCTCACCCCCCAACAAAATGCATTAGTTTATTTTTATTTATTTAGAACAACAGTCATGCAAATTTCTTTTTGAACAACGCCAACACATTCTCATTCAAACAATCTCTACTATGATTTCATAATATAAAATGAAATTTAAAAAGACCAGAATGTTGGTGAAATTCGATGCTAATAGGTGATGTATCATATAGCTAAAGGATATCTTTTATAATGTATTATGATTTACAGCATATCATTGATATATGTGTGTGTGTGTGTGTATATATATATATATATATATATATACAGATTCAAATATTAGATGTTAAGTGTCAGTTGGATAAATAGATAATAAATATCTAATTTAAAATAATCTAAAGTCTTGGTTGGTAAAACATGTGATTTATCAAAAAAAAAGAAAAAAAAGATGAACCCTACTTTACAAGAATATTATTTAACAAATGAGTCAAACATACATAAGACAACATAAGTCTTTGGCGTCTAACTGATTATTAAAAGTTGGTGCTTTCAATTAGTTGGTCAGTTCTTTCAGTTAGTTTAAAATTTACTGTATATAGAATCACACTTGTTCTTGGAACATTTTTTATTTTATGTGAACTATTTGAAAAACTGTTTTATTTTTTACATCGTATTCACTAAAACAGTTCTGTATCAACAGGGTGATAAGGGAAATCCAGGTTTACCTGGCAGACCAGGACTACCAGGATTGAAGGTAAGATCTGACCCAGGATCCGAAGAACAATTCTTCAGGCCACTTTTGTTGTGACCCTTAAAGACTACAGCAGTACCTGCCTGTGTTAGCACCACAGTGGCTCTTTTTATGAGATCTGGTATTTGACAGAAACAGATGGTGGTGGGTCCTGTGGAAAGAGCGCAAAAGGAAAAAGGCAGACCCGCCCCTTCCAATACACATGCAGAGGAAACAGATGGATTTGTTTTTATATGTAGCATATCGCGAAAGAGGGGGCGAGTACAGCAATGCGTAAATAGCCGGCAGTCAAGAATACTTTGGCGAGTTTCTGGCTACCTCAATGTGTGAGTTTAAGTTTGCTCCATATTCTGAACAAAGGCCCCAGTGCAGTGTGATCAAACATGGTGGCAGAAGGGCATGAAAAAGTCAGCGAGAACTGTGGCTTAATCTGAAATTCATGCAAAAGCAGAGGCTTTATACCATCTTCAAAAAACCCTTTCACACAACACACTGCTGTCTTTCCAACAGCAACCTCAAGGTGAGAAAGGTGATCAAGGACCCCCTGGAGAGCCTGGCCCAAAGGTAATGTCCTAAGGCATGTTTGTTGTTCATGTTTGTGCATTTGCAACACAGATTTTAGGTTGTTTTATTCTACAGGAGCCATGTGACACAAGCTCACAGTCTTGTTTAAAGGCACACAATGGATTTGTTATGTTCTAAAGGAGATTAAAAAAAACAATTGGCCATGGAAATGCAAAACACAAATATTTGAAACATGAAAGCTTGCCATGTTTTATAATAAGGAAAACTATCTCTTATTTTATGAGCAGAACAATGTAAACCAGTTTTCTCAGCTTATTTAGTATTTAATTAAGTTTTTTTTTTACTGCAGCTTTATAGCCTGAGTCACAAATGATCCCTATCATGTCATATTGCCACTGAACACTCCAATAAATAGACTGGTCAGTAGTTTCCCAGCTGTACTAGCTGTCCTGGGCCGTCAGTGTCTACAGTATTGTGTAGTCTGCTGACAATAAATACTGCCAGTGAAAGCAAACCCCTGTCAACGTCATACTTGGAGACCATTTCTCATTCCATATAAAGCTCATTCACGTGTCCCATTGGCTTGAGTCCTCATCATATGCTAAATATAAACAATCATAAACATATACCATACTCTACCAATGTGTATTTTCATATTTCTGATATACGACTATTGAGCTAGTCTACACTATTATTACTGTAATTCTTGACTTGGACTCTTATGTGGGAGTGGGAGAAGGCAATATGGTGGAATTCCTTTCACATTCCACTCCCCTTTCTCCTGGCTAATCCTGTCCGAATAGGAGACTAATTGGTGTAATTGTGTTTAACTTGGCTCATTTAAGAGCAAGACTTTGTTCTTGCCTTGCCATATGCTACTTTGTCCGCTGTTGTTTGAAACTGTTGTTTTTCCCACACACAGGGGGAACCAGGACTTCCTGGTTTTGCAGGACCACCCGGCCAAGTGGGACCACAGGTCAGTCCACTTTAAAGCAATTCTGAAAATGAAGGGACTGAATGGTGTGGTTTGCTGAAATGTATGCAAATGGTGTCCATGGGATGCATGTGTGATGACAGGTCAGATTAATGTCTTTGTGAAGGGACTGTATTCCACACGATGCTGTTTGGAACTCAAGGGTTAGTAATTTCACAGTCATTAATGTCAAACATAGCTCGGTGCTACTCAGTTTCTGTCCAAAGATTTTGAACAGTGAAGATGTATATACCGTATGCACTGGTCAGTCATTAAATTATAATCACCTCCTTGCTTGTACCTTCACTGTGCGTATTATCAGCTCCACTGACCATAGAGGAGCACTTTATAGTTCTATAATTACATGACATGGAGGTAGTGTGTTTGTGTGTGTTGTGCTGGTATGAGTGGTTTAGTGACAGCAGTGCTGCTGGAGTGTTTAAACCCCTCAGTGTCACTGCTGGACAACTAGGTAGGAGTGTCTAATAGAGTTCTGACCGTTGAAGATCAGAGTGACAGGAGGTATGCAGAGAAACAGGTAAGTGACAGTCTGTAATTTTATAACCACAAAGTGATCCTGTATGGAAGAGGAGCTGCTAAAATGTTATGGCTGATTGGTGTATTGTGCTTTGTTCTGGAAAGGTTTTCCATAAAATAAAATGGAATTTGTCAGATTGTCTTATCCAGAGTGATTTCCAATTCAGTGATATCACAGAGGTAGATAATAGAGTTTTAAGAGTCTTTACCAAGTGCTCTGTTTGGCTTAGCGTGATGTGCTTTCCTGGTTAGGGAACGGTTTTAGTCTTACCCACCACTATACCACCCACAACTCTTTCATTTGATTTTTTCAACCAGGCAAAATTGTGAAGTTGTGCTTCACGTACTTCATACTTATGAATTTTTCACGTTTGGCCCAGGAGGTTCTAAATCAAATATTAAATGTACAGTTTAACTGTGCTTACAGAATGGCTGATCTGATCTGAAATATTAATGGTGCATTTGCACTAAGAAACAATATTTGATAATATTAGATTTCTAAAAGAAACTTTATTGAAATGCCACTGCAGTGCACTCATTAAGCCTTGTAAATGGGGCTGCTTGTACTGTTGCCCAAAGCCCATTGCTACTTTAATGAGCAAAAAATAGATTGAATTAAGCATGTTCTTTTAAAAAACTTTCACTCGTGTATTTGAATCAGGTCTGTATGAAAAATAATGATTTTGTTCAATATTTTATCCACTGCTCCTCGGCTCAGTACTACAGGGTTATATACACCTGTCTCCCATGCCTGGCATTAGTCATGGTACCTGTAGTTCATGTTTATCTGTTCCAGAGAGTTTTATTCTATTGGAACTACTTCTACACAGGGACTGTGCGTGTCCATTTCCACATCTGTGTCTGCAATGGGTGAAATTTAAAGTTGCTGAATGCTGATTAGGAGCTGAATTAGATGCTGAATTAGATTATTTTTTTAATTCAGATGTAGGAATTTCGGCATTCCTATATTAACCATATCATTTCTTCAGGCAATATGTTATTTTATTTGTGGACAAGAAATGACATATATTTGCAACACAACTTTGACATTTTTCATGGTTTCATTACAGTTAAATAGAATGAAAAATCAATGTTGTGTCTACAGTGAAGACACTGTTCTTTGACTAGATCAAGTATCAGGAAATTACACTCATCCAAGCACTGTTAAACAGTGTGAATGAAACTTTGGGATGCTTTTATAATTATCACCTGCTGTATGTGCTGTATGTGCGCCTTGGTTTCAGCTGTCCTTGGAATTTTAGTTGTGTTTTAAGCGACGTAACGTGCCTGAATAATTGAAGTGCTCTTCCTGTTATTATAATGATAGAGAGATGGGGGCGTTTGGGCTATTGAACTGTAATCCAGAGGACAATCTGTCTCAATGTGTGGGTAGACAGCTGCTGCAGTAATAACTCTCATTTTGTAGGAGTTCACACTTCTGGTTGCTAATGCAAAACGCATGCTGGGGGCTACTGTGAGTGAGCAGACCTGTTCTCATTCACGGTAGCTAAACATTACAGGCCTGGAGAGCAGCTGCAGTTCTAGTTTTCTTGGCTCCAATACATCTAATTTAACTCATCAGCTAATTATCAAGCTCTTCATGAACTGGATCAGGTGTTTTACAGCACGAAAATGTAAACTGTGGTCTGATTGTGTGGAATTGGAAACAGCTTTTCACTTTATCTGTGCTGATGCATGCTGTATAGTTGATTATGTGTTCAGTCTTCACAGTCCTAATATTTCAACATGCGAATTATCTTGAATTAGCTGCGTTGCCAGATATTTTATTTATGCCAGATTATTTATTTTTCTTCTACATACAAATTTGAAAGTTTTCTTCAGCATTCTACTTCTACTCTTGTGAGACCCTTTGGATACACAACAACAATAAATAAAGTGCATTTGCTTTGACATAGTTTCAGGGCACATTACACTGGATAATGATTTACAGGAACCAAGTGGTTTCCAAAGATAGAACCATCTCGCTCAGTTTACACAGTTAAATCAAACCCCCGTTAAGACCATGAAAATACAAAACAATGACAGTGCTTACATGAAAAAGTTCGTAAGAGTTTCCCATAGATCTTAAAGCTGCATCATTTCTTCATTCTTCATATATAGATTGAAATCCAAATTCAACAAGACAAATCATGTTCTCTTACAAATTAAACAGTGGTCATTTCAAACACTTTGGTACTGAGGACCTTCCATGTCTCGCTAATCAGAGGAGAAGATTGTAACCAATGAAAAATGCTCTTGACATGGTTCCATTCAGATCAATCTTTTAGAACTAATTCAACAAAGCTCACATGTAACCACGTAATTTCTGAATCTTGAGAATGGTTGATCAGTCTTATAGATTTGCTTACTTTCCATGACTTTTGGTTGTTGTTTGTTATAAATAAAGACAGTATGTACTGCACAGCTTGAAGGATAAAATAAAAATAAACAAATACATTTTAAAAAGTCTGTCTGTTTATCATGGACTTTGTGCTCTGTAATCAGGGCAAAATTACAAAATATTTGAAAAGAGCATCCACTCTTCAAAATAAAGGCATTAACATGGTTCTTGCTTCAGATATTTGTGTAGAATATTCCTATTTGAATCTTTACACCCTAAGCTGAGTTATTTTTTTTATACAGGCTACATGCTTGCTCATTTAATCTCTATGTGCAAGTTTAAACTCCTACAAATTTTATTTCAGTTTGCTAATTCAAGCTATATGCTCAAAATATCCTCCTCCCCTGTTATTCACTTAAACAGCAGTTTACAGCACTTACAGGTGACAGAGTATAATTTCAGCATTATTATTAACATGGAATATCAGATTCATGCTGTGAGATATGCACATGGCAGATTTTGTTTGTTCATTTTTTGGTCTTATCCAGTGAATAAAGGTAATGAAATGTCACTGCTGTATAAAACATGCAAATAGCAAGTATAATGATAAAATAATGATACAATTTTCTGATATCCTCTGCACAGTTAGCTAACGTTAGCATTTTAGATGCATATAGATGCTGTGTCTGTAATGCAAGAAATGCTGCCTACTCAGACAGGATGCATGGAAGGGACTCAGTCATGTTGGCATGGAAAATTAATCGTTTGCATTTTATTTTATTGGCCAAAAATGCAAATGATTATTATTAACACAACTTAATTCTCATATTTAGCGGCTAGGTGTCAATGCTTTGGCGATGTGAGAACATATTGTTGCCTTTGTGATTTGGTTACAAAAACACTAAACTGCCTTGTGAGACAGTGTGGGCAGCAATGCATTAAGTCAGCTTGCTGTCTCCAGTTTCAGACACTGCAGTTTTTGTTTTTTCAACACTGCTACTGACTCATGGATTGTTTATATCATGGAGATGCCGCTGCTTGTCATTCACAATCTGGCACATCCTGAGCGGATTACAGCTTGTGATATTTTGAGCATTTTACTACAATTAAATATGAATGTATATTGGAAATAATGTTGGTAAATGCTTATTATGTTGCATTCGATTTTTAAAACCAGTACACATGGGTTTTAAGGTGTTAGACATTTTCAACCAATATTACAGCCATTCACCTACATGAGTTACTGATCACTGAGAAGAAAGATGTTGTTTCAGTATTTTGTTTTGTGTAGTTATTATCCAGTTAATCCCAGTTCAGAAAAATAAGCTCTATTCCCTTTTCTTTAAATGTAATTGATTAGTACCAGCTGCTACTGAGTTGTGATCTTGTGAACACCCTATATTGACTCTATTGACCCAGAAACAGCTGTGGAGGAAGCAGTTTGAATATTCATTGAGAATAATTGACTCCAGAGTCTGTGGAGATAAAATGAGCTCGAAAGCTGTCAACTCTCCAGTTTCATAATGTGCTCCAGTAAAATGCACCACAATCATTAAATGAACAGTAAAATCACAGAAACATCAGTGAAAAGAATTAAATGACAGAAAGGCTTTGAAAGAGGCTAAGTCACGGAAGCTTAAAAGAACAAGCCCACCACTGCCATTTCTGTCACCCATCAGTGAGTGCAGGCTGTACTGCAGGGCCTCTACTGTGAAAAGGCTTTCGTGTTCTTTCGATGAAGACTTGTAATTCATGTCACCTTTACCTCAGCTAAGCTTCATGCTCACTCCACTTATACAAAAACATTTCTACAAAAAGCATGTGTTTGGCTGTCAGTGGACGGGGGGTTGTATTTTGGGCATGAACGTACAGTAGTCATGATGTAATGTGTATGTGTTTATGCTGTCATGCTTTTCAGATTGTAGTGCTGAATGAGACTTGTATTCATTGGAGGTTCAGTTAAGCACTGATGGATCATTTGGCTGACAGGTCTCACATGGCTGACGTCCATGGTTGCTTTTCCACTGCCTTGGTTCCACCCTGGGCCTATTTATCACTAAGCCTTGAGCACACTTAGGGCATGTTGTGAGTCTGTAGAGCGTGTGTTCAGATGGTCAGGTGTCTCAAATAATTCCTCCCTGTACTGTAGTCGCTGTTTGGGTTGTTTTGGTAAGAAGAATGCCATCAAGGGACCAATCATGCTATAAAACAGTTGACTCTGGCAGAGATTTTATACTTTTTTGTCTGTTGACTTTGCAGATTGAGCTAAGTACTACTTCTGGTACTCAGACTTTGCCGTTTGTTGGCTAGCTACATCATTTTCAAAAAGGCCCCTCTGTTCTCCTTACTAAGAACAAATTTCAGATGAATTTAAGACTTTCCGCTAGTAAAATATGAAAAAAGAGGAGTTTTATGTTAGAAAATATACTAATATTTTTGGCATTTAGTGGACACTAATTCAGAGAGACTCACAACGGTGCTTTAGTGTCAACTTAGAAAATACATCAAGCCTAGTTAAGGCTAACGGACATAACCTTTAATCTAAAGCTGGGTTTACACTGCAGGATTGAATGCCTGATTGCCAGTCTAGTTGAGTCTGTTCATTGTCTGCAGGTGAAAGATAATTGAGGAGTGTATGAGGGGCACAGACTCTGATTTTTGGCCTTCCAACTGCACCTCAGATCATTTGGAACATATTTTGAATGTTTGATTTTTTAGATTCGAATCAATCTAAACAAATCAGTTTGAACCAATTTGAGTCAGTGACAGCTAAGGAAGAAAAGACAACCAAGATGTAGATTAAGAAAATCAGCCATGGGTTCTTGTTTAATTTGATGTTTCCTCCTTAAATAATGCAGCATCTTCATTCTGGTGGTAGTTTTTGTCTGATACAGCAGCACCATTTAAGGTGGAATGGAAATTCATATACTAAGCCAATGTCTTTGTTGTAAGTAGGGAATATCATCTTATATTGTTGCTGTCCAGTGAAAAACATGTATTGAACTTTGAATGAAACTTAATGTCACATAAGAGTAATTAACATTATTTATGATAATGTGAGAAGACAGTGCTGGTATCTAGTACAAAGCAGCTCAAAGTTACTGAAGATATTGCCTCGATCACACAATGCAAAGATAAGACATTTCATTAGTGTAATCACAAACCTTTCAATGACTGCAGGATTATCATTCAGTTAACTCTGAACTTGTCCTTTTATTATCGTCACTGTCAAACCACAAACCTGCAACTTCTACAGTGGCGTGCAACAGTGCTGTGAAGACGAACCAGTTGCTAAAAGGCATAAAGTTAAAAACGTTTAATGCAATTATCATTATAATCATTGTTAAACAAAACCAGGTGATTAAAATAATTGATGCCTAATTGAGGCGAAGGCTGTAAAGAGATATCACATTGTTTTTAGGTAACTGTTTCCTCAGCTCATGGTGTAATTAGGAAATGCCAATTAACAGGAATCATGAAGGTCAGTTTGAGGTCTGGAAGACTAAGAACACTTTCTGAGAGAACTGCTTGTAGGAATGCAAAACAGGTTGCAATATTCTGAAGTGGTGGTGCACTGTTCTACTGTGCAGCAGCACTTGCACAAATATAACCTTCATGAAAGTGTCAGAAGAAAACCTGTCCTGTGTCCTTCTAAACATGTCTGAAGCATTTTGGAAATCATTTGTGTACTGATGAAGTTAAAAGAGCAAGATAATGAGCAAAGGTTAGTTTGGAGTTCAAAATGTATTTAAAAAAAAAAACAGCTCCTCAACCGTTAACCTTTTTAAGTCCAGTTAAAAAGGATAATGGTGACCTGACTACCTCAAGTTGAAAGTTTTGCCATGGTCTTCTCAGCTCACAGACATAAAGATCAACAATCAACAAACTGTGGATCAACCTCAAAAACACAGTACATGCATAACAGTCCAATGATCTGTCAAGACTTTTGCCAGAGTATAAATGTGTGTCAGCCATGACATTCACTGATGTTGTTCGGCATTCACAGAGCCAATTACAGTTACAAGGGTTACTCAGTACTATCCTGCTTTTCAATCTGCCCCTCCGTTTCTTTGTGGTTGTTTGTTTTTCTCCAGATTTCTTCTGTGTTCCTGTTTTCAGTTGCTTTGCCATCTAGTGACATTTTCTTTTCCTTTTCTGTGCCATTAATGTTGTATTTAGTATAACATATTGCTGTCTTTCTCTCTTGTGTATAAATTATAGGACATATTGAATGTAATTGCTTAAAGGAAGTGAAATTATGCTGAAAAAATAGTGCTTCTGTCTTCCACCACCTGCACTATGTCTAATGGACATCCCAGAACTGAGCTGGCCTTCCAAATGAGTTTGTTCAGTCTCTTCCTGTCTGCTGTTAAAGTACTACTGCCACAGCAGACCACACCACAAAAGATGGTAGACACCACCACTGTGTCAAAAAGGTCCCCAGGAGTGCTCCTTGTACTCCAAATGAACTCAGTTTTCTCAGTAGGTGGAGTCTGCTGTGGCCTTTTTTGCAAAGTACAGTGGCATTAACTGACCTGTCCAGTTTGTTGTTTAAGTGAACACCCAGGGACTTTTGAGTCTCCTCTCTCAGTGTCCATTCCATGGATATTCACTGATGGCGGGGTGTGTCTGCACCTGGTTTGGGAGTCCAAAATCAGTTTTTTTAGTTTTCTCTGTGTTTATCTGGAGGTGGTTCTGCAAACACCAGTCCACAAAGTCCTGAAACAGTTCTCTGGACACACTGTGACACTGGTTGGTGAACTGTACATGAAATCAGTGCCAGGACCATTCCTTGAGGGGCCCCTGTTCTGCTGGCCACCTTGTTGGAAAGACAGTCCCATGCCCTCACATACTGTGGTCGGTTGGTGAGGTAGTCCAGTATCTAGTTAGACAAGTGAATGTCCACACCAACATGTTCTAGCTTGTCCTTCAGCAGC
Source organism: Acestrorhynchus altus (assembly GCA_034509495.1). Lineage (NCBI taxonomy): Eukaryota > Metazoa > Chordata > Actinopteri > Characiformes > Acestrorhynchidae > Acestrorhynchus > Acestrorhynchus altus. Next base: position 29,348,074 of record CM067507.1, read on the forward strand.
CCAGGCTATATGTACAGCCCAGGCTTTTCCAGGTTAGAAAGAGCAAGAAGATAGATGACAGCCACATCCACCTGACGCCAGGGTGGTAGGCAAACTGAAGAGTCCAGGGATGCACACACTAGAGGGCAGTGACTTCATCAGATGAGAAATCAGTGCCACCAGCCTGTAACCTTTGAAGTCATTTGGGTGCTGCAGTTTTGGGACAGGTACATTTATGGCATGGCATTTAGCTGAGGCTCTTATCCGGAGTAATTTACAAGGTTACAAGGTGGGCCAGAGTAGTGTTAGGAGTCTTGCAGAAGGACTCTTATTTGTAGCACAGCATAGTTGCCCACACTGTGAATCCAACTCATGGTATGGTGGCTCACTGGTGATGTTACCTGTTGCGCCACACCAAGCGGTACCAAACAAGATGTTTTACCAAACAAGATTTATTTGAAATCTAGATTATACTATTGTGTGAATTTCAGAATCAACATTTTTATGATTTTATTTTTTTAAATGCTGAAATATTATGGAAGGAAGGTAATAGATTAGAAGAAAATTGCATTTCAATATATGTAATAATTGTATAATATTGTTTTCTAGATCATATAACAGTATAACAAATATGTGTCCCATGCTATAAACGTAGGCTTTTGTTATGTTTAAGAATTTCTACCTGCAACAAGTCAACAAAAAACTGTACAGTCAATCAACAGTTGACCAACTTTCCGTCCATTAGAAAGCACAAGGTAAAAAAGCAGAAAAGCTCCCACAAATAAACATTTTAAGGATTATTTTGTGACATCAGTGCCTTGTGTGTAGATCCAACAGAGAAAAAAAACTTATTGGGGGAGAGAACCTCTGGTTGCAAAATCTAGGCTGAAACCTCCCTTTTTCGGATTACAGGATGGTTAAAAGACCATTAAACCGCAGTAGCTGCATGTATGGCCTGATTTGAAGCCCAAAGTACTCTCCTATGCAGCATCTCATCCACAGAGCTGTTAGATAACTAGGCCATTTTGGCTGTTTTCATGTGGCCACTTGGTTTTACTGGTGAAGTTTTACAGTTGTGGAGTTTTGCAGGCTCATTCAGGCTGCCATCACATTACACACACACACACACACACACACACACACACACACACACACACACACACACACACACACACACACACACACACACACACACACACAGAATAATGCTTCACTGTAAAAACATCCACCTCCCCTGCACTCACTGTACAGCTATTAATCCAATCCATAAACACACATAAACTAATGCTTGACTTCCTTCTGGCTCTTTCATACATGTTCATGCTCTTTCAAATTCAGCTTTGACAGACACATTAAAGTCAAATAAATTCCATACAGACACCAAATGTACACACACACACATCTGGCATACTAGTAAATCACTCTGGTGATTCAGATGAACCTTTTAAAGAAGCCTATATGGAGTCGAAACAGGCACAGTTACATCCCTTACAATAAAGGTTCTTCAGGCGGTTCTTTAAGAAGAACCACTTTAGTTTCCATGAAGACTCATTCATACACCAAATACACTCGTGTACCTCAGATAAATAGTACAACACAAACATTTCTCAGTGTGCTGTATCAAAGCCTATTAATGAAAAGTTGAAAAGCTGATTTTCAACACAGTCTTCTTTAGAATTGCCAGAGTGATTTATTTGTACCCAGATGTTTGTGCATGTTTATCGTAAAATATGGTTCTTTATGGAACCAAAAGTGGTTCTTCTATGTCAATGCTTAAAGAACCATTTGAAAGATATATTTTCAAGTGTCTACTGTAATGGCTTTGTTTGAATTTGCATCATCAAGTTATAGATTACATGTATATAAATCATTTTGGGGGCAATTTCCATGAGTCTTGGAAGACATTGAAGCACATTTATTACTATCTTATCTTTTTCCTCGTTCACTGTTTTTCAAAAAGCAAAGGCTTTTTATTCCCATTCAGAATAGCTTGATTTGCCATAAATTGGTTTTAAATGAGAAAAAGACTAAATGCACATTAGACCTTTAGTTCTCACAACTGTACTGATTACAGCTATTTGTCAATTTGGCTCCTGAATGGCACATTGATAGACGCCTTATAAATATTTAAGCATTCTGGATTTAGAACAAATTCAACTCATTTGCGGGATTGGTTGAGCTCCATTAGCCAGCAGCGAATGAAGGAAAAACACATTTAGTTTTAATGTACCTTTCATTAAGTTAGACCACCTAGATTGCTGTCTTCAATACCATTAAACTAACTTACAACTCTTACAACATGTTTTAACCTGAACATTTTTTTCTGTACTGCATATTTAATATGACTGCATTTAAAAGTGCCTAAGGAGAAAAGATAAAGTGCATGCATGTCACACCTGCATGTACTACACATTAGTACAGTCAACAACAGGCATTGGTAGTGCCCACTCTTTCCTACAGATGTTGTATTTTTTTGTGGACAAGGCTTAACGCGAGTGTATTTTAGGAGGTTTTAACCACCAGCTTGTAATTTTGGGTGTACTGAGTCTTCTGGTCATCAGATACCTCTCATCATATAGATTCTACTTGTAATTTAGGTCTAATGAAAGAGAACACAGGTACTCTAATTTAGTTTTCGGACATGGTTTTGATTAAAATGTCATTAGAGATGTAACATCTTGAGTTTTGGTTAGCGTTGCTGTCGAACTCTGAAACTGATATCTTGCTTTCATTGCTTTCCTGTTATATAGGAAACTCATATAACATGAAGACCTAGACAACATAATTAATTGGTTAATTTGTTCCTCAGTACCTGTGCAGAGCACATGCTGTGTTAACAACCTTATAGATCCCCTATGGTGAATACGCCTTAGACTTGGATTCATTATGTCTTGCTCATAGCTCAGTTAAACAAGCTGTGCTGACTAAAAGTGTGGACTGTAAACCTACAATCAATACCACATTTGTGTTCGCAAGTGGGAGAGAAAATAATTTATTATGATTTAAATTTGATAAAATGTTTACTGGCATGCAGGCTTGCTTTGAGAAAAGAGAAAAACTCATTTACATTTTCCATGTTTTTCATTTAGTGAAATGAAACAAACTGAAAATTGATACACTTCATAAGTGATGCAACTGAGTAATGACTAAGAAGTAATACAATGACACTGCTGCTGAGAACTGATGAAAATCCAGAGAGGATTAATTTAATTTTACACAATTTACTAAATAAATAATGCACTGACATGGAAATTTGAAATTCTTCTTACTTCTGAGCTAGATGTGTAGAACACTGCTGGCTTTTTCTTGTGCTATAAATGTTTATTAATGATGTCTAAGGTGTTTCTAACCCAATTATTAACCAATAATAAACAGATATTAGACACTTCCTAAGCACTTGTGCGATTAGTCTTATTTTAAACTTGTCATGTGAATTGAATGTAACATCCACCAACATTCAAGAGACCACTTGCATGGAGAACGAGTGCAGCACTGGATCCATTCCTACAGATTACACAGCGATAATAAAGATACAGAATGAACAGTATAAAATGCTCCATTAGAGGGTGTCACAGTAACAGAAAGAATACGAGGATCTTGCTTCAACAACAGTGTTATGAACATAATACAGCATGAGTGGCACCATATCACTACTTAACTACTTTATAAACACAGAGAAGAGGAACTATGTCTGTGACTGAAGGAGCTCAATTTAAAACATTCACACAAATGATCTACTTTCACGATTTATTGGCGGGGAAATCAATTCCAAAACATCCTCTCTGACTCTCAGGTGAAACGGACACGTTGGGTAGATAAGATCTATTTAGAGCATAACTAGATACCTTTTAGTCGAATGTGCTACCTGAGGCTTCACCAGCACCTGACCTGTTCCACTACTCTGGGTACGGATGTTGTGGTGTTGGGTTCCCCTCCACAAAATAATAAGATGTACAGATATTTGTGCGGATGTTTCAATTTAGTAGCTTGCACTTTCAACCACAGATGCAGGTCCCTTTCTTTGGGAGGTGGTGGATTTATGGCCTCTTATCACTCAGATCTGTTTGTGCTGTGTTCATAACACTGTTGCTCAAGTCCTCCTCTTCTTCCTATTCTTGTGACACAGTCACAAGAGGGCTGCATAATATAGGAAATAAATGTAACAAAATTGGAATATTTTGTTGTTCTGCTATATATATTGCGATATTAAAAGATGCAGGAATTTTGACCAGGTTTACGACTCTATAATTTCCATGATATTTGATGATGCATGTTTCATTTCAAAAAAGAAACATCTAAAAAATGGAAATGGGAAAAAATAAAATTGAATGGGGGGGAGGACTTCATATGGCCGTATAGGGTTCACCAAGTGCAGCAAAAAGTTTACCTTCCTGCAACGTGAGTATTGCATATGCATACCTTGTGATAACGAGGCTGAAACAATATACTGCACATCCCTAGTTCATTTATTATCACTGTGGTTGTAATTATATCAAGGGATTAGGTTTCCATGCATCTGATCCTACAGAAATATGTTGAACTTTGTATTTTGTAAATGTGTAAATTGTCAGATGAGGTTGTGGATGTAAGTCAAATGTGTCGGTATCATACAATGATAAATTTAGTCCACATCCCAACATAGATTGCAGCTGCACTGACCAGTCAAGCTTTCTGGCACATGATGCTATTAATGTCCTGCCTGGACGTTACTTGCTCCAGATGCACTGAGATTGTGGAAACACTGAGGTGAACAGCATCTTTCAGTTAACTATTTATAGCAAGTGCTGATCTTAGATCAGACTGGCTGCTGAGTGTAAATGTACTATAGATTGGTACAGGTCGATGTTATCCCCGTATCCGAACAGGAAATTATTTACAGCCCAGGATCTCAACCTGCCTTTGGAGGCCCTGATGCCAACCTTCATTTTTCTTTAAATGCAGCTCCCAGTCACCAGGCCAAGTAATCAAGGATGTAGGAAATAATGTCTGGAGAACTAGAATAGAGCAAGTGTTTCTGGGTTGGGGACATAGACAACTGGGCTGAGAGCCCTTGCTTTAGTCCCTCTGGTGATAGACTTGGACCAATGTCACAGAGCAGCCTTTATGAAGCTCTGTTGTGCAATGGACCTGTAGTTAGATTATAACACAATGTTTGCCTGCCAGAATCAATGTTTCTGCCTGTGTAATTAAAAGGTACACATAAACAGATGGCTAATACTCAGAAACCTGTTCCCATATCACAACCACTTGCCATAAGCTTCAGAAGAATTTAACAAGATAAATGAATGCAAAATGAACTGGCTGAAGAAAGGACCTTTAGAGAAATCACTGAGAAACGTGAATTCATATTCAAGCCTATGGTCAGGCAAATACTGGTTGCGTCACCTCCTCTGTGAACAGTTCTGACTTGCTGTCTCTAGCAGTTTTTTTAAAACTCAGCATTTCACAGCAAATCCATCTGAATGACTTTTTAACCATTAAATTAAGCAGTGGACTTCAAACTGTAGTCGAGTAAGTCACTTTTCTACTCCAGCACATTTAAATACTGTACAGTGTAATGTGCCATTAGAGAACAATGTCCTGGATGATCACCTTTGAACCCTGAAGAACCTTTCAATTGATACCTCTTTAAAGAAAACCTTGTAAAGAAGCAGAAGTTCATAGTATCTCCACACGAGGTTCTATTCAAGTCCTGCAGATTTTGCTGTAGGGTTGTTGATAGCACGTGTAATAGCATGCAACACATTTCAGGGATAGGTCTGGCTGTGTGACTGGCCATAGCATGATACCTGTGTTTTTATGGCAAGCTTTTGAGATGGCAGCATATAGCACACCAAGTGAATGTTAAGAGAAGGTGGGACCACTGGTTGCACTTCACACCATAACACCAGGCCTTTTGGACCTGTGACAACAAGCTGTTGATCTTGGTGCTGACCATGGTGCCTCCACACATAGATTCATTGGTTTGTTGGTTCTTTGCCCCAAGACAAAAGTGGAAATAGTCAGCCATTCCGAGTGACACAATGACAGTGACAAAATCACACCATTTTATGAACTTTGAGAAAGTTTGGAAACTTTTTGGAAAAGTTTGAAGAAAACAAAGTCATAGAATGTCTTAATCACAAGCTTCCTTTCCAGCCCAACAGCAGTCAGACAAATCAAAATGTTGATCTGCTTTCTGCACCTTGAACTTTGCCAAAAACTTAGACACCTTGTTATCAAGTCTGACTGTGGATGTGGATGTATGGGCTGTTTTTGTTGTACTGAGCATTTTCAAAGGGCTAGAAGCTGATATTCACAGCAATTTCATATTGCTGAGGCTAGACGTTCTTGAAATGAAATGTTAGACACTTGTCTTATCAAGTCTTCAGTGTGTATGGTGATAGTTTTAAATCTCAGGTCACACATACAAAATAATTAAATTCTGTTCTTATAGACTGGACAGAAAAAAACCCGCAAAAGTCATTTTTCAGTTCCTGATGTTTACAGCTTATAAAGATTTGTCTGTTCTCTTTATTGCTTTGTCATGGCAGCCTTGTCTCATAATGAAAGAGTTGGTTTTATGCGTCCAGTGAGACTTGGCACATTGAAAGAAAACACTCTGTTACTTAAATAGCCTCCTGCTCTCCTTTGCTCTTAACTGAACTGTAAAAACAGAGACTTGTTTAACTGTTAAACTGCCTTAATAGCTTGTTTACTCTGCTTTTCAGATGATTTTGTTGCAAATCTGTCTAAAGGAGGGTGGTCCTGTCTTAAATACATAATCAAACACAAAGATTCCTCTCCATTCTGCTGAGCTCTTGAGCTGATTAATGATGTGTTCTGGTGACTGATGCCTATTTAGTATTGCTTTGAGTATTGAGTCCTCTTTAGACGAACTGATTTAACTCACGTGGAACTCTGAATAAATAATCACATGAACATGTCTCTCACTCTGCCTGTCTGTCTTTCTCTCTCCCTCTCTTTACCAGGGTGAAAAAGGTAATATTGGACTGCCTGGTGCAAATGGACCACCTGGACCACCAGTAAGTCTTTCTTTTTCCAGTTGAAATGATGCTGTGCAGTGGCAAACACATAAGTCCCACCTTTTTGTGCATTACGGTTGACAAGATGACCATGCCAAAATCTGATTGGCATTTTGATGCATATTACATTTACATTTATGGCATTTAGCAGACGCCCTTGTACAGAGTGACTTACAAAGAGCTTTGCTGTTCACTCAGCTAGTAGACAAAGCTAGAATCCAGAGATACCTCAAGCTTAGATCCTGTCAAAAACAAATGTCAGATTGGGGACTAACAAGATTCAGATTAAATCTTTATTAAATACTCAACTCAATAAAGATGGGTCTTCAGTCCGTGTTTGAACACAGTGAGGTACTCAGCTGTTTGGACGCCCAGTGGAAGTTCATTCCTCCATTTTGTTGCCAGAACAGAAAAGTCTAGATGCTTGCGATTAGAGGGATGATGGGTCAAGCTGAGCTGTACTTGAAGCTTGAAGGGCTCTTGGTACAGCTCGAGTTTTGACCATTGCCATCATGTATGGAGGAGCTGGTCCATTTTTGGGTTTGTAGGTCAGCATCAAGGTTTTGAATCTGATGCGGGCAGCTACAGGAAGCCAATGAAGGGAACACAGCAGAGGAGTTACGTGAGTGGTCTCTTGACAGAAAGGGTCAAATTCTCCTGATGTTGTAAAGGAGAAATCTGCATGACCATGTGAGGTTTGCAACATGAGCTGAGAAGGATAACTGGTCATCCACAACTACACCAAGGCTCTGTACTTCTGCAGATGGAGTGACCAGTGAGTTCTCAAGGGCAATTGAGAGATCAGGAGGAGAACCAGTGGTTCCAGGAATTAATAGTAGTAGTATGTTCTGACATCCAGTCAATAGCAGAAACTAGACTGACTGACCAAAAATAAGGCACTAAAAAGTTGTAAAAAGTTGAATCTTTATATGTGTGAATGTTGGGCTGTTATGCTACTTGTTGTGCTAAGGAGAGACGTGTAAGGCATCCTGCAGCACATTTGCTCACAGATGTTGTAGCTGGACTGTAGATTTTGCACATTGCCAGGTTGCCAAAGCTGGGGTCCCAGCTGGTCCCAATAATGCTCAACTGGCAATAAATCTGATGGCCAAGGAAGTGCAATCTAGCTAAGACAATCCTGGGAAACACTTGCTGTGTGTGAGTGAGCTTTATCCAATAGAATGGCAGTTGTAAGCCTGGCCACGAGGCAACACGTGACTGCACATATTGCTGAGCTGTTAGTGTTCCTCATATCACTTCTAAAGGTGTCTGTCAAATGTGATAGTTCCCTAGATCTTCACAACAGCAGTTGGGGTAGAGTGCCACTCCACAGCAAAGGTGGGATTAAAGTGCTCACCACGAGACATCCATACTCACACCCGAATGTCATCAGATCCCAGACAGAACCTAGCTTTGTCAGTACAGACAAAACAGTTCTGATCCTGTGTCTTTGTGCCCTCACATAACCATCAACATTAACATCAACACTTACAAACAGCTTGGTCAGAATGGCCTAGATGGTGGACAGTTGGTTGAAATAACATCAGTCCAATAATGCTTCTACTTTCAGACTCTGTCAACTGGACAAAATGTATTTGAGTGGACAGTTGGAGTAGCAATTGTATGCCCTCTTTCCAAGTCTCAGTGTCTAATCAGACCACATCTGTAGCATGGAGATCTGGTATGTCTATCTGGCTGTTATTTTAATATATCTTAACACTTAATCTAGAGTCTGGATGCACTCTTAGGGTTCTTAGGATTGTCCATATGGCAACCAACAGGCAAACAAAGGAGTTAAGAATGATAGGTTAAAATGTGCTTTTCAAGTTATCAGCATCAGATGTTGATGTTCTTTGGTTTGCTTTTTTTTTTTTTTTTGCTTAATTACTTCCATCTCATTCTCATGTCTCATTCAGTAGGCTAGCAGGGCAGTGGAAATAGATGTCTTTAGTTCTTAATACCCAAATTAATGACGTTTTTATGCCTTTGGATTGAAACAACTGCATATATTTATGCATCCTGGATGAAAGTACTCCAAACAAACCTCCATACGTACGTTGATGGTAGAGGTTAGGTTTCCTCTGCACAGTGGACACGTTCTTTGCAGTGGTTTCATAAAATGGTAAGAAAAAAGCAATCAGAAACAAACCTTTAAATAGGCATGCAGCTTGGGTGTTGGGATGATTCCAGCCAGAAGCCCTGCCCCAGCAGCGGTGTTTACAAACCTCAGAGCACACTGCAATGCCACCATCTGCACTATTACAACCCAAGCAGTCCGCGAACATTCACAATGTAGCCACCATGTCAACATGTATATTATCTAGCCTTCCAATCTCCCTGCACTCAAATGCTGGCATTTTACTCAATGAGCCTTCAAGATCATGGCCTTTCAAAACATTCTGTATGTACACCAGAATACATATTAGAGTGACAAAGAATGCTTTGACAAAACGGTCTCTTGTTCAGCTCCTTAGCAAATCCCAAAAGCTAGGTTAATAACGGCAACTGTACTTTCTCCTAGGCCAATTTACAGCAGTGGTAGCAACAACTGTCTTTAAACACCAGTGATGTTGTTGTGGGTTTGGTAACATGTGTAGCGAATTAGCATTCACTTTGTTTGCTTCTGTAACTGAGGGTAGCTCTGAACCCCAAAATGATGAAACTCCACCACCAGACGGTTTTAAAAATTTGATTCCCATCTGCCTTCAAAAGCATTGAAACAGAGCTGAGCTTAAACAATTCTGCAGTCTTGCGTCAAGAGGACATCCGGATGAACTCCCCAGTGCTGCAGATCACTGGAGAATGGTGGCAGCAATCATCAGAAACCACAGATTTACAAGACTGGTTTGGTCATTAATCTCACCCCCTCACTTTATGGACTGCTGTGTGCTTTGCTTGACTACATTAAATACTCATGCTTTTCAGAGATGTCTGAAGTCTAAAGCAGTTTATTCTAAAGTGGTTTTAGTCATGAAAGGAAGGCACCCAGCCTCACTGATTGACTGTATCAGAAGAATCCTAAATCGCATTTTATCACAATCCTCACAAAACATTTGCATCTCCAAAATGTAAACCTTCTTAGCTTTCAGTGGAAGTTGATGTAAAAAATGATTAATTTCAAGTGATTTTGTACCATTTCTATTAGTAGTTGTAGCCAAGGAATCAACCAGTTGCAATTTATGACAACAATGGTGTCGTTTCAGACTGTCATGCAGTCACTCAAAATGGCAGCCTTTCATCTTCCCAAGTACAACTTTTGTCTTGGTGGAGACGACCAACCAATCGTGCTGCCACGATCAGCAGATTCTTGTTGTGCATCACATGTTCAGCAGACCTGGTGTGATGCTGTGGAGTGCAATTTCATATGAGGCCCAACTTTATGTTATTGAGCTCATGCAACTAGTGGCCCTACCTTTTCTGAATGCACACTCTAGTGTCCTATTCCAGCTGGACAACGCTTGTCCGCCTACTGTTTCCACCTCAAGAGCTTGTCTTGATGACACAGATACTATGCTATGGCCAATGCCATTGCCAGACTCATCCCTGGCTGAGAATGTGTAGGACATTACTGGATGTACTATCAACACTCCACCTCAGTGCAGTTGTAGCCTCTTTTCTGAAGATGTCTGCTTGGTAGCTCTTGATGCTCTAACACCAGCCTCAGTCCACTCCTTGTAAAGCTCTCCAAAGTTCTTGAATTGACTTTTCCTGACAATCCCCTCGATGTTATGATCATCCCTGTTGGTTGTACACATTTTGTCAACTTGTCAACTTTCCATGAGTACATTTGTGCTCATAAGTTTACATATCCTTGTTATTTTTTGGTATTTTTCAGAGAACGTGAATGATAATACAGCATTTTTCCTTTATTCATGGTTAGATTACAATGATCCGAAACAATAGGCCAAGCCAACCTGTCATTGGCTACAGCAGAAGGTCCTGGAGTGGCTATCTTGAGAGACACTCCAAGAATTTACAGCAACTGGAGGCATTTTTCCAAGAACAGTGGGTAGCTTTACCATCTATAACTAACAGAAAGACTTCAAGCTCAAAAGACTTCATTGATGGTAAAGGAGGCAATACATGGTGCTAAGAAATAGGGTACGTAAACTTTTGATCAGGGTAATTTGGGTAGTTTCTGTTATTAGGATCTTAAAGGGGTAAGCACAATTGGCTTCACCCACCCAATATGCTTTATCATTCATATTCTCTGAAAAAAGACCAGGCTATGCAAACCTATGATCACAACTCTATGCTTTGACGCAGGTTTCTGAGAATGCACAGCTTTTTCAACAATGGCCTTGGATATGTGGATATTCTATTTACAGATGTCCTTTTTAGATAGATGTGTTTAAGCTCTGTACATGCTGAAACATCAGTCAGTGTCAGCTCCAGTTCTATAAGAGATGCGAGTTACTATGAGATTCACTTTAGTCCTCAGCTTCCATATCTGTCATGTAATTGCATTCATGACCTTAATTCATGACTTCCTCTCACTATCACACATGTACAGAGTGCTACCTCTCAATATCATTCCCTCTAACGATCTCTTTAGTTTCACTGTTTGATCCAGTCTCATCCCTCTCATGGAAGAACCTTTCAGAGGTATCTATGCATTTCTCTCATCAAAAGATTCATTAACCTGGACACTATGCAAGAGGGTCCACTTCAAAGTGCCACACCTGTTCCTGTCCCTGTCCCCTCATTGCTCCCCCTTATCTCTGAGGGCTCGGGGAGCAAAGAGAAGCCTTGATGTTTCCACCATGCTGCTATATATCTCTCAGCACCAGAACTACACTTGAGCTGTAGGTTCTTAAGTAACCTGCAGGAGGAATCTTTGCCGATGCGGGTGGAGAGGGCTGATGTATCCTGTTGCATATTTGCAAGCATTACTCAACAGATTGTTATTTTCAGTTTCTTTTGGAGAAACAACTTAAGAGGGTTCATTCTTGGCCTTTTGGGCTGCCATATGCTGAGCAGATATGGTTGTTTTACGGTTTTACTGGGAGTGCCACATCTGTAAAGCTTTCACGCCTCTGAGTGTAACACGCAAATATACTGTACGTTTCCTAGTAAAACACTTCCACATAATTGGGGTATTAGACAGGGTGAGGCTGTTTGTGAAGTTGTTGTTGAGTGCACTTGCTTATGTTTCATATGCTTCAATCATATTGTCATATGTGTTTTAAGTGTTCAGAAGTTGCTTTGAGTTGAGGTGTTTGTTTTTTCAGTGTTTTCATGACACGTTAATTTAGTTACTTTAGGTTATTACCAATACAGTCCTGTGGAAAAGTCAGAGAGAGGTACCAGTAGTACCAATGGTTAATCTGTGGGCCGGTAACATATTGGGCTGATTCCTGTGAGCTAATATATAAACACAACACGAACACCCAAACAAACTATCAACTTTAGTTAGTAAAAGGGTTTAACCAGCACCTCCCTCCTCAAGTGATATAATCCATACTATTTGCTATTTGATTCTTATGCAGGTACGAGGCATTAAACGTTTCTACCCCACACTTGGTATTAGGCATGGTGTCAATAGTTTCAGGTTTATCTGCTCCAGAGCATCCTAGTCTATTGGCAGTACTTCTCTACAGAGACTCGACAATCTGTAGTTGCATTTGCACATCTGTGTCAACAATAAGTACAAGTAAAAGCAGCTGAATGCATTCATTAGAAGGGGCACATAGTGTAACTACTCTATCATTTAAGGTGGACCGTTAATTTGAGCAAGCAGCTGTTGGCTAAAAAGCCATCAGCCCTTATTAAATCGCTCTTTATTAAATATTGCTTTTCATTTATTGAATTTCCAGTGATAATTGCCATTAAATTAAAGTTCAGCTTCAGGAAAATCATATATCTTATATATCTCAATTAACTTGTCAATGTACATTACACCCCTCACCTATGGTCATGAACTTTTGTGACTGAAAGAATGAAATCCTGAGTGCAAGTGGCTGAAATGCTTTTCCTTCACAAGGTGGTTGGACTTTCCCTTAGAGATAGAGTGAAGAGTTCAGTCATCCGGGAGGAGCTCGGAGTAGAGTCGCTGCTCCTCCTTGTCAAGAGGAGCTAGTTGAGGTGGTTTGGGCATCTGTTTCGGATGCCTCCTGGACCCCTCCATTGTGAGGTGTTCCAGGCATATCTGACCAGTATCTGCCCCAGGGATTAAATCTCTCTGGGAACGCAATGGAATCCTCCCAGTAGATCTGGAAGAGGTGGCTGGGGACTGGGAGATCTGGGCCTGTTTGATTAGGCTGCTATCCATGGACCCTAACTCCAGAAAAGTTGCTGTCAGAATAACATATATTTTAAAGGAAAACACACAGAAGCCCCATCTTCTACAAATACTTTCAGTATATGTTAAATTGTCCACCCTTTTGGAAGTTTTGGTGGTCTTCCAGATTGTGCACAGTTCTGCTTTTTAACTGAATGAGGATTTTACTAATCACGAGGAAATGCCAACTCTTCACCTGTCTCTTGGCCTCAGAAAATTCTTCTTACAACATAATTTCTTTGATTGCCATTCCATGTGTGTTATAGTAAAAATGATCTATAACACATCTAGACATTCCTAAAAGCAGAGCAGTCTAGAGGTCTCCATTCACCCCATTTAGGAGGCCAGCAGAACAGTAGAACTGTAGAGTGTGTGAACCTCAGACCTTCTTTCTTATATAGCATATAATATGTATGTCTTTGTCCATGAACTTGCCATTTTTCTTGGCAGGCTGCCACCTATTTAATGACTTAGCCAGAATCTAGAATTAATTTGGTACCAATGCAGTAATAGTGCAGTAACAGAAGCCAGAAAAGAGGATCATGATTAATGGCAGGGTGATTGAGCCTGTTCCCTGCAGTGTGTACTATGTGGAGCTACAAGCCCCTTCTGACCTGCCTGTCAAAAAGTGACCGGCCTGAGCCAAATGTAAGCTGAATTTTCGTCTTGTTCTCAGGGTATCCGTGGACTTTCTGGTGAGACGGGGTTGATGGGACCTCAGGTAAGTCCTGTCGTACCACTCTTTGTATTCTTACATTGGTTGACATTATTATTATTTGTCTTATTTATAAAGAATAAAGCTGAACTGACTTGAATTGTCTGTCCTGAGATATCACAATGACTCCATTACGGATGTTCTCTAAGTATTGTTCCCAAAGACTAAATGTTGAAGAAAGGTATAAGGCCCCATAGACTCTTCCCAGTTGTTACAGTCTCAGGAAGCACATTGGTATTGATCTTGCATTTGTCTCTGGAGCTTAGGGGGCCAAAGGATCACCTGGACAGAAAGGATACGCTGGACCTAAAGGACCTCCAGTAAGTGAACATCTCTCAGACTCACCTCTTTAACGTAGCTTCTCTTTGTGACAACTGACCCTTTAAGATTGGATATGTGAGAGAAGCCAAATTGAAATTTCACCAGTTCACCTTAATGCATGCTTCTCACCTCGGCTCAAACAAAACAAAGCTTGGATAGCGAGTGTGGAGACGGGCAAGGTTTAATCACAAATCACTCAATAGACTATGTAATACAAGATGAACAATGGCAGAGTTTTGTCCAAAATAGACATGAAGAATCACCTAGAGAAACAACAAGAGTGCGACCTCTGTTGGTAGGTGAGGAATGTCGCAGTGCTTTTTTAGTGACTTTTTTACTGCCATCTTGTGGCACTAAAAACAGAGCTTGTTCAGTTCAGTTCATTTAACCATGATTCAATGCACACTCATATCATTTTTGAGCCATTTTGAACCATGCATATTATTTTTGAGCCACGCATATAATTTCTGAGCCATTAGTGAGCCATGCATATCATTTCTGAGACAATTTTGATGTCATGTAAACTCAGGAGTTCTCAACCTTTTTCATTTGGCATACGATTCAATTAATACTTTTTTTTGCCACTTCTGAACCATGCATGTCATTTTGGAGCCATGCATATCTTATTTGAGCCATGCATATCATTTTTGAACTATGTATATAATTTTTTAACTATGCATATCATTTTTGAGCCTTTTGTAAGCCAAGCCTATCAATATGAGCCTTTTGAGGTCTAGTATTCTCAGGGATTCTCAACCCTTTACACCTCACTCCCACCTATTTATAACTAAAACATTACAGAAAACAAAGCTTTTTATTTTGTTGCTTTTTTGAGGATCATTGTCGCCACTCTTTCTTTGTTTTAGAAACTTCTTCATCTCTGGTTCACTAATTGTCTGCATCAGACACCCATGAAAAACATTGACTGTATTGAATTTGCGAAATGTCTTCTGGACTTCTGCTCAGCAATCAAGGATAAAATTGACTTTCATCACTGTGATTTTAGTGGGACACAACAACATTTTACTGGGGCATGTGCTCCATTAAATTGGGTCTAATGACACCCCTGCTTTATAATGACCCATGTTCTCAAGGCCCACTTTCTTATTCAATCAATGAAATCTGGACAACTATCCATCCATCAATTACTTCTGACCTTGTCACTTGGTTGCTATGGCAACAAATATGAATGCTACTGCTGCCTTCTCTCCTTGGATATATTGGCTTGGTCAATATTGACGCTTTCACTAGTCGTTATTGTGAACTGAACCTAGTCGTTAGTTGGCCATTCCCATTCCTGACCATGAAGAGAAAGCTGTTCTATCTGTTCATATCAAACCTGCATTATCTAGCAAGTATGAATTGATCACAATTTCACATGTATTTATTATTTTTATGCCATAAAATAAATATTTCATACAAAATATTAACATTATTTAGTGTTAATTTGTTCTTCAAATTAAATCGCTTAATCTATTTTTATTTAATACTAATTATATCTAATTAATAGTTTTTTACTAGATACACCAATGTTCCCCTACCGATTGGCAAGTAGACAGATACAGCTGTGCCCCTTGAAATTCTGTGTGCCCTAGGACAACAGGTAGTCTAGAAATGCCCCTATTGTATATAAAGACTAAATGCAATGTACCTTAATACAGAAATTACACATATTTACGAGAGCATATAAGAAAATTTGAATATTGTGGATAAAGTTAATTACTGTTCATAATAGCAGTCAGATGACATTTCTAGCTCTTTTTTTTTTTTTTTACAGTTCATCAGAATGGCTTAAAGCATATTTATATTCAGGTTTGATAAATTACAAATCAGTATCATAGTTAAAACAAAATCTTGAAAAGCTTAAATATATCACTTTAAATGTGGAAATGTTTTCATAATATTCAGATTTTCTGAAACGCATTAGTACAATTAACCGTATTGAAACAAGACAGAAAGCAGAAGACAACTCCAGTTCAAACATTCATAAATTCACACATCAACATAATGTGGATGTTCTGCAAAAATCTTGTATCTCCATTTTATAAGTTTGGGACTATTATACATAATGGGTGTCTGATAATTGTTTATATTTGGTCAAACCTTTACAGAGAATAGACCAATGAAAGTTCTTCATAGTTACTTTTTTACATTCTTTTCAATTGAAAGAAAAGTATTTTTCCTTTTCCTGTAAGATTTTGGCCATTTTGGAGATACAAGGTATTTGCTTGAAAGCAGTGATATGTATCTAGTTCATATATGAATGAAATACAAATGATTTTGCATTTGGCCTCTAAACAGAACTATGAGCTCACTATGGTGCTCATTAGGGCCCCAGAGAGGTTCTCCTATTATAGATCATTTGTGCCACCTGGAGAATGAGGAGCATTTATTTAGTGCCTCCTCTATTCACTATTTTTCCTAGATGCCAAATGGATTTTTCAATTAGGATTTTTTTTCTGAAAATCAGGCCTACAGAGGGGCAAGACCCACTGTGTAATCAGCATACAAATGAAATACAGTTTCCTTCTAAACCACCAACCTCATTATTCTGTATACTCATTACAGAACCGGCCATAGACCATAGACTAGATTATTTAGGCTACACTGTTCATCAGCTCACTGGATTTTGACCATATGGAATGGTATGAACCAAGACTGTAAAGGTATAAATGTTTCATATTACACAAAAATAATAATAAATAACAAAAATATACAGAGAAATAATGTTCATGTTCTGTTAAAATTTTTAAATGTTGTGTTAAATCATTAAAATTTTAAGGGAACCAGGGTTATGTGGCCATTTTGTACCATAACAACCTGATCTCAGGAATTATGTGTATCTATTTACACAAGGCAAAACACATATATAATATAATGTCTATTTACATATATATAGGGTGATATTGAGTTTCAAGATTATAATTTAAAGTGGAACAGCCCATATTTTAATGTTCTCATTAAGCTTGACATGGAGTTTGTTTATGGATAAAGTCCTGCCCTTCAACAAAAAGAGCCAATCAACTGAATAAAGTCCTCCCCTGAATAAAGAGCCAATCAAATTTCTGGTTATGGTTCTAGTGGGGAAATACCCTACACTTGATTGGAGATCTATGCAAAAGCTGTATCCAGATCCATAGACCTCTGTTCTTATCTGTTTTGTGGTGGGGAATATTCTGGAATATCCAGTGCCAGAATATCCTTATCATGAGAAATGGCTCAGTTACAATGAATAGGACACTCTTGAGCTCATAAGCACCTGCACAATAGAGGCATAACACGTATGCAGCATGAATGCATGCATATGGATATGCATGCCAGTGTTTAGTCTTTTGTGAGAATAGATACTCATATGTTGTGAAATCTGGTTGCCCATTTTCATTTGTGGTATTTGACTGACACTCTTATTCAGAGTGACTCACATTTGAATCATGTTACACAGGTACACAAATGTACATTTGGGAGTGTTGCCCTTATTGGTGAAGTGTGGCGTGCTTGACCAGCAGGAGACTTAAACCCTAGTTTACCATGGGGATGCAGTATTGATTACCTTGTAGACTACAACTAGTCACAGTGAAAGTGAAAATTCATCATACAGTAAAAATAAGGCCTCCTTCACCAAAATTGTTCTTGAGAAAAGTCAGATTCATGATGCACTTTAAACTGTCAGAACCCTGGTGAAAACTGCTTTTGAGAAGAAATGTCTTAAGAACGACTGGAGAACAAGATCATGTCATTCATTCTTTTTTAATCCTAACATATTGCAGTGGATGTAAGTGTTAAGATGATGTGTGGTGAAATATTTTTTGGAGAAAATAGCAATTTCACTACTGAGGTATAGTATTTTTGAAATGTTCCTTTGTGTTACTTTAAGGTGGGTTATATATACAGACATACACTTACTTATTCCAGCTTCAAAAAGTCTGTAGCCATGTACTTTTAGTTTCAGGCATCTAATGCATTTAGAGAAAGGTTTTAAAATGTGCTTGTTATAAGCAGAACCCAAGATTACAGTGAGTATCTAGAAAGAACACACAGATACACAGAGATCCATTCTTCAGTGAGTTACCCCTGATTTCAGCACACAAACGTCAACAGTTGACACAAATTAGGTCTCTGCTGACTGTAGCTACTCTGTTTGATGTTAAGCAAAGCATTCAGTGCAATATATATTTTGTAGTGAAGGATAACTGGCAGGTCTAATGTACTCAACAGTGCAGGGCTAAAATACTAAGATTCTAAGTTTCTAAGATTTTTAGCAGACCTTTTGGACAAAATGATATAATACTACATGAAAAATAGTTGTTTTAATTATTATTATCATTATTATATGATTTGAGGGACAAAAGCACCATTTGCCCCCCACATTTTTAATACCTAATTTACATAACAAAAATGCTATTTATGGTTATTTTTTATTTACTCTAAGTGGCTAAATACATATAGTGCGTAAAGCTGGATCTTTTTGATTTTTATTGCATATTAATATATGAGTATATGAAAGGTTAACAGTAGGTGACTATTAATATTGTCTAGTTATTGGATCTCTATGAAAACCCCACTAAGTTTGCTATTCACTAAATAATTATTATAAAAAATCAAAACAAAACAAAACATTACAGCCCTTTAAAAAATCCTATGAATTTCACCCAGTTTACCTGCTATTGTTGAGGCTGTCTGTCTCCTCCTTAGTTGACATCACCATCTCTAAGCTAACATTAGGTCAAACTCTATCACTTATTCACTGTTGGGTTCACCGAAAGATATAAATATGTAAATAGTGTCTGTTTTTGGCTAACGATATCTGAATTGGACAGTTACTAAAACTATTGTGAAGAATACGTCTTTGTGATGTTGCACAAAAGCCTTTTTGTGGCTGCCTGATATTTTTTTTTTCTGAATCAGTAAATGAATCAGTAGTTCATTTACATTTGAAGGTCAGACACTCAGGACATAGTAACATATATATATAGTAAGAAAACTTCAAAAATGAACATAAAGTTTAATTAATACAACCATTCAAATAAATGCAAACTTAATAGAATATATAATGAAAAAAACAGTTGTAAGCAGAAGTCAAATATATTGAAAACAATTCACATGAACTTGTCTAGAGGTAAAAATGAGGTGAGATATACAGTACACACACCTTTAGCAAGCCCTCCCCTTGGAGCTATAAGGTTCTCTCTTTATTCTGAGCTGTTTTGAGACATCGTTGGAAATAGAAAGGTTGTTCTCTAGATAAAGAGTCTACATACAACTTAAAATACATCTCACATAAGAATATGCAAATAACTCAATTTTGATAAGAAGGTTAGAACTGTAAAGTTTCAAGGGTACTATACAAAGTATTGTGCACTGATGTGCACAAAACACACAAAAAATCTAATTAAATGCCTAACATGTCTGAATGATATTAATATATTCCAAACATTTTAATAGTATGGTGCAAGAAAACAACACAGATCCTTCAATTGAAAAAACACATACTTATTTGCATTTGAGGCAGCATTCCATTCCACAGGGTCCTTTGCATTCCCTACAGAGTAATCACACGATATTGGCTGAGGGAACTTCAGTTGTTAAATCCTTTCATTCGGAATGCCCTGCAACATCATTTGATGAAAGACAGCATGAAAGTCACTAGCAAATGAAGGAACTGCAGTCATGCATCATATTGTGTGTGTAATATGGGAATAAATGTGATTTTATGGACATACATCGTTTGTGTCCTGTTTACATTGTGTTGTATTGCTTGTGATGATCACCAGCCATTGTAATCCCCTGATGATGCGATGACTGATGGATAAACTTTAATATCAACTTCCTGTGTATTGATAAACCGTTCCTCATTACTCCCCATGCAGGCCAAAGATCTCTTTCAGCTGAATTGTTTCCCTCCCTATGGTTTGGAATCTCACTATGTCAGAATTCTCTGCATACTCTACTTCACAGAAAACTGCTGGGCTGATTTTAATGCACCTTGGGATGTCTCTTTCGACCAACGTAGTCACACAGTATATAACTTTGTGTCCTCTCCACTTCAACCCCTTAGGGCATCCAAGGCCCCCCAGGGCCCCCTGGAGCAGATGGACAAATCGGTCCCAAGGTAAGCACAAGTATTATAAACCACCTTTAGCAATTATGCTAATGCATGGCTTTTACTCCAATGGGAATAGTTACATGGAGATTCCATTTATTCTGTTCCAGAAATTGCATTCTTATCAAAGAGATTCCAAGAAATGCAAAAGCTTTACAAAAATGTGTCTGGGACAATGCATGCCAAGTGTCTGAGAGTGGCTTTTCTTGTTTTCTGCCTGTGGGTAGGGTTGTGCTGGAGAGCAGGGGCCGGCTGGTCTTCCAGGTGCGCCAGGGCCAAAGGTGATTTTCAACATGTACTACCCTTTCTGGAGACATTTTAATACCTGCAGTCAGCATTAGAAAATATTGAACACAGTTTAAGATGCGTAAATTAATCTTGCAATGTATTTTTTTCTGTTCTGTTGATAGAGTAATAATCAATGATTATTTATCTAAACTGTCAGTGCTTACCAGCAAGGGCATTCATTTTACATTTCACTCAGGGGTGTAATGATTTTAAGTCAGACAGCTCATTCAGATACATTCTAACTTTCGCAGGGGATGCAGGGAAGTCCAGGCTTTCCAGGTTTACGTGGGGCGATGGGCCCTCCTGGTTTTAAAGGACATAAGGTAAATCATTTTTTGTGCACTAATGTTTCTATTTAGACATTCATTTTATTTTATTTTGTACTATTGTCTCTTAACTGGCTGTTTGCCGTATGTATAAATGTAAGGCTGGACAGTTCAATGAAACTGAATGGAAGCTGATGCTCAGAACCTAAAGAATTATGCAATCTTGTCCATATTGGACATTTTAATATATATAGGTTTAGCAGTACAAACCTTGTCAGTGATCTAACACACAAAACTAATAAGAAAAAGAAAGAAATAATTCATTAATCGTAATTGAGATAAAATGTTCAGTTAATTATATTTACATTTAACATATTTGGCAGACATTCTTATCCAGAGAGACCTTAGCTGCAAGCTTAGATGCAGCCAAATACAAATCTCAGAATGGATACATAGATGAAAAATGCTCAACATACTACACTTTGCCTAGATATCATGTCATGTAAGACATTAGTACAGCTGTAAGGCTGAGTGTGAGTTAAGTGCTCTTAAAAGAGATGGGTCTTCAGTCGGCATTTGAAGACAGTGTGACTCAGCAGTTTGGATACCCAGGGGAAGTTTGCTCCTCCACTTAGTGCCAGAACAGAAAAAAAGTCTCTGGATGCTTGTCTGTCATGCATCTTGAGGGATATTGGGCCCAGCTGAGCTGTACTTGATGCTTGAAGGGCTCTTGGTACGAATCGGGTTTTGACCTTTGTCATAGTGTACAGAGGGGCTGGAGTTTCATGGCTGAACTAAGTAACATTGAAGACAAGTTGTGCTGCTGTGTTCTGGATCAGTTGCAAATGCCTAATGATACAGATAGGAAGAAGCCAGAAGGGAGGTGTAGTAGTCTTGAAATTACAAGAGATTGAACAAGCACCTGAGCGGCCTCTCTACAGACAAAGGTCAACTTCTCTGGATGTTGTAAAGGAAAAATGACCATGACAGGATTTTATCTAATTCTGTTGTTTTTTTTTTTTTTTTAAGATGGCACTGTGGAGATAGGAGCATGTTGCAGTAGCTCCTACTCTCTTCTGAGTTTTTCTAACTTTTTATCCTCTTTTCTTGTATTTAAGTTTACTTTTCGCTTTGCAAAGTGTCTTTTATCATCTTCAACCACAAAGGACACCAACCTAGTGGTACTTGTGCTGTTTTAGCACTGCTTTCCTCTTTGTTTACAACTGTGTCTGGAAATCCCCTGCGGATCCAACACAGCTGTGCTGCCCCGTGAGTGGCATGACATCCCCTGCGAACTGCGGAAGAGGAGACGTGGAAGACGGGCTGGAGCTCTGCATCACCTGCAGAGGAGATGCTACAAGCCGGTTCTTCCTTCTGTTGTTATGTCGATAAGCTTGGACTTGCTTGGATCTATAGATGGTTTTCACCTCATTCGGGCAGACAGAACCGTGCAGAGTGGAAAGAGAAAAGGAGGCAGACTGGCAGTATTTGTGAATGATAGATGGTGTAATTCTGGACACGTCACTGTTAAAGAACAAATCTGCTGTAAGAACAGCAGTTAGCATGAGAACACAGTACCTTCTGAGGGAAGTATCACACTATACAGCCTGGGCTGCTGAAGGAGAAGATGGAACATGTTGCTTTGGGCAGTTGCCGAACTGGATACGGGACTACCTTTCCAACCAGACACAGTTTGTGAGAGCATGGGACTGTCTTTGAGACAAGGTGGTCAGCAGCAAAAGAGCCCCTCAAGGAACAATCCTAGCACTGTTCCACTTTACAATATTCACTATTGACTTCATGTACAGCTCACCAACCTGTCACCTCCAGAAGTTCTCTGATGACTCTGCAATCGTTGGCATCATAAATAATGAGGAGGACAGCAAGTACAGAGAACTGATTCAGGACCACGTTCAGATAAACACAGGGAAGACCAAAGAACTGATGGTGGACCTCTGCAGGTACAGACACACCCCTTTATCAGTAAGCATCCAGGGAATGGACATTGAGAGAGTGGACTCTTATAAGTACTTGAGTGTTCATTTAAACAACAAACTGGACTGGTCAGTTAATCCCACTGCACTTCACACAAGAGGCCAAAGCAGACTCAGGAAATTGAGGTCAGTTGGACTAAAGGGAGCACTTCTGGGGACCTTCTTTGACACAGTGGTGGCATCTAGCATCTTTAATGGTGTGGTCTGCTAAGGTAGCAGTATTTTGATGGCAGACAGGAAGAGACTGAACAAACTCATTGACAGTTCTGTCCTGGGAAGGTGCAGGTGATGGGAGACAGAAGGATGTTAGCCAAGCAGGCATCCATGCTGGATAATGATTCCCACATGCATGAGACTCTGGCAGCACTGGGCAGCTCCTTCAGTGACAGGCTGATCCACCCTAAGTGTGTGAACGAGTGGCGTCCTCCTCCTGCTGCTGTTAAACTGCAGAACCTGCACTACTCTCAGCAGACCTCAGACACACACTTTTAGAGTTTTTGCAACATAATGTGCAATACTTCCTCCGTCTCCCCACATGCAATTATCTGTATATATACAGATACTCTACTGTATATAATATACTATACTTTATGTATTTCTTGTACTGAATAATGTGAATTTCCCCACTGCAGGACTAATTAAGTATTATCTTAATATTTACATCAATGTGTAAATAAACATAACAGCTTCTTTTCATTTATCTTAACAAATCATCATGTCATTTTGTGTTTTAGGGCCAACTGGGCGAACCTGGTCCAACAGGTGCTGAGGTATAGCCACACACTTTCTTTATTTCTGACCTTTGCTTAACTTCTGTTGGTCACAGTAGTAGTGACTAGATTCTAGGAACTACACTGTATATTTTCTCTGGGGAGAAAATCTCTGTATATATTTATTGTTTTAATTTAGTTAAAATATCTGCATTGGGTATAAGAGACATTTTACTTTAAACAGTCTTTATGTCTGGAACAAGTTTAAATCTGCACACTATGTTCTTACCAAACTCAGCCAGCATGCTTTTCTAAAGGTTACTTTGAGCCCCAGGTTGCTTTTTGGCATTAAATGCTAATGATAACCTTTTAGCATCTGAGACCCCCTAACAGAGACCACCCTTCATCCTTTTTCAGGGAGAGAGAGGCAGTGATGGGACTCCTGGGGTTCCTGGACCAATGGTGAGTGAACATACATCATCTCCCCACCAGGTGGCAGCACACCTGTAGATTGTATAGTGACTCAACACCGACAATAGCAGTGTGTGAAGCAATAGGTCTTTGAGGCCATTGTGCACCAACTGCAGTTTGATGAATGGTCAGGGTAGAGATTTAATAATAACCAATGTAAGAGAATGAATGCATGTAAAATGTGAGTCAGACTACCTGCAGGACGTTACACTTTAAGTAAAAATGGTTTTACATGACTCATTTTGTTGTGAAAAAGGTTCATTCAGGTTTATAATTTCATACAAAATGTTAGAGACGCATTTTATATTCTTCACATGCAGAGTGACATTTTTCATACTTTTTTTATATACTGCTCACGAGAATCAGAAATCCAGAGTCTCACATTATTACAATATTTAAATTTGGTTTTACTAAATTACAAATCACAAACAGCAAAATGTGAAAATATGTGAAAATCTTGAAATATATCACTTTCAATGTAATGGATATATGACTTAATTCTTATGAACCAACAAAAAACCCTTTCACAATATTCAAATTCCTTGAGTTGCACTATTATAATATGTGACATCTGTGAACTATCTTCAGTCAGCAAAGCAGATCTATTTTGTCCTTCTTTTTTTTCGTTTAACCCTCCATAAAACCAAAATCAACATAGTTCATTGTAGTTAACTGAGGTAACATAACAGGGTGGTGAATAGGCTTGTTAAATTGCATCTGAGCATTTTCCACCCTATAAAAATCTAGTTTATACATCAAAAAACAACTTACACAATAAGTGCATTCTTTAAATATTTGATGAATATGTTGCTTAATGCACATTATACATTGTAGTCCTCGGTTCCTGTAATTACGTCTGTACAGAAAATCGGAGTCAATTTGTTTAAAAAGCATAATTTCACACCAAACCACTCATGACTTTGTTTACATATCAAAGTTTAAATTATGCATCAATTCTGAAAGACTTGTGGAAATCCTAGTTAATTACACCCCTCAAAAGATATGAAGAGGAGTCTAGATGCTGAAAGTGGGAGGTTTGTCTCAACGTGATATCACACAGTTATCTTGTAACCTGCGGTAGGTGAGTGCTGGCAGACAAATGTGATGAAGTTCTGCACGGAGCTCATTGGAACCACAGAAAACTGTCTGCTGAAGAGAGATAATTAATGCACATCATTCTGCTTTCTGATCATTAGTAAGTTACCTTAGGTGGTCCAAAATAGAAGTCTCTGAACTAGGTGATGACCAGAAATGAGATATTAGGAAATGTATTCAGTGTTGAAGAACTGGAGCCAACTGGCACTTGGGCTTTTGTGCACAGCTTGGTTTTTGTTCGTAATGGAATCTCCAGTACTGCCTCCTTTCTCCTCTCACTGAGACCAGAAAGGCTTTTTTTTTTAATAAGGCAGACTTTTCTCTTTGATATTAGTGTGAAAAGTTTTAACAGGCATCTCTTTCTCTCCCTCCCTCTTCCTTTACCAGGGTGAAGCTGGACCCAGGGGAAGCAAAGGAGAGGTTTGTAGAATTAGACTCCCGAATTATATTATATTTAATCTATTCGGCCTCATTTTACACAGGAAACAAGATCGTCTCCTCCTGCTTGAGCAACAAGAAAGAGTGAAACACTTCAAAGTTGTGGAAGACATGCCCATGGGGTGTTTACATTTGACAAGTTGACAGTTATTGAGCCAAGCGAGGTTCAGCTGGAGCACAGGCAGTGTAGACGGGCCATGGCCACCACTGCCATCCCGTCACTTACACTGACGCTTCATGCTGGAAGTGGTTGTTAGATCTTACTGCAGCAGAGAGGATGAGGTATCCCTGAATGGGGCATTCATTAAGACTAGTCATGGGCTGAGAAGAAAAGGAGAATCACTGCCGGCTAGTAATTTGGTTGAAACCCACCAGTTTGTGAGGGATGGCCTCGCGGGCTCTCTAGACCTGTCATTTCAGTCCATATCAGGATGCCTCAGTGTAATTCCAGGAAAGGGATTATGCTTTCAAATTTCACAAGTTAGCAAGCGATAAGAATTTAAATGCTTCCATTATTCACCGTAAGTTGCACCAGAGTGTCATGAGCACACGGACTGTTAATAGGTTCCCTATTCAAACAACATTCCTCAAACTGGATTAGTTATTCCTCATGGGTGTAGGGTTGTGTAGTGCTGTGTAATTTAAGAGATTAACAACAATATCTTTGAATTTAATCCTGAATAAATCTAACCGTCCACAGCAGTCTTACAGTAATATTTCCACCCTGTATGAACTGTAATGAGTAAACCTGGTGCTTCCTCAGCAGGGGTGGACAACGTGTATAAATCAAACCCTTGAGTGAAAGTATAGAGATCCTTATGTAAAACACTATTCGATCAATTCAATTATTATTCATTGATATTTTTATGTGAGTGTGGAACAGGTACAAAAGTGCATCATGAGTAAAAGCATTGTCAGATTCTAACAATCCTTCTCCAAAGGTGCCCAGGCTTAGTCACAGTTGCTAAGATACAGTTGGAGAGTCAGTATTTAGGGATGGAGTTTAGCCAAGTCATAATGATGGGTTTGATGTTTCAATGGTCTTTGGGATCTCCTGGAAAATCCAAATTTCTCATACACAATATGTCCAAACATTTGTGGATGACCCTTCTAATGAATCCATTCAACCATGATAGCTTGCACTCATTGCTGACACAGATGTGCAGATGCACACACAGCTTGTCTAGTCCCTGTAGAGAACTGCTGCCTATAGAATAGCACTCTCTGGAGCAGATACACATGAAACTATTGGCACCATACCTAATGTCAGGTGTGGGCTAGAGGGGTATAACACCCATCAGCATTGAGCTGTGGAGCAGTGGAACCGTGTTCTCTGGAGTTAGTTCTCTGGTCCTCTATCCAGTACTTTTGGGATGAGTTGGGGGACTGGGGATGTGATGGGGTGGGTATCTAACATTCTGACCTCACAGATACTCTTGTCAATGAATGCAATCAAATCCTCATAGCAATGCACCACGGTCTAGTACAAGGTCTAGGCAGAAGTAGAAGTCTAGTAGAAGGGTAGTAAAGACAGATGCTCCAACAAAATCAGGATAAGCTCATTTAAATACCCTTGATTTTGGAAGACGCAATAAGGTGTCCCAATATATTGTCTACACCAACAAAATGACAAATGTTGGTTAAATTTTCTTCCGTAAATTCTTTAAGTAAGTAAATTCTTATACTCTACATTTGTCAAAATTTTACCATGTGCAATACTAATCTAACTGGACACAGTGCTCATGATTTACGTTTTATTACATGAGATCTAGGGCTGTACTCTCTCTCGTCCTTGAGGGACACATAGTTTAGTGCTTCTGTACTCTGACACCAATGCATTTCATCTTATTAAGGGCTTTCTAATGAGATAATCATCCAGATCACATGTGATCATAGATCCCCAGGGGCTCTCCTGTATTAAAGCTACTCATCCATATTATATCCCTGTCTATAATCTTAGCCCCAGTGTGGTTGCTCTTTCCTTCTGTCCAGAGAGGTGCTCCAGGAGAGCCTGGGACTAGAGGTCTGGATGGGAAGAAAGGGGACACCGGTCACATAGGAATAGTCGGGCCACGTGGTTCTCCTGGTCAAGATGGGTTACCAGGGCAACCTGGTGTTCCAGGCTATCCTGGAAAACCTGTGAGTCTACCAGTATATCACATCTAGATCCAATGACTGTATAAATTAATAGCATATTTATAATAACAGAAATTCTATATTGAATATTAATAGATACATTAATATATATGTGTGTGTGTGTGTGTGTGTGTGTGTGTGTGGGTGTGTGTGCAATGTGTGTTTCAGGGGAAGTCTCCATCTGATGAGCACTTAATAAAGATTTGTGGTGATGTATTGAGGCGTAAGTAACAGAGCTCATCATTATTGTTAGGTTGAAACAGCCAAAATAAGGAGGTGACGAAAGAACTGATATCTGTGTCAAACTTCTGTAAAACATTAAAAATGCAAATTCATAATTGGTTATATTTAGTCATGATTGATGGTACACTTACATAACCCAACAGCTTGTACACTACCAGTCAAAAAATTTCATAACAGCCCCATTTGTTTGTATTAATAGTTAAACAGTTCAGGTATAAGCAGACTCTGAAATGGGACATTTCACTGGATTTTGATGGTGCAGTGAGCACAAATTTTACAAACGTAAACAGTAAACTGCAAGAGAGGATTGGAAATAAAAAAGATCCACATGTTGTGTTTTAGGCTTCATAACTCATGATACGCATGATAAACATTTCATAACACACAAGACCTATCTGTCTAACCTATCTTCCCATATCTCATCACTGTGTGATGGATTATCAATGAGTAATCCAGGTTGCAAAACAGCTACAATTCACTGACTCCAACTGATTAAAATCCCAGTTTAAATGCCAAAGGAGCTTCCAATACTTTACGTTTACTGCTCTGTGCACATGTGCATGCTCAACCAGCAGGCAGACTCAGAGGGTGACCACATCACTGATACAGATATTGGGTTATAGATATTTTTTTTCACACGGTGTTCAAATTTCAGAATAAAAGTGATTAGAAGAGAAAATACTGATACATAAATATTTCATTTTATTTTGATTACTGTCAAGTATTTTGAAGAACATTATTATAAATATCTTTGTTAATTTAATCATTACAAATAATTAGTCAAAATTTCATTTGAATTTAATTTTCAACAGGTTTTCTGAGATGTATAGTATTTATAAGCAAAAAAAAAAAAGTAGGCACTAGTACATTTCTTTATCAAAACAGGGTCAGATTCATATAATTCTCTTAATTTTTGCATCTCAAATGAAATCAATTTTCGGTGGCCTAGGATCTCCTGAAAATAGTATCTGGCAGGTGTGACTGTCTCCTAGGTTGGAAGCAATAGAAGTAAATCAAGTTTTGAAAATGAATGCAAACACTTCAGAGCTGAATGCTGAATACTTGCAAACCTTTTGTCTGTATGAAGTTGGAACAGACAGTGTTTCTGCATTCTCTACTATCATATTTAGGAAATATTCCACATCTAGACTGCTAGCAAAATGAAAAAGGCAATTAACAAAGAAACAATTAGAAGTGGCGCTCTTTCCTTTAGAGAAATGCCAAATAAAGCCAGAGATTTGTGGGTACAGTTTCCTACCCCATAAATATATAAATGAAGAGGTTTGATAGAAGAAGAGGTCTGACTGACCTTAATCCACAGCAGTATCAGAAGACAAGTTTTTGAGATCAACAGCTTATGTGATAGGCAGCTCACATGGCAACACCTTGTAGCTCAGCTTAACACTGGAATAGGTCGTAGCTTCAACTGTGATGAAAAAAGGAGCAGGTTTGTCACATGGAGAGGCAGCAAGAAAGTAAAAAACACATGGAACTAAGATGGTACAACAAGAAAAGCAGGCTTGTCTGGGCCATGCAACACCAACTACTACTACTGAAAAAAATATTGTTCTAAAACGTTTGACCACTTGTGCACTTTCGTCCTCACTTCACTTCTTAACTCTTATAACAACGTTTATATTCATGAATAATGTAGTGTAGTTATAGAACAACATGTCTGCATTTTGAGGAGGTTAGTCGTACAAAATGAACCCTATTACTGCTTATTCTACAAATGCCCAGATCTGCACTTATTAACATGTTTCTCCTCTCTGCACCCATCTATCTCAGATCAGCTGGCCCAGCTGCTACCGACAATGCTTCCTCAGGGCTGCGAGCATTGTGAGACAGTGAAGGGACCCCCGGGACAGCCTGGAGTGCCAGGACCAAAAGGGTCCAGTGGGCCTCCAGGGTACCCAGGCAGGCCGGGCTCTCAGGGTTACCCAGGGCCACCTGGCCCACAGGGACCTCCAGGAGTCAAAGGTAACAGAGGTGTAGATTTTCTCTGACACATATGGTTAGGAGCATGTGGAACAGAAAAAGAGTGGGCTGCATGTTAATGCACACATGCTCATCCGTTTGTGCAAATGAAAAGTGATGTAACTTTCTTTAGGCGACATGGGACTGAGAGGGTTTAAAGGCAGCAAAGGCGAAGGCAGACCAGGACAGCCTGGGCCTCCCGGACAAACAGGTGAAAGCTCAGTTCAGACATGCAATAGTGCTGCTTTGTCGGCATTTCAAGGTTTGCTTACAAGAAGAACTGACAGCATTTTGTTTCTGTAGTGTACTTCCACTATTACCACTACTGCTTTACTAGCACCAGTACTAACACTACCACAATTGCTACTGTTAATAATATTACTAGTTCTACTACTACAGCTGATATTACTACTAGTACACTTACTACTGCTGCATCTGTTAGTTCTACTACAAGTAGTAGTACTGTTAATACTACTACTACTACTACTACTACTACTACTACTACTACTGCTTCCTCAACTAGTACACTTGGTACTGATACTACTAGTACTACTATTACTACAACTATTATTATTTTTACATCTACTATTATTCTTGGTACTACCCCTACTACTACTACTACAGCCACTACTGTTATTGCTGCTACTACTATGATTACTGCTACTTCTACTAATAATCTTGGTACTGTTACTACTACCATTATTACCACTACTATTACAATTGTTGCTACCTGTTCTACTACTTTCATAGTAGTAGTAGTAGTAGTAGCAGTAACAGTACCAGTACTAATACTAGCATCATTGCAACGGTTAATTCTGTTACTAGTACTATTGCAACTACTACTATTATGTTAGTGTTACTATTACTACTATGACTGCTGCTACGACTATTAATACCACTACTACTACAGCTACTACTGTTATTGCTACTTCTAGTATTACTTTTGGTTCTGCTGATACTACTTCTACTATTACCACTACTGTTACTTTTACTATCGTTGCTACTTGTGCTACTTGTGCTACTACTCTTTCTATTACTACTATTGTTACTACTACTGTGGTAGTGGTATTACAACTGTTATTATTATTATTATTATTATTATTATTATTATTATTATTATTATTACTACTACTACTACTATACTACTGTTATTTGTATAAACAGCAAACAAATAAAAAAGACAACAGAGACTTAGAGGTGCAGACACTAAACACAGGTCCATGAAAGTGTTTCACATCTTGTCAGTCACACTCTCTTCTGGCGACAACAGGCATCCAGGGTCCGCGTGGCAGTGATGGAATTGGACTGCCGGGTCCTCCGGGAATGCCGGGGAAATCTGCCTCTCCGGGCATTCCAGGCAAACGAGGTGCCCCAGGCCCAGCTGGAGTGTGTGACATGTCCATCTGCTACCAGGCTTACAACCTCAGGGAAGACCGCTACAGCAAAGGACCCAACTTCTGACACACATTATGTGGATTCCTTATGACAAGCACCTCAGAGTGATGATATGGGATTAGTTCCTCCTCTTTCCTAAATGGCACTTTTTTGGATAATTATGAAAGATGAAAATTAATCCTAGATCAATAACCATAGTATTCTTAGAGACATTAATCTTTGGAACCCTCAAAAATAAAAGTGCTAAAATGTTTTATTTGAGGCAGTGCTGTAGAAAAACCATGTCTGGTTATATAAAGAACTCTCCATGGTCTGGTCTACGATATTGATAAATTTTAAGGACGGCCACTTAAATGCAATGGTCCTGTACTAATTTAATGTATTTCTAAAACATTTAGAAGCCTTACTTTTTAAGAATGCTGGGAAAGGACAGGGAGTATTCAGTGGGCAGTTGGAATTATTGTATCAGAATGGTTAAAGGAATGATTTAATGATAAAAAAATTGACAATTTAACTTAATTTGACAATTTAATTTAATTTAACTTTCTCCAGTGTCAGTTCTCCAGATCTCATGTCTAGTTATCATACTGGGTTATAAAACACACCAAAAATTGTGAACTTAAAGACCTGTATGGATATTGAGAATGGTGAGGAATTATGTTTTGAACATGTATTTACAGAAAAGATTGTTTGACCATCTGCTGGCCATGTTGGGTGACGTATAGGTCCAGAAACCCTAAAAATGACCTTTTTCCTACCCATCCCCTTTCTTCTTTCATGACTCAGAGACTGACTTTGTGATGCCATCTAGCTGCCTGTCCAAATACTGGTTGAAATGAAAGAAGTGGCTATAAACAGTAAAGTGTATATGAGTGTCCGCTACCCAAGAGTTTTTGAGAGTTACTGCTTGTAAACCCAGCAAGGAGAGGAGGCAGGTGGCCAGCTAAAATCTTGATTTCCTGTTTTGTTTGTGTTTGAGAAGTAGGAAAAACATAGGAGGTGAGAAACAAAGGTTTCTGGATGGAGCCCTACTGTTTTTAGCAATGCCAGCCTCCAGTTTTATCCAGTTTAAAAGTAAAGTAGCCAAACTTGTACTGACTGAAGGACTACATCTGGAGTAAGAGGAAACGTGTTATTTGATCTTTTTTGACAAACCATTCCTTTAAACACAAATGGTGTGGTTACTTATAAAATTAGCTTAATGCTAACAACACAATACCGCTCAACTGACTGATTGAATATTGCTGTTGATGGTCATTAAATAATGAATGGGTTTTGTTTTGCGTTCTGTTGAGAAATGTTTGGACTTGTGTACATATTTGCACTGCCTGAGGGAAGCTACCTCCATGCTGGATATAAGTTCTATACAAAATACATCATACTAAGTATATTTAATCGCTTACAAAATATTGATGCATATTTGAATTGTGCTTAAATGTTTAAATGCCCACATTCCTGCTTGGTTAGTATGTAATATGTAGCTACAAACATAATTTATTGCTTGCAATATTTTATTTAGAACATGCTCTTAATAAAGACCAGAAAAACAAAATATCCCCATTAAACAGCTCTATACCGAGCAGCCTCTTCTTAGCCAAAAGTACATTTCTACACTTAGACCAATGGATATCTTCCTTTACAGAAAGAAACATTTTAGCAATTTATATTTATAGTTACATTTATATGTAAAACAGAAATGCGAAGGCTCATAACTGATAGTTAGACTGCAGCATGTAATATATTTCAGTCGCTGTGCTATATTAATATTAATGCCGCAATAATGCCAGATTATGGATAGGTCAGGAGAGCATGTACACACCTCCACTTCAAATGGTTCTTTGAGCAAAGCCATGGAAGAACCACTTTTGGTTCCATAAAGAACCATGTTTGTAATGGGGATGTTTGAGTGTGAAGAACTTTTAAATTGATACAGAACCTGGTTGTTGTGGTGCAACAGATAACACTACCAGTCAGCGTCCTCACCATGTTGGCAACTGGGGTTCAAATCCCAGTCTGGGCCTCTAGGCTGTGCTACATCAATAAGAGTCATTGCACAAGACCCTAGTGTAATATGAGTAACCTTGTAATTTGCTCTGGATAAGAGCGTCAGCTAAATGCAATGTAAACTTTTACATCATGTGAATGTTCATTAGACCTGTAAAAGGTTTTTCAAACTTCCCTATTACATAATAATGGGCCCTCATTCAACAGCTGTTCTTAAGTAGAGAAACTGCAAACTATCCTGCAGTTAAATACACATAATGAAACTTTTGAGATGAGACTTTTGAGACTAATGAGACATTTTATAAAAAATTTGAGGAAATTCTTAGAAAGCCAAAGTGTGTTTTCAGCTCTTGCATTGTTTTGTCACACTTACAGCTTCTCTCGCATCTAAGCAGTTTTAAAAATGTTCTGATATGTAAAGCAAATCATCATACTTCCACATTGTGGGAGTATATTTTAATTATCTTCACATCTGGGCCCTGTTTAAATGCACACATAAATTGAATAAATGTTATTTTTCTCTTCCTACCTGCCTACATGTCTGAGTTATCACCTTCTTAAATGTACCAGATAAGTAAAAGTAGAAATTCTGAGTGAAATATGGAGCTGGATATGATACATATGATATGTGAAATAGGTGAAGACACTAGGAAGGAACTAAACAATTCATACATAGTGGATGACTCGAAAACTCTCTCTCTCTCTCTCTCTCTCTCTCTCTCTCTCTCTCTCTCTCTCTCACACACACACACACACACACACACACACACAAACAGACTTCTTCCACTGTTTCACTGTGGCCTGTCTCATCACTCTTGTCCTTGAGCAAGCAACAGAGAAGACTCAGAGAATTCATGGAAAAGTGACTTGCTGTAAGTGTTATCTTTTATCATATATTATTATCACCTTTTTAACATTTACCATGATGATTTTTTCTAATTTACTGCTGTTCCTGTCAGTAATTGTTGCCTTTCTTTAACTTATACCTGTTATTTATTTTTCTGTTAATAACCAAAACACTCTTTAACAGGTCACTTTTGAAATGGCTGCCAATGAATTTGCAGTGTCGACACAGTCCGTCTATGAATACAACAGTGCAGTGACTGTGATATCCCCATGTAAATCAACTGGCATAAATAACTTTGGTCAAAAGTTTCTGCCACCCTTTTATGCCATCATCTTCATCGTCAGCCTGCTGGGCAATGGACTGGTTCTGTATATCATGTATATGTTTGAAAAGCTCAGCACGGTCACTAATATATTCCTCATCAACCTGGTCACTTCTAACCTGATTTTCACCGCCAGTCTTCCATTTCAAGCCGTCTACCATCACTCGGAGTGGATATTTGGCACCGTGGCCTGTAAAATGGTAAACAGTATCTATTTTCTGGGCTTCTACAGCTCAGTCCTCTTCCTCACACTCATGACATTTGACCGTTACCTGGCTGTGGTTCATGTTGTGTTTGAAACCATGCAAAGGAGGAGCTGCAATGCCCTTGTTGCAGCTGCCATTGTCTGGATGGTCAGTGTCCTTGCTAGCATGGAATCCTATTTTGGCCATGTGATGACCCATTTTTAGGGAAAATCTGTTTAGACAACAGTGACCCAGAACATAAGATCATGGGCACCTATTCTCAGTTTGGTTTGGTTGTCATCCTCTACTGCTATGTCAGGATTGGCCTGAGGCTGACCTTGACCACAATGAAGGGTAAACATTGGACTGTTAAACTAATATTATTGATGAAAGAACAGGTAGCAAACCATTGTAATGCCAGCCTTGATTATTCAGAGTATGTCACTAAACAATACAGCTCACCTATACTTCTGCGTCAACCCTGTGTTTTATATGTTTTTGGCTCAGAAATTCCAGAATCATGGGTGTCTTTTGCGCATTAATGTGTTTAATAAGCCTGTGACTTGAATAGATATTGTGTAGATATTGTCTATGTTTACATTTAATTCATTAAAAATGCTGATTGAAGCTATCCTAATCAGATGTGGTCATTTATTACTTTCTCAAGTTCATGAGGGTTTTTATATTTTTACATTATATTTTTATATATGATTTGGATTTTAGATTTGGATTTTATTTGGATTTTTTATTTGAGAAGCTGAAGAATTTGGCATTTCACTAATACCAAGTGTAATGTACTCAAGGAACAGGTAGGTAGAGGCGAAAGTACTTGCAGGGTTGTAGATTTAGTGTACGGATTACAGACAGAATAACCATTACGACAAGACATGCAGACAAGTAAACAAGAAGACAAAGACAGACAGGGACCAAGGGGCTTATATACAGAGAGAACATTAGACATTAGACTGGAACATGATAATGATGGGGCAGGGTTACAAAGAGGACACAGCAGGGAATGGGTGGAGACAAGACGTGCTCAGAAGCACCAGAGGAGATAAACAAAACAAAGACAAGAGGGACAAGACAGGTGACACCAAGCGACTGCAGAGGTGCTGTAAACCATGGATATTTGGATACACACTCGGGCAGTAAAACCCATATTGCTTCCTGGGACCTTTTTTGTGTTTACTAAATAAAATAGATTTGGACAAAATTCAAACCTTTCTTACTGCAGAACAAATCAAAATGAACTCAACATGATAGTTTCATTCCACTCTTACTGCATATTTGTTCAAGTCCAGTTCTGCACAAAATAGCAGTTAAAACCATAACATGATGACCACCTCATTCACTGTTCATTTTATCAGCTCTATACCATACATGAGCACTTTGCAGTTTCATGATTGGACTACTGTCCATCTGTTTCTCTGCATAATTTGGAAGCCTCCTTTCACCCTTTTGTTTAATAGCTTGTTTAATAGAACAGGTATTACAACTCCAATTCCAATGAAGTTGGGACATTGTGTAAAACGATATAATGTTTTGCAAATTTGCAAACACTACAAAGACAAGATGTTTAATATCCAAATGGATAAACTTTATTGTTTTTGCAAATATTTACTTATTTTGAATTTGATGCCTCTTGGTACAGTGTTCCCATTAAATTATGACCCATGTTAAGCAAAGTGTGCTCAGGATTCAGTCTAACATTAGCATGTTTTATTGATTGCTTTAGTAAATCTAGCCCACAATGTTATATAATGTGAGAATGAAGATACTGTGGGAGACAGACTTTGGTGGGTGCAGCGTAACTGAGCAGCTAGTTGCTGCTCTGGTGGTGAATAAAGTGCAGGTGCAGGTCTTGGGTGGGTGGAGTCCATTATAATCAGATAATGTCTTATTATGTTATTTGATCTCAGACAGCGGCTGGTGTATAAATCCAAACATTTTGGGAGCAGAACCTCCAGTGATGTGCAGATTTTTCCTTTGAGAGCAGTGCACTTCCCATACCTGGGGGCAATGCAGCCCATCCGAATGCTCTCCTCTGTGCAGATGTAGAACATCCTCAGGTTGCGGGGTTCAGATGGCTGAGCACACAGCCCTGAGGTGCTCCGATGTTGAAGGTCAGTTAGGAGGATCCGTTTCTGCCCATCCTCACCTCCTGCCAACAGCCTGTTAGGAAGTTTAAGATCCAGCTGCACAGAGGTTCATGTTGAGCCTTGGGGGAAGGATGGTGTTGAATGCTGAACTGTAGTCCACGAACATCATTCTCACATATGTGTTCTTTTTGTCCAGGTGGGAGAGCATGCAGACTGAGAGCAATTGCACCGTCAGTGGATCTGTTATGCCTGTATCCGAATTGCAGGGTGGTAAACAGTTAGGAGCAGATGAAGTCTCTGACCAGCCTCTCAAAGCAGTCCAGAGCAACTGGGTGTCAGTCATTAGGCAAGTGATGCTGGCAGTTTTCATAACAGGGACAATGGTAGCCAGTTTTAAAGCATGCTGGCATGACTTAGAGGGAGAGAGAGGTGTTAGAAATGTCTGTGAAGACTCCTGCTAAGTGATCTGCACATGCTTTAAGCATACACCCTGGAACGTCATCTGGGCTGGTGGCTTTGTGGGTGTTGACATGTTTGAAAGATCTGCAAACATCAAATACAGAGACGGAGGTTGGTTGGACACAGTGGTGGACGTGGCTCTCTCCATTGGCTCACTGTGATTTGCTTCAACGAGCATAGAAGGAGTTTATGTCACCTTGCACTTTTGCTGCTCAGAGAGCGACAGTTCCCTTTAAAATCTGATTGTGTTTAACCCCTGCCCCAAGCTTCTGACACTGCTAGTGTTAAACTGTGCTTCCACTTTGTCTCTGTACTCATGTTTTGCTGCTTTTATGGTGTAACGGA
This sequence comes from Acestrorhynchus altus, assembly GCA_034509495.1. Classification (NCBI taxonomy): domain Eukaryota; kingdom Metazoa; phylum Chordata; class Actinopteri; order Characiformes; family Acestrorhynchidae; genus Acestrorhynchus; species Acestrorhynchus altus. Next base: position 29,385,768 of record CM067507.1, read on the forward strand.
GAGCATAGCTGGCTTTTTTTTATACTCCTCTATATTCCCAGACTCAAAAGCAGTGATATGTGCATCCAGAGCTGTGCAAACTTCACAGCTGAGCCATGGCTTCTGATTGGGGGTAAACATGAACTGTCTTTGTGAGCACAACATCCTCTATGCACTTTCTGATGAACCCAGTGACTGAATCAACATGTTCATCAATGCTGTTAGATGCATCCCAGAACATTTCTGAGTTCACGTGATCAAAACAGTCCTGGAAGTCTGATTGGTCAGACCTCCCTGATGGTGGGCACCTCCCGTTTCAGTTTCGGCCTATAGGTGGGCAGGAGCAGGATGGAGGAGTGACCTAATTTGCCGAATGGAGGTTGGGGGAAAGATTTGTAGGCCTCCTGGAAGGTGGCGCAAGAGTGATCCAGCGTTTGTGTTCCCTGCATTGTACATGTGATGTGTTTGAAGTACTTTGAGGGACTTTCTTCGGGTTGGCACTTCCTGAACCAGCGAGGCTTCAGATGTCATTCACCCTTAATAAAGCAAGCCTTCATGCACTTCATAAAATACTTCCTGAATTTCTCATGACCCACCATTACATTACCTCACATGGACTAAGCTCATACCTCTCTTTTGATTAAGCCCAGGATGGATAGATCCTCCTTTATTAGCTCATGCCATCTGTTTGTTAGCCCCACACAACTGAGACTCTGATAGCTCGCATAATTCCTCTTTGTTAAAATACCAGCTCTGCCTCCTTCATTAGTGGGTTGTGGATAGGTAAGACGGGCTCGTTCCTACATTACATCACGTAGGCTCCCCTTTGTATAGATACAGTAGGTAAGGGGTTTACAGGATGGCTCAGCTTAGTGTTGTGTTCTGAGTTATGTTAGGGTTTAGGTTCTTTTGATTTTTGTGTATTTCTTTCCTGTTCCAATTCCCTCGGGTGAAAGCAGGCTGTCTTTCTTTTTCCTGTTTTCTGTACATATTGTTTATAGTGTATATATATATATATATATATATATACCTGTTCATGGTGGCTGACTGGTGGTGTGTGAACTGACAGCATCTAAACGAGTTAAATCCTTGTAACACATGGTCCCTTACTGTTACACCTGTTACACGTCACAGCCAAACCTTTGCTAATCGACCCTCGCTTTCCCCTAGACTACTTGCAAGGTTGTAACATTACAGACTACTAATGCTGAACTTGACGGCATATTTGAAATTTAAATACAGCATTTGTAGTTGGCTCGATAAGGAGCAGGGGCAGAGGGCTGTTTTCATTTCATTTGGTTTGTTGTAAAGTCTAAGACTAATGTAGCTACCAACTAATCTAGCCATAATTCATCTATTAGAGTTGCATAAATCTCACTCTCGTTTTTTTATTTTATTTTTTTTAAACTATCAAGTTGGATGTGAGTGTGTGATGACATACAGTTATCAAGCACTATGGTAATGTAACTAGAGAAGGGTCCTGGTTTAAAACATGATGTATGGTCATTTTGCTTTTAAATGTGTGCCTCACAAAGGTCCACCAAGCAAACCGGGCCATTCATGCAGTTGGATGAGGTCCGTAGCAGGCTTGTGTATGGTAGCTCAACTTTACTATGCAACAGTGCATGTATGTGTACACGTAGTCACACCAAACATTGAGTGCTAGACTGGACTGTTTTTGTACTTTTTAGTTACAGTCGCCACTTGGAGAAAATAAACGGTCATAATGAGACGAGGTAGTAAGTCATAGTAATGGTATATTAAGTCATAATTATGAGATGGTTGTAAGGATTATATACCAAGTCATAGTAACTCATAATTGAGATAGTAAATTATAAATAATGAGAGAAACATGTTTAATCTCATTATTATGGATTTCAATTATGACTTGCAATCTCATAATTACGACACTATATTATGACTGTTTGCAAATATGGAGCCAATAAGCAGATACTTGTGTAATTAAGCCCTCACGGTGAACAGACTGTGGCCACAAGAACAGACAGCTAACTGCCTTTCAGCCCTGCAGTTGAAAAGAGGGCTCTGTGTCTACCAGGGTATATTAACCACTGACCAAGTATATTTAGCCACTCTCTGTAATATCAGAAGTTATTATCTTCTTAAATGTACCAGAAAAATAAAAGAGGAAATGCTGAGTGAAATATGGAGCTGGAAATGATACATAGGAATTTGTGAAATAGGTGGAGACACTTAGAAGGAACTAAAGAGTGGATGACTCAAGAACCCACACACAAACAGACTTCTTCCACTGTCAAAGTTCCACTGTGGCCTGTCTCTTTTGTCACTCTTGTCCTTGAGCACTCAACAGAGAAGACTCAGAGAAGTCACGGAAAACTGACTGTAAGTGTTATCTTTTATCATATATGTCTATTTCTAATTTACTGTACTGTCTGCTGTTCCTGCCAGTAATTGTTGCCTTTCTTTAACTTATATTAAAGTGAATATTAAACTGATATTTATTTTTCTGTTAATAACCAAAACACTCTTTAACAGGTCACTTTTGAAATGGCTGCCAACGAATTTGCAGTGTCGACACAGTCCGTCTATGAATACAACAGTGCAGTGACTGTGATATCCCCATGTAAATCAACTGGCATAAATAACTTTGGTCAAAAGTTTCTGCCACCCTTTTATGCCATCATCTTCATCGTCAGCCTGCTGGGCAATGGACTGGTTCTGTATATCATGTATATGTTTGAAAAGCTCAGCACGGTCACTAATATATTCCTCATCAACCTGGTCACTTCTAACCTGATTTTCACCGCCAGTCTTCCATTTCAAGCCGTCTACCATCACTCGGAGTGGATATTTGGCACCGTGGCCTGTAAAATGGTAAACAGTATCTATTTTCTGGGCTTCTACAGCTCAGTCCTCTTCCTCACACTCATGACATTTGACCGTTACCTGGCTGTGGTTCATGTTGTGTTTGCAAACAAACAAGGAGGGCTGCTATTCTCTTGTTGCTGCTGCCATTGTCTGGATGCTCAGTGTCCTTGCTAGCCTGGAATCCTATTTTGGCCATGAGGAGGAGTATGACCCATTTGTAGGGAATATGTGTGTAGACAACAGTGACCCAGAACATAAGATCATGGGCCCCTATTCTCAGTTTGGCTTGTTCTTCATCTTTCCTTTGGATTTGTCATCCTCTACTGCTATATCAGGATTGGTCAGAGGGTGGTCTCGACCCGAATGAATGGCAAATATCGGACTGTCAAACTTATTTTTGTCATTGTGGTGCTGTTTTTCATGTGCTGGAGTCCATACAATGTAATATTATTGATGAAAGAACAGGTTGATGACCCTTGTGATGAGAGGCTTGATTATCTACAGTACATCACTCACAATATTGCTCATCTATACTTCTGTGTCAACCCTGTGTTGTATACGTTTTTGGGTCGGAAATTCCAGAATCATATGCGTGACTGCTGGCGAAAGAGGTGCGATGTTTAAAACAATCTGTCAACAACAGATCCTTGTCTTAAATGAAAAAGTCTGCATCTTTAAAAGTAACTGCTGTCTTTTCAGTTGTAATTCTGAGTTTGGAGCATAATATTAAAGGTGACTTTATCTAGCCAAGACTAGAAGGAAATAGCGTGAGTTAGACTATAAGGTTAGACCTTTAGAAATAACTTTCTCACCACTGTATTTGAGACACTGTTATAAAAATATAATGTTATCAAGAGCAAAGAACCTGGACATGTCTATTTTAGTGAATATGAATGTTCGTTTGTGCATTAATGTGTTTAATAAGCCTTGAATTTGTAGATTTACAAGCCAGTGCTTGGCAGAGGACTGAATAGAATCTATGTGTTGTATATGATTGTAGATATTGTCTATGTTGCATTTAATTCATTAAAAATGCTGATTGAAGCTATCCTAATCAGAAGTGGTCATTTATTACTTTCTCAAGTTCATGGGGGTTTTATATTTTTATATAATATTTTTATATATGTTTTGGATTTTGGATTTTTATTTGAAAAGCTGAAGAATTTGGCATTTAATATCAAGAGAATGCAGAAGTGCTGTACATTTTGGATACTTGGACATACACTCGGGCAGTAAAACCCATTTTGCTTCCTGGGACCTTTTTTTGTGTTTACTAAATAAAACAAGGCAGATTTGGACAAAATTCAGACCCTAAAAATATCTTACTTACTGCAGAACATATCAACATTAATCCAACAGTTCTGCACAAAATAACTGTTCAAATCCTGGTCTTGGTGACAGGATGTGACATTATATGAATGCATTTCACATTTCAACCGTAACATTAAGACCACCAACTTTTTTGTCTGTGGGCACTGATGAAGGACTAGAGGATGACCAGCATTGTTTAAACACTCTACTTGGCATTGCTTTGTCTCAGCTACTCATACCAGAGCACCACACACACACACACACACACACACACCATCACCATGTCAGTGTGACTGCACCTGTGGTTATCCTGTGGGGTTCTGACCATTGAAGAATAGGGTGAAAGAATGAAGTATGAAGATAAACAGAGGAACTACAAAATGCTTCTGTATGGTAAGAGGAATGGATAGAATAGACAATAAATAATAATAATAGTAATAATAACAATAAAATTATTATTATTATTATTATTATTATTATTAATAATAATAATAATAATAATAATAATATAATATAATAATATAATATAATATAAATATAATATAATATAATATAATATAATATATATATATATATATATATATATATATATATAGCAGCCTTGTTCATTTTCCTGATTTACCTTTATAAATCATTGATTATTTGGATAAAAAAAATTATGTTAAAACCTGAATGAACTAGATATGTTTTGTAAAGAGAAATGGTCTAAAATACCTTTAGCACAATGTTTGTGCCCAAATTTATGCACCTGCCTAATTTTGTTTAACCAATTATTGCACACGTTCTGTAAATCATATAAACTTCATTTCACTTCTCAAATATCACTGTTTGTCCCCTCTATATTTAATGGATTTTTTTTTATCCAATCAATCAATGATTTATGTCACAACATTTATTTCTGTCCAGAGTTGCATTAATGTCTTAATATAATTCTTTCTTATACTGCACAAAGTCTTCTCCACCACAACCCAAAGATTCTTCAGGTCTGAACTCTGTGGTGGCCAATCCATGTGTGAAAATTAACCACTCTTTCACAGTTAGCCTGGTGAATTCTGGCATTGCCATACTTGGAGTATGCCCGCACCATCAGAAATCCATTGATGAAATGACCTGGTCATTCAGTATATTCAGGAAGTCATCTGACATCATTCGTTGGGCACAATGTTGCTGAACCTACACCTGACAGCAATCCCAGCTCATTGCACTGCCTCCAGAGGCTTGTATGGTCAGCCACCTTTCTTCTTACCGTGAAACAACATTCACTCTAGAACAGGGTAAATCTGGACTCATCAGACCACATGACTTTCTTTATGCTTCCTAGGAAATTGAGACTGTCTTTTACTGGTAATTATCTGTTGGGAGGCTCTTACCTATTTGCTTAGTTACAGCTTGGCACACCTAATTTGTTCCTATTCTTCTTTGCAGAACCTTTCATACCCCATCATAGTGGATGGGGATCATTGGTGCACAGCCATTTGTAGATATTTACAGAGATGCTCAAATGGGTTCAAGTCTGGACTCTGGCTGGGGCACTCAAAGACATTCATAGAGTTGTCCCAAAGCCACTGCTTTATTATGTTAGCTGTGTGCTTAGGGTCGTTGTCCTGTTGGAAGATAAACCTTCATCCCAGTCTGAGGTCCAGAGCACTCTGGAGCAGGTTATTATCAAGGCTGTATCTGTACATCACTGCAGTCATCTTTCCCTCAACCTTGACTAGTCTCCCAGTTCCTGCTACAGAAAAACATCCCCACAACATGATGCTGCTACCACCATGCTTCACTGTAGGAATGGTTTAGCTAGGTGATGAGCAGTGCCTGGTTTCCTCCAGACATGATGCTTGGCATTCAGTCCAAAAAGTTATTTTTGTTTCTCATGGTCTGAGACGCCTTTATGTGCCTTTTACTGAGGATTGGCTTCCATCTGGACACTCTTATCATGCATGCCTGATTGGGGGACTGCTGCAGAAATGGTTGTCCTTGTGTTAGGTTCTCCTTTCTTCAAAGAGCAATGCTGGAGCTCTGTCAGAATGACCACTGGGTTCTTGGTCACCTCCCTGACTATTCCTTAGATGTCATGGCTTAGTTTGTGCTCTGGCATGCACTGTCTACTATGAGACCTTATATAAACAAGTGTGTGTCTTTCCAAATCATGTTCAATCAACTGAATTTACCACAGCTGTACTTCAATCAAACTGTAGAAAACATCTGAAGGATGATCAGAGGAAATAAGATTTTTGTTTTTATTATTAATACATTCGCAAAAAAAAAACATTATTGTTAAATATATATATTGTAATTTTTCCCGTGCTTTACCTCCTTAATTACTTCTTACAGCTTAATTTCTCTGTGCTTTCTGTTTCGTTTCCAATTTCAAAATATATATTTCTGAAGTTTCCCATCTGTATTTCTGACATTTTTCCTATCAGACCAATGCCAGCAACTACCAAACCACTGCAGCTGGTAAACCGCAGCAACATAAATGGCGCACAAACATTTCCCCCCTGTCTATCTAGCAGGCTTGTAATGCTGTCGCTGTGAGAATGTGTTAATGCGATTAGTGGTGTGCTTCCAGGGGCCACAGTGCACACTGCAGTCCCTGATTGCATTCAGGACCCGAGGGCTCCTCAGCCTGCTTGTGAGAACCGCCCTCTTCAGTGGGGGAGTGTGGGCCCGCAGGCACTAAACACTATGGGAACCCAGTGCAGGGGAAAGCAGAAGTGAGGCTAAGTCATGGACCAAAACATAAGAGCTTTGGTTGATGATGCACAGTCGTGCTATGTGTGAACAGAAGGGCACTGGTTGACTAAGAGCATTTCCAAGAAGGAAGAAAAAAGAATGGCTATTTGGTGCCTTCACATTACTGAATAACAGGAAGTAATATATTTGAAATAGGCCTGTCCCACCTAGGATTTCATACAGAAGCCAATAAATGAATAAATCTATGATTCCTTGAGCCAATGTCTCAGAAAATATTATCGCTGGGGTGGCACTAGTTGGTGGTTTTCCATGGGAAGTGGAGGCCTGTCAGATGTGGTGGGAATTTTACATGCACTCATAGCAATGCTGGCCTTTCTGTGTTTTTTTATCAGTGCTGTTTTTTTTTTTGTGGCAGAATGAGTCTACAACACGCATATTTATATAAATAAAGAGTTAATAGAATTTGTTGTACAATAAGTTTGGGGTGGGTTTTTGAAATCAACACAGGGTCAACAATGAGAACACAGCTCACTCTAAACACAGCCGACTCACATTATTATGACTTTGCACACATATGTAGTGAACAACACTGTCCATACAGGAGCACTTTTATAGTTATTTCATTACAGGCTGTAGTCCTTCTGTTTCTCTGCATACCTTGATACCCTGATCTTCAATGGTCAGGATTCCACAGAACCACCACAGAGTCACTGCTGGATTGAGATTAGTCTACTAACCAGAAATATCCAGCCAACATCTCTCCGTGTCCGTCTCCGAGTTCCGTGACCACTGATGAATGACTAAAGGATGTCCAACACAAACTATGCAGAAACAGATGAGTTGCTGTCTCTGACTTTACATCTACAAGATAGAGCAACTAGATAGTAGTGTAAAATACAGTGGACAGTGGGTGGACACAGTGTTTTCAAAAACTTCTGACCCACTAATACCAGTGACATTTTAGTCAAGTTTCAAGGTGTTGTTTTTGAAGAAGGGGCTTCTTTCTTCTGCCACTGGCTATAATATAAGCACAGACCATGATCAATTCACTACTTAACAGTTGGAAAGGTGTTCTTTTCGTGAAATTTGCACTTTCATTTTTAAACTGTTGTGGCTAAAATATATTTCTACCAGAAAATTCTGAGAAGTATGCAGAAAAAAAGTTCATTAAAACCAAGTTAGTACACTCAACAGTGGAACTGAGATACTGTCTTTGTGATATATTTTTGAGTTAGTCTTTGGCTTTGGCCCATAGTCAGACCAGGTCTTGTCCAGGGCTGTCTCAGATCCTGTCAGGTATAGAGGCAGGGGCAGAGCTAACCCCCTGGACAGCTAAAAGGATTGAACTGCTGGCGGCGGGGAGAAAAGCAGAAAGAAGGCATGTGAGTAATGGCCTTTTAAAGACAAGTGGGGCCAGTTGATTAGTTAAAGAAAGGAACAAGACATGGCATTAGAGTGGTCCCATAGATCTACAGCAAGCTTTCATTTATCTGAAAATCATCAGTCCACAGGACTTATTTTCAAAACTAGAACAGTGCCTCACTGTTCCAGAGTCTGCAGAATCTTCCTGAAGGTCTTTTGCAGTCAGTTTGCCTTTTATTGTAATCATGCAAGATTGCTGACATTTCTTAATTACATTACAAACTGAGAAAACAGCTGCCTGAAAATATTTTGCTATCTTCTGATTGCCCTCTCCTGCATTGGTGACATGTTATTTTCATTTTCGGATGCTCTGCGGCTGTCTCAACCCATAGCAGATTATAAAAACACTGCTCATTATAAAAAAACCAACAACAACAACAACAACAACAACTGTATTTTGCTGATTTTTATGGCAAATAAAAAAATATCCATTGCACACTAAATGACTAGGGATCACACACCATATGACGTCAACCTGCTGCTGAACCAATACAAACATGACCCAAAATATGCCTCACTTTTTCTAGGGGACTCAGATTAAACATGGAAGTACAACAGCTTGCTGTGGTCATTGTTTCTGTGGCCATTTGAATCATTATGTAAAAAATGTGAAAAACATTTTTGAGGTTGAGGGTTGGAAGTTATATTGGAGACAATCAGCAGAATCCCCCCCACCATCACCCCCCCCCTCCCCTTCGCTGACTCTCTCACCTCCAACCCATGCTCGTCTCACCATCAGCCTGCAGGATGTCCACAGGCTCTTCAGCAGACAGAAGGTGAGAAAAGCTTAAGTCGCTTGGAGTCACTTAAGTTCCTGGGCCCCACCATATCTAGAAATCTGAAGTGGGAGATGAACACCATCTCCATCACCAAAAAGGCTCAACAAAGAGTGTTCTTCTTGAGACAGCTCAAGAAATTCAACCTGCCACAGACCCTGATGATCCAGTTCTACACAGTGATCATCGAGACCATTCTCACCTCATCCATAACCATCTGGTTTGGTTCCTCCACCTCACAAGAGCGAGCCAAACTCCAGCGCGTCATCAGGTCAGCTGAGAGGATTATTGGGTGTAACCTGCCAACGCTTCAGGAGATCTACACCAGTAGGGTGAGGAAGCGCGCTGGCAAAATTACAACTGACACATCCTGGACATCACCTCTTCCAGACTCTCCCCTCTGGTAGAGGCTTTGAGCCATCAAAACCAGCACAACACGGCATGCTAACAGCTTCTTTCCCAGAGCTGTAGTACTCCACAACCGCAGTAGACTCCTCTGAGTCTCCAAACATCTCTGGGTCTCCAAACCTCATCGAAGTGACCTGACTGGTTTTCTTTCGATAGTACTGCACAGTACATGTTTCGCTCTCTGCACAATTGTACAAATCTACTGCACTGTTCTCTTTCTGTAAATGTTTACATCAGCAAATCTACAATCAATATTTAATATAAACCTACCTCAGAAACATCAGACTCATTATATGCATCTCTCTGCTCTTCAGTACCTTTACTTTTAACTTATATTCTCTATGCTATTTATTGTTTATTGTACCTCCTTCCTAGTGTAATGTTTGTAAATAGTCTGTGTACTTGTTACATGTCATACATGTGTTGCTCTCACCAAGAAAAATTCCTTGTATGTGTAACATACTCGGCAAAATAAAGAGATTCTGATTCTGCTTCTGATTCTGACTATTCTTCGTATGAGGGAGAAGTTGGCTCTGTGATCGAATTTCAGTTCCACCTTTAATGGTGCTGCTGTATTAGACCAATGACATCAGAATGAAGATACTGCATCATTTTAGGTGGAATGTAAAACTAAACATGGACATGTGACTTCATCTACTGTGTTTGGTTTTCGTGCAGCATTTTCATGGCTGTTGACATGTTTAGACTCAGTTGCTGACCAGTGTACACTAGTAGATTATACTCAACTATCGGGTTAAAACTCAAATGTTTGATATGCTCCAAGTGGTCTAAGATGCAATCAAGAGGCTCCTCACACACTAGATACTCTCTCCAACTTGTCGATGCTGGCTGGAGAAGGAATCTGCAGACTAGGGGTATTAGCTCTGACAATTCGGGTTAAAATCAGGGTAAAAATTGTGTAGTGTTTCCCTGGTTTGGCTGCTAAGTCCATGGCTACTGATTGCTGATGAAATTTGAGGAGAGTCAGATTATCTATAAAGCTTTGAAATTTGGTAAAAGTTATCTGACAGCTCAGATCTCTTTAGCTCCTATAGTGTGCTGTCTTTCTTTTTTTCACAAGAAAATAAAATACTGCACTGCACTATCCCAATAAATATTTCCAAAGCCAGAACCAACTTAGGCACAGTTCTCCAACGTGAAGTGTCTTTCACAATCATGCTTGATGTTTCTGTGTTCTTTGATCATCCGTACTTTTGGGAAATCAGCACTAGGTATTTTAATGTTCACTGAAAATACTTCTGGCAATCATTCTGCTGAAGACTGCATTCTTCAAGAGCACTGTATCCAAAAAATGATAGAAAGACAGAAAAGGGAAAAAAAAAAATCTGGAGTAAGGTCATAAAACTTTCCCTCTGAAGAAACACAAAAGGAGAGCTCACTTCACCTTAATGTATTCCATTCTTATTTTTAATAGAACTGTCAAGCTACGCTCCCTTGCCCTTACGAGGAATTTCACTTAATTATAGGATTACACTTGCATGTACCTTGACATACACAGCGCCCTGTGGCTTCCCAATTGACCATGATTTCTTCTTCGCCTCACTCTCTCACTTGGTTCCTGATTTTGATGTGTTTCTCGCTCTAAGCTGTTTTTGGAGTTGGGAAGGTTTTATTTATTTATTTATTTATTTATTTATTTTTTTTCAAGATTGGGTCCTTGCGTTTTTAAGCATGACTGAGAAATAAGCATGCACCTAGGGGTTTAAAAGCAATTTCCAGGCTGTTGCCTCTGACAGAGGCGTGTGCTGAGACTCATACACACGTCTGCGTATCTGCCTCCTCACCAGACTGAGCCGAAACTCCATCACTGTTCCATTACCATAGCTGGTAACTCCTGTACCAGCTTCAGCATCCATAGAGGTAAATGTATTCTGTGACCAAAGCTAAGCCATTTTTTCCCTTGTCACAGATATAGCCAACACGGACTTGGACACCTAGAAGAGAACTGTATTGTCCATAAGATTATTATTGGAAGACGATTCTGGGAACAGAAATTGGACTGAGGTGAGTGAATGACATTGGAAGAAGTGGTCCTTATAAAGGAAGTGCTTTTAAAGCCTTACTTACTAAAGAACAGGAAGTGCCTGCTCTCTGTCAGTCTAAATGATGTGCTATTATAGAGGCTATTCATGGACAGGAATGGCAACAGCAAACCTTTCACATTACTCTATTCAGCAGAAGAGAGACATTCTCTTCCCAGAAAGAACGGATTACATGTAGATGTGGTTGCTTGCAGATACATGCATCATCAGTTAGCAAATCCTCCAGATTGCACAAATTAGCCATGAATGGCATGATGCAACAGCTCAAATGAACTCATGCACCCCCCAGCTCCTATTTCCTGCCCTCAAACTGCATGCAACATGATGTGGGATGTAGAGACACATAAGCTGGTTCAGAAGTACATACAGGGACTGTACTATTGATATCATTTGGCCTTTTTTGTGCTATGGACTGCTTTGGTCTCTACAAATGTTCTTTGCACACACACACACACACACCCGGAAACAACATCCATTACTAGTTATTATTATTATTATTATTATTATTATTATTATTATTATTATTATTATTATTATTATTATTATTTGTTCTTCCTTATTCAACAGTGTTATTGTCTTCATATTCACAATGTAATCAAACAGTGAAACACTAAAACCTATGAAGACACTGCTGCCCCACAACATATCTGAAACCTGATATTAACGTTTGGCTGATCTTTGACACTATTGGTAGGACCACCATGCCAGTCTCAATGCATGCCAGTCTCAATGCACCTGCATAACTTGCTTGGTGGTGCTCCTGTTTGTCAGTGATCACTGACAAACAGGGTGAGAGCTTGATCTCTTTGATCTGCTTGACCTGTACATATCACTAATGGATGACTGAAAGTTTATACATGAACCTAGTCCATATTCATAAATCTCAAGTGATGCTTATACTCACTGGTCACATTAAAGTATATGGTACACTTATATAGTGGGTGCACATAATTGGTTTACAGTCTGTACTGTCTCTTCTTGCAAAATCTTTCAGCCCCTTTCTACACCCTCCATCAATGTATATTACCACCATTAGATCAATGACCAGATATAATTTAATGGACAACTAACACCACACATATACACTATATTAGGGTGTGTACTTGCATGAAAACAGGTTATTTGATACAGCGGCAGTGCCAAGATTTACTGGCCACATTTCTATAAAAGTTGGGGGTTGGTGTGTACTTTGTGGGTACACAGTTAGAGACCATACCTCAACTATTTCCACAGACAGTTTGTGTCAGTTGTTATCATTGAGTATTTTATGCGGTGCTTTTGTTATTATGTAATTTCCTGTTTTAGCAAGTATGTGTGAGTATCTGTTTGAGGTGTCATTGCCAGATAAAGTAGGTCAACATGTTTGCCAGGTTTCGTTTAAAGCTTTGCTTTTTGAAGCTTGTTTGTGTTTTGGCTGAAACTATATGCATAAGTAAATTTTCACCCCTGATGGAAGATCTTGGATTCTGATTTATAACATGTATGAAAGTAGTTTGATTTTCACCCTGAAGTTTGTGAACTTTAATTGGTTAAAGTTTGTGACTGCAATCCAGTTGCTACTAGAATGAGTGTTTTCCCTATGGCTTAGAGTTTTGTTGATCTTTGGCTAAACCTTAGGGCAAGAATGGCTTTAAAAACTGGAACAGTCGACTGCCGTTAGCTGTTAATTTGTCTCCTAAACAAATCATGATATTGAGTTGCTTCCTGACATCTTAGCTTCAGAGACCTGGAGTTCAATCCTCATTCCAGTTACTGTTTTTGCAGAGTTTGGTGTTTTCTTTCTGAGTCTTTCCTTACATCCCACCATCCAAAAGCTAATTTCAAAGTAAAAACTAATTTCCACCACCACCACCAATTAAACTTGTATATAAATCGAAGGTGTATATGAAATATATTTATGATGTTGCATTTATTATGATGTAATAAATGTTTATGATGTATTATTTTGACCTAAAATCCGGGGCAAACATTGTCACTTGCTTGATTTTGGGAACGATTATCATTATGCAGGAGTCTCTCAAAACTTGTGGGACAGGTGGGATGTCTGGTTTCCTATGGTTGCTTGGGAATCCCCCCACCTCCCAAAACTCCCAAAAATCTAGATGAATTGGTTAAACTGCCCTCCAGGTGTAAATGAGTATTTAATGCCATACAATGGGCTTGCAAACTGTCCTGGGAATATTTCTGGTTAGGCTCCAGATCCACTCAGACCATGAATAAGCAGAAAAGAAGATTGATGGAGTAATTTTGAGTAATGTTTCTCTTTTTGTGTAAATATATGCTTGGTAGAAACTAATAAAGAGCCAGTTGATTGTTGCTAAGTATCTATTAGATTAGAAATGCTGCTCAACCATGACAAGACCTAAGGAAACTGTCAGTCGTGTAAAATCAATTATATCTAATGTTTTGAACAGTGTAAGGAAAAGCAATGCAAAGCAAAGCAAAGCAAAGCAAATTGAACTAAATAGCACATTTCATAGACAGTGGTTACTCAAACTGCTTTATTGCTAGAGAAAGAAAAAGCAGAAAATTTTGGTATCATTCAAAAAGGTGATGCTTTTTTATTATAAAAGGATTTAACAGCTAGAAACTCGTGTAGAATTTTAAATTCTACATTGAGGTTATGTTTAGGGGTAGGTCTAGGTTTAGACATATTTTTAATACACATTTTAGTCACCCTACATTTAGTACAAATTGCAGGATTTCTGAAATGATGTTAAAGTCACCAATGTATGAATCACAAGTATCTCAATTTTTGTAACAAAATCTTCAATGTAACCCATAAAGGTTGTAACCCATAATGTCACGGACCCTTTTGAGGAAGTCTATGACACATATGCCACAGAGTTCTGTCCGTACGTGACATAATCTGAACATCCTTGATGTGCCAAAGGACAGTGTGTGAATATGTGAACATGTGACCATATTTACAAAATAAAGTTTTTCTTTGTTTATACTTAAAAAAAACCCTGAACATTGTAAATCTGTTCCAACCCATTTAACAATGAAATAAAATGTCAAACATTTAACCAGTTCTGATCTAATTACTAGTACTACTAATAAAAAATAATCATATACAAGTTATGAAATTGTCATAGTGACATATGTCAGATGAGAATTTTAACATTAAAATATGTAGAGAAGTGAGTGTAAATAAAGAATAGCTGACTTTTATGACTTTTCCAACTATTTTGATGCACTTGTGTATTTACAAAACTAAGGTAAATAAATATCCATTGTTGTACTGCTAATAATAATCTAATAACCCTCTTTATAACAGGTAAACAGTAGTTTTATTATTATTATTATTATTATTATTATTATTATTATTATTATTATTATTATTATTATTATTATTATTATTATTATTACTACACACTTGTTAATGTGTAACTACACAGTTGTAAGGGATACTTAATATTAAGTGAGAGTTTTTGAATCGTTCATTGTGCAGACTATTTTCATTGTGATGATAATGAAGCTTCTTACATCTTAGTCTTTCTCTCCAGGAACTCATTAAATGGTCCTCATGAAAAAGAGCATTTAACTCTGAAAACACAGTCAGCTAAGAACAGAGAGGGAAAAGGAGGAGAAAGGCCAAAAAGGCTTCTTGCCTCTCTCCTCTGGCTTGTTGACTGTACAGAACGCACTCCCACAGTGCTTTTGTCAGTCATCTTCATGCCCTGTAGACACGAGTGTCTGTGTGTCTCCCAGGGCTGTACGTTGTCTGTACTAGTGTGCGAGTGGAGCTGAGAGACATGCTAGCTCCTCAGGCAAAGCAATTATTGGCCGGTTTCATTGTTGAACACGTTGCTGTCAGGGCCTCGGGAGAGCAGGAGGCAACTCCTCAAAAAACTTTTCTTCTAAATAGCCACCAGATGTATCAGTCTGATATAGGTTTCCTCAAAGGTGGCAAAATTCTGCCCTCTCTAATTAGGGGGTAGCTTTCATGCAGGCAAAACTCTGTAGTAAGAAAGCAAGACAAATGGAGAGATTATATTTAAATGCTACACAGGGCCACTCAGGCATGGATACAACAAATACCTTTCCACACTGCACTGTCGACACTGTTTCTACACAGATTTGTAAATGCATTGTATAGTGGTATAGTTTGACAGTATAGTTTGCTGCACATAGTTCATATGCTAAGTGAATGAAATGGAATGGTTGGGACACCTCAAGGGACACCTCAGGGACACCTCAAGCTTGGTAAGTGCAAGGGCAAAAGCCTAAGTGTATAGGGGCAATTTAAATTTAAAACATAGGTCTTACACAGTGCCCTACATCTTATTGCTACACACCTATAGTACTGACCAAATTCAGAGAGCATCTTATTCTTTGTTGACACATATTCTGGATACTTGTATTTTGTAATGCATATAAGTGCATAAATGTATTTATATACTCATCATCCATATCATTAGTACCACTGACAGGTGAATCTTCATCTAGAGTGGATCAAGCAGTGGCAATCTATCAAACCTAACAATTACCCTAAACCTAGACCTAACCACAATAGAATGTAAAATCTGTACCTTTTTTTTGAGAGTCCTCTTTAATGTAAATTTTCTCTGAGTACATGACAGACAGGTTGTGTTATTTAACAAAACAGTGCCACCAGTGCACAACAAGATTTCCAAATATATAGAAATATGACACTAATCACTTCCGTATTATATTTCCATTTTTTTTATCTTGTCCACTGGTGGAGAGTTGGTATCCTGGTCAGGGGGGCAGTGAGTCTGAAGCCTACCTGGAATTATTACATTAAATGATATAAATACAGATGTTTGATACATTTTGGAGATATGAGGTTTTGTTCTGACAGACAGGTGTTCAGTACCAGGTTATACTCCATGTGACTGTATTCATGTATTCCATGTTTTCCTTTTGAGTGCACTTTAGACAGAACTATAGATGGGGTGAATAAACACTAAGCAGAATGTACAGAATACAGGTTGCCTCAGAGATGAAAATGTCCTGTTAGTTTGCTGATAACAACGTGTTTCTTGTTTATCGTGGTTTAGAAGCATACGGGGTAACATTTCCTTTAAGTTGACACATGTCTGCAGGCTGTGCATCATGGAAAGGACAACCAGCCAGCAGGTCCAGTTAATTCACTCAGCGTCTGAACTACTTGTGAAGCAGTAAACTGAGAATGCACTACACATCTGCAATGCGATGCTTGTGCATTTGATTGTACTGGAAAATGCTTCTGCGTCGCACAGTCATTTTCTCCAATTTACTTTAGCAAATGTTTAGGGGTAAAAACATCATTGCAACAGCATTTTATTACAGAAGTCAAAAAGGGGGTTATAGATGCTAATTAACCTTGCTAACATTTGTAAAACATTGGCCAACTCAAATCAGCCATTCTAGCTTCAGGCATGTTAGACTAATTCAGTGTCTACAGCTTTATCCACTTAGACATGCTTCACTGTTTTATATGTAAGACAGGCAGATTGTAAAAATCCACAGTGACTGGAGAGTCACAGAACAGTCTGATTTCCAGAGTTGTAATTCTTAAGATGAACACCTGATCAAATTGATTTATTAGTACATATTAACACATGCTGCTCCCAAGCCATATATTTCCCTGGTAAAGCTTGGTTTCTATGGATGGATTCGGCACTGCTGCTCATTTGTTAATTGATCATTATGGATCATGACAGCAATTTTGGCCAAGACAATTCACAAAAGATAAAAAATTGCTATGCACGTTTTAAAAGTTGTTTTGATTCCCCCCCCACAAATATTGTCTGTGTTTATACATAAATATACCTGTGCGATGTGTGACGAGATTCATAAATAGAGAAGAGGTGATACAGTGCAGTGAATGTTTGTTCAAAGTGTGGGAAATGGATTTTAAAGCAGATGTTAATGCTTGGCTAGTAGAAGTGATTGCCTGCGCGTTTGCGAAAGGCCATAGTGTGAAGCTTAATCTGTAGGTGTTCTGAAGTGTATGGTTATATAGGTCTACCCACAGTGGCACAAAATGTGGCTGAAAAATAAATCTGATGGACAGGGTCTGCTGGTGGGTTTGAAGGCTTGTGAATTGAAAATGTCTTCACTTCCTGGAAAGAATTGTTTATAGATGTCAACGCAAGACCTTCACATCCCGTTTCGGAAAGAACACTCCACAGGGAACTGCAGACCATAAACATATGGAGCAGAGTGGCACACAAGAGGCCTTTGGTCACTTCTGCTCACAAAGTTGCTTGGTTACATTTGGTGAAGAGAGGCAAAAATGTGTTGCTATTGACTAAAAACCTGTCTGGTCAGATGAATCTAATTTCTGATTGTATGTAAATGATTCTATGTGCTCTGCTCATCATAGACCTCAGGAAGCTTTCAATAAAGACACTGTGCAGGGTCTGGTTCAAGCTGGAAAAGGCTATTTGATGTTGTGGTGGTGTTTTAAATGTATGGATAAAAATATGAATACATTTAGTTACACTTAAACAGCACCTTTCTAGATACCCGAGGGCACTTTAAAGTCAGCACTCCACACAATCACGCTCAGCATTTAACCAACACATTGTATTCACCTGGCTTTAAATGGGACTGACCGGCATGGTGAACATTCAGGAGTGTTAACATTCACAAATCTAGACTGGCCTGCAAAATCCACTGATTTGAATCATCTTGACAATCTGTAGGTCAACATGGAATGAGTAAAATACCAGGGAAGGCATCCATGACATCTGGCCGAACTATGGAAGTCTTTGATGCAAAAGTTACTGAACGTTTATGTCGCCTTGTACAGTCACCCATGTCACATTGAATCACATCTGTTTTCCTCATGGAGGTATTATATGCTATTAGGTACGGTGAGCTCTTCACGTTAAAGATGCGTTCTCTGGAGTGATGGTGCTCAATTCAGTACTTTTGTGTTGTTTAGTTGAGGATGAGGTACGTTAATACCCTTGTCTCTGAATGCAATCCAATCTTCACAGCAATTATTTAAAGCAGAAAACCTTAAAACAGGATAAAATGCAATGGATAATCAGTATATATATATATATATATATATATATATATATATATATATATATATATATATATATATATATATATACATATATATATATATATATCTGACATATACTGATTATCCATTGCAATATATATATATATATATATATATACATATATATATATACACTGATTATCCATTGCATATATATATATATATATATATATATATATTGCATATAAGGAATGGACCAACCAGACATTGCATGCACTGGTATAGGAAGGCTACTTACCAGAATTCACATTTTGAATAAGTGTGAACAGGCTGTACTGGTATAATCAGTGTGGTATCTTTAAACGGTTTAAAGTTTAAAATTGTTGCTGATTAAATGTCCCATAGCAGTCACATTCTTTAATTTCTTGCAATTAAAGGACACATTACTGTATTAAAAACACTCAAAAAAAAAAAAAAAAGCAACAACAAAAATAAAAATAAAAAAAACAGAACAGTTTTCAGTGACACAGCCTTCCTTAGCTTAAGTCTATGCCATGAAGTTTTGGATGTGTTCAGCAGCAGATGGTTCACTTGGCACCATGTGACAAAGTCATCCACCAGTCTCCTATACACCTCTACCTGTCCACTTCTGAAACACTCACCAAAGGGTGTGTCATTTGAGAACGTCTGTACAAGACACGTCTGAGAGTTGTACTGAAAGTCAGATGTGCAGTCCCTCAGCCTAACATCCTATGCTCTGCCAGTGAGGAAGGGGTAGTCCATGATCCAGGGGACCAGGTATGGGTTTACCTGTTTCTTGCCCAGTTTGTCTTTCAGTAGAAGGGACTGTATTGTGGTGAAGGCACAGAAAAAAAAAACAAAGAACATTATTCTCACAGCATCACTACACTTATCCAGGTGGGAATACATCCAACGGAGGAGGTAGAGGATGGCATCTTCTACTCCCACCTTCTCCTGAAACTGTAGGGGGATCCAATGCTTTTTGAACCTGGGGTCTGAGTAGATGGAGGAGCAGGCATTCTATGGTCTTCATGATGTGAGATGTTAAAGCAACCGGCCTTAAATCATTAGGTATGCTGGTGCACACATTCTTTGGCACTGGAACCAGTGACTTCCAAAGTGACCCTCCCAAACTACAAACTCAGGTTGAAAATGTACTTCAGAGGTTCTCCCAAACCAGACGCACATGCAGGCCAGACGCCTTCAGCATTTTTGAGCACACCTTGTCTGGGCCAGCTGTTTTTCTTGCTTTGAGTCTCCTCAGTTCACCTCTGACCTGATCTGCAGTGAGGTGAAGAAGGGGGTGAGCAGGGGCAGTAGGTGTACAGAAGGAGGAGAATGAAGAGCTGAATTTTTTTTTTTCCCCAAGAACAAAAAAGCACCTAGAAGAAATTTACTAACATGCACTATTCTTGGCACTGCAATCCCACACTTCCAACTATTAATTTGATGATGAATGTATTTGAGCACAGCCCAAGCCTGGAAAGATTGTGAGGGTTGCGTCAGGAAGGGCATCCGGCGTAAAACTTGTGCCAAAACTATAATGCGGATCTTAAATATGATGATCCGCCGTTGCGACCCCTAAAGGGAGCAGCCGAAAGAAAGAATGTATTTGAGCATTTGCAAGCATGCATTGATGTATGTAACTACTGGTGGTTTTTCTCAAAGACTAGATGGACTGGTGGAAGGGTAAGTAGACATTCTGTGATATTACTACATAACATACATTCCCCTTTCCAGTCAAACATCAGAAGCTGTTATAAAGCTGTTAAGTCATTGCACTTTGACTACAGATTACAGGAAAATAAGAAATGTGTATTTTAAATGCCATGAATGAGCTTAACACATCCAAGGACAGGGACCTACAAGGCTGCTTTAGATGAACTGCAGCTTACCTTCATTCTTTATTCTGTTTTGGATACAAAATGAACTTCGCTGCCTTTTGCTACAGCAATTAAAAAAAAAACTAAGCATCTAAAATGTAACCATGTGCAATTTTATGAGCCAATCATATAGCAGGAAGTACATTAGTCTTGTAAACAGTTTCCTCTTAATTCTTTCAGGAACTTATTTGCCAAACCAATATATACATTTATTGGCCAAACTAAGAACTAAGATATTATTACAAAACATTTCAAAATAATGTTAAAGAGAAAGTTGCTTTCATTTCCCCATATTCATATTTCTGTTTTTAATACTGTTCTGAGGAAAAATGTTTCATTTGTGTAAATGATCAATGTCATCAACACTGTAGTGCAAGTCTGTAGGGTCAAAGCACTTTGAGCCGTTATGGAGCCACTCAAATCATGAGCAATGTATTTTGACTGTCCTTGTTTATAATAGATGTGGGTCACAAAAGATGTTTCTTGAAAATCGCTTGCTTCCTGAACAGCAATTAGCCCTTTATATTAGTCTCACTGCACCGGAATCACTTAAGATTACTCCTAGGAATGATGCTGCTGCTTGGCCCCACAGGAGGGGTTTGGTTTCTGAACTTGTCACCTTTTTCTCTGATATTAAGTTTTCTTATCTGTGCTATAGAAGTTTGAAATGCCAGGCTACAGTTGAATTGGGAGAAAGAACCAGAAAGATGATTGCTGTAACATCCCTGCATTTTTAAAATGCAGCTCTAATCACTATACTTACCATACATGGATCAAATCTGGAACTTCCAGTCTAGGACTTTGTAATTCTTCATAGGTGTGACACTATGTTGCCAACCAGCATTAAGTATTCCTTTAACTTCTAGCTAGATCCAGGACTGGAAACTGGATTCAATGTCCAGATTTGAAGACCTCAACACTGGAGGTTTTAACAACTTTTGTGTTAACAAGAAATAATTAATAGTGTTTATTTAAACTAAGTAGTAAAAGTCTGAATAACTGAACAATTCCCTACTTAACAGTCATATTAAGAACGCATACACCAAATACAAATATTTGTAATCACACAGGTTGGCTGTAGTTGCTTGTGAGCAGCAGAACTGTTCATTTAACATAGCGATCAATATTAATGAAGCAATGCAATGAATGCAAACCGAAATACTGAAATGCTTCCTGGTGGTTTCCTGTCAGACCAGTATGGGGTGCTAGTAATTTCAGATGTATAGCTGTATATCTGTCTTCACATTTGCAGGATTTCACCAAACACTGTGAAACATCTAGGTGTGTTTGGGATTGTAATGTGGAGTGTACCAAAGTAAAGATTTTTTCCCGATGTCCAAAAGCAGTAAAGCTACTATAGTATTAAATGCATAGAAAGAAAGTGAAAGTCCATTGTTATGACTTTAGTCTGGGGTCAAGTCACAACAGAAAATTAGAAGAGACTCTCATTCTGCAGTGTCTGCCAGTTCATACTTTGGAATCCATATAAAAGATTGAATGAGTATAAATTTGGTTTGTTTGTTAATCAGTGGTAAAATATTTTTTCATGGGTAACATATGCCAAAAATAACACAACTGCTAATAAAACACAACTAACTAAAATTAAAATAACTAAAAAAAAAGAAAACGAAAAAAGAAAACATCACTCCCACACCTAACATTTCCCCCAAACGTTTTTGATATAATAATTTATGAGTAATTAAGAGAGTGCAGTTGATGTGCCAATTTAGTCTGTGTTCATCATTAGGAAGGAGCCCTAAATACGTCTCCTCCTTTCAAAGCCCCCTAAAGGACAATAACAGAACCGCATACTGATAACACAAGAAGACCCAACACAGCCGATCAAGAAATCACTATTATCAATAACAATAACATTATGAGCTCAGTTTGTCAGACTGTGAATATGTAGAGGTGCACATAATTCAGTTAACTGTGTTTTGTGACTTTGTTTTTTTTACCATAGCTGGTTAAATTACTCAGTTTGTCTTTGATCAGCAACATCTTCCTAAGAATGCTCTTAAATTTGTCCTTAAAACTGTCTAAAAAAAGTGTCAGATTCATTGTGTTTCTAAACTGAAGAATTATTCTCTTAAAATGATGGATTCCATTGTCCTCGTAATTTAATCAATTCCCAAATAAGAAAACATTGGTGAATGTCACAATCTTTCTTTTTCTGAACGAACATTAAACAAAGCCCATCATTGCTGTAATGCAATGGAGATTTGTCCTGTAGAATATAGCAGAAACGAAACAACTAAACATCAGCAGAACACCTCGTAAGAGCATGATTCACAGCTAATCAGTGTGGAATCTTTAAATCCTACCTTTAAAATGTTACATTAATGTTTGTCTTCAAGCAGTGAGTTCTTTCATTTCTCACAATTAAAGGACAGCTGTATTCAAATAAATCCTAAAGAAAAAAAAAACCCTAAAATAAAGAAGTCTTCAGTATCACATCCACAGTTTCAGCCTATGCTTTGAAACAGAAATCAAATACCTCTGAGAGATTATGGGAGATGATTTTAGCAATTAGTATAGCATTGGATGGGAAAGAGTGGATCTTAAAGAAAAGAAAAACACGCAGTTAGAAGGACTGGTGCTGGTCTATAGTCAACCAGTAAGGGGCAAGATACAATCAATCAATCAATCAATCATACACTGATGGAGAAGGAGGAGGATGAAGAGGTGGAGAAGATGCCTTTCCATTCAGGAAGGATTAAATTGAAAGTAGTTGCACCCAGAAGGAATCAGCAGACAGGAATGAAACTGTCATCATTTATTGTGTCTGGTAACCTTTAACTTCATTCTGAATAGCACCGCAATCTGACACTTTAATATTAATGTATATGATATTAATGTATATGACCATGTGCATGCATTTATGGAGGTACGTAACAACCAGTGTTTTCTCATAATGATAGATAGACTGGTGGATGAAGGATTGGTAAGAAATCTGGGCCACAGTACTAACTAAATAATCAACCCTGGAGTAAGGTTTTTAGACCTTGTTCAGCAACAACGTCCTAAGAATGCTTTTAAATCTGTTGTTAAAAATGTCATAAAATGTCTACATGCTGCAGGATGTATTTCAAGACTGAAGAATTGTTCACTGAAGAACACTTATAATAATAGATGACGTTGTTCTCATAATTCAGTCAAATCCCAAATAAGAAAACCTTGGTGAATTTCAGAATTTGGGTTTTAACCAATAAGTGTGTTTATCTCTTAGATTTGCACATTGTGAGTATCCTACAGACAAGATACACATATCATTACTAACTAGACCTACCCTATCCATCTATGCTTGTTTCATCACTGAAATTATGAAATAACAGCTAAAAAGCATCCCACAAAATTGGAAATTTCTCTGTAGGAGTGAATGATGAACAAGGCCCATTATTATTGTAATACGAGGTGGATTTGTCGTATAGAACTTAGCAGAAGCTATTCAACTATACAACAAAAAGTCTGTCCACTGGCAGAAAACGGGTGCTCGTAAAAGCATTTTCTCTCCGTAAACTTCTGCTTCTAACTCAGTAAAGAAAACTGAGTGTTCTCATCATACTTTACTGTACTGCTTGAGGATGAAGGATGAATACTTGAATGCTTAAATCAAGGCCTCTCTCTCTTTTTCTCCCTTACTCACTCTCGCTCCCTCTGCACCAATCCAACTCTGAGCAGAAGGCCTATCACTTAAGCAATACACAGTTTCACGGTAGCACCACATAAATCTTACGTGTTTTTAAAGCTCTGGCTTCCCAAGGTCAGCTAAAAGCAGCACTTCCTGTGGATGTGAGCACCCATTTTTCCCCAGCTCTCTCTGTGGACAGCAGCCTGTGATGGATAGATCACTCAAAGTGCCTCTTCTTGGCATTGCGGGCATGACACACAGCACCCTGGCACACACACCCTGTTCTCCACATCCTAAGTCAGCACCCAAGAGCGAACAAACTTCTGCTTCCAGGTTTTATAACACCTACAACCCAAAAGATCTTCGAATTCTTTGCTTGTTTATGTCTGGCTTCTGTTTTCTTGCTCTTGAGACAGGTGAAGCAAATAGATTTCAAGCCGTGGCAGAGGTTGCATGCTGTAATGAAGATATTCACTCAGGTCCCTAGTTTTGAATAAACTCACATCCCCTTCCGTGTATACACTGAACATGCTGCTGCTGAGGCTAATTTTCTTGTCCCAGTCCAATCCTCTGCCACATTCACACGTATTTTTGTTCTTCGTGAAATGTTATTTTCCAGAGACTTAAATCAATGTCAGCTTTGTTTTCTGCAATGATTCCTTCCACTGCTAGAAAATCAATAAGCAGCACAATGCAAGTATGCTTGTACATTACCAGTGACAACTGTCTGTCGGTATATGACAGAAATGGAAGGGCAATACTTTTTTTATAGCCCTGAGTTCTACAGTCATACACTTTCTGAGGAAAATGAAGGCAGAGTTTGGCTAGATCCAACTTCTCCTTTTATTTGCCCTGTAATTTATTTGGAGATACTAGTGGCCTGGGCAATAGTTAAAAATAATAAAGACCTTTAGTAATGTAATATAATAATATTAAGACCTTCTTTCTGAATCCTCAAATGGTAATATATCCTCAGTAAGAATAATTAAAACTGTGTCTGGCATCTTTCTGTATTAAGGGTGTTTTCACATCTGCATATTTTGGTCAAGTTAACCTTTATAGCCCATTTTGTGGGACGTTTTTGTATTTATGGGAGACACATACCAGATATTAGTATTATCAGGAGCTCTAAGGCTCTTAAAATATTTATTCATTTGAGATGTAAATAGTAATGAGTGAAAATTAATTTGACTATGTTAATAAAAAAAAATGATGTGGTCCTATGATTGTTTTGTGATTTTTTTTTTTGCTTATTAGGATTAAATTACACTTTATATCTCAGACACAGCCCCTCCCTTCTTGTTTTCCTTTACAACCCAATATCTGGGTCAATGATGTCATCAGCTCCTCTCACTGATTAGTCAGTCTCTGCATGCAGGTTGAGCATGTACATGTGGACAGAGCAGTAAACCAAGGTTTCTTTGGTAATTAAATGTGGATTTATTCAGCAGGAAACAAGTGAATTTTAGCAGTTTTCTGAGTTACATTACATGAAGATATTTCAGCACACAGTGATGACTCCAATGTTATGTGTATAGTGTCTGCAGGTTGCTCTGATCCTGAGATATGAATGCTAGAAAACAGAATGTAACTGCCTGCAGGATCTGAGGTTGTAACAGTGAAATTCATTTTCACCCTTGGTGTGATTCATTTGGGCAGCTGTGAAAACAAGTAATCACACTCAGATGCTGATCAAATCCAGTTGGATCCAGTCCCAAACAAACTAGCAGTTTGTGGTGAGAATGTGGGTCAAACTCCATCCAATCCAAATATCAGGTTACTCCACAAATTTGAACTAAACAGTTCTGCAGGTTGTAGTTTAAGCTATTAGCTAAGAATATTGACCAGATAATCACTACAGCTCTGAACAAATGCCATCTCTGCCACCTTTCTGCCATTCTGTGTTCCAGAACACAACACCACTACTTTCTTGCTCGTGCCCCAGACAGGTCTAACCAATAAGCAGGGAGAAAGTTCTGACAGTGCTTAGATTTCCTTGGGTGAAAACAATCCAAACCACCTGAGAAAATGCTCCAAGTTCACAAATACGTTAACTGATTCGGACCAATGCAAGCAACCCGCAGGTGTGAAAATGCCCCTACATTTATAGCCCAGCCTAAGCACTGTAACAAGAACAGGTTTCAGCAGATAGTGTTACTTCCCTTTCCTTGCTATCCTTTTTGTGTTCCTTTTCTTGCTTCAGTCCATTGAGTTTTATCCTCTGCTACAGAGGCTCCACTGGTTATGGTTAGTTCTTAGCTGCTTCACAGACTTGCCGGTGCTGGATAACAGCCCATGCTTTGGTTTAAAGTTTAGCCCCTCCAGAGCCATCCTTGCTTTGGTTGGCTACTATTAACTTTTTCACAATTTTATTTTTCCATATTCTTCCAAAGTAGCCAAATTGAACTCTCATTATTTAACCATGACAAAGTAAACACTGTTTCCCATTATATGATTAAAAAGTAATTAGTAATTAAGTATGAATTAAATACTTTAAATTAAAAGAAATGCAAACAAACAAAGTGAAACCTAAGAGTTCAAAAGAACATGCATTCGGGCAACTCTTGTCACTTTAATCTGCGTGTTCTTTTTAGATGTGTGAAATTACAGTGAAATTTGGTGTGTTTGTGCTTAAGACCTTGTTACTCCCCATAATAATTTCCCAAAAAAATACACATTACTCACATTTACCCAGTTAATACCAGCGACCGTTATGGCATTTCAGTGTAATCTAATTAGACTGTTCTAAAACTAACGCTTGTGCTTCCCAAAATAATTACCAAGTACTTTATTATCAGTGGTCTCCAGTCTTTTCCACAAGTGTCCTTTTTGGTTGTAGGTGTTTTATTCCAGTAAAGGAGAAAATATGTTCATTATTAGGTCTGAGACCCATTGATTAAACAAATAAAGAACTGTGTGAGTTGCTCACCTGCTTGTTTGAAATGAAATCCAAAAGTCACAGTGACCCTTTGTGGGCAACATTGGGTTGCTTATAGATGAAACAACTCTGCTATACAGGAACAACCGAACATGATTTGGTCGAACACCAAATTATTTAACACCTAAATAAAATTTCAGCTATAAAATTTGGCTCCCACAGTGACACCCACCTCAGAGTACTGACTCACATGTGCATAACATGCAGCTTCCATCTGATATATTATATTAGATCCATTTCAATCAATAATGTATATTTGTACAATGAGAATATCTGATCTGTCCACTTGCCCGATTCTGCACAGTGACTGCGCCACAGCAGTAGCTAAAGCCTTGGGTACATACACCACTTTTAAAGTCATAGAAGATATGACGATAATGTGCGCCAACTTGTCTGAAACAAGACTGAGAGGTCACTCAACCACTCAATTTTATCTCCAACTGTTTCCGCTCTGACTGAGGAAAAAGTGCAGATGAATAATTTGAGGCCTGTGTGCGATGGTTTCACTTTTCTCACGGCGGCTCAAATGAATCACACCAACGAAAAAAAAAAAAAAAGAAAAAATAGTTTGGTTCAAGCAACTAGCTGCTCAGTTGCACTACACCCACCAAAGACTCTCCCCCACTGCTCCCACTCGCACTACAGCTACATTTAAATCATATAGCTTTTGCACATGTAAATATAATACAAACCTTATATTTAGATTCTATAAACACAGAACTTCAAAAGTGCAATAATGGAGGTTTCAGTGCAATAATGTGTGAATAATGTGTGTATAGTGTGAGTTGGTGTGTAAATACACTGTTTTTATTGCATCTGTTTTACTGCTGTGAGGGGCTTGCACCCAAGATTTCACTCACCTTTACACTTGTGTAAATTCTTCTCAAATGAAGTAAAATATGAATAGCCCCGGATCTTCTCAACAGAACAATGTGTGGCATGTTTGTCTGTGTCCTATAAATACTTTATTAATGTTTTGTTGAATGAAAATGCCAATGTGAGTAGGCTTCTTCCCAGTAATCTAACGCTGTATAAAGCAGGGTAGTTGTGGTTGTACAGTTCATTGTACTGTATTAGTCTTTGCACATCAGATATTTAGACATTGACTGTAAATAAACACAAAATAGCAGAATACAATTATTCTGCTCTCATATTGATATACTTATCAACTATAAACTGCAACACAATAATAATGAAATTCAGTTATGGGTTCTGGCGTGCCACCCCAAGATCTTCACCTATCTGGCCGCCTAGAACTATACATTATACTTCACTTTGTTGATCAGGTATCTAAGATCACGTACATCTAAAACCTCAAAAAGACAAAGTTAATCACTTATTTTGTCTCTCTCATCCTGCTTTTTGGCCTAATCCTCACTTCACTGATCACAATCACATATAAAACCACAATATCAGACATACCATCATCTTGGGAAGTGATGCAAGTGATGGCATATAATTTCCATGGACTTTTCCATACTGTTGTAGCAGTCACTTTAATATGCTTCTCACTGTCAAATAAAAAATCACAAAAGGTCAGAACTTGCAAAGGACACAGCATGACCACTCTGAATTCTTTTTATTTAACTGAAGCCCATAGGATGCCACTGGCAAATCAACGATCTTATAACCTTTGCAACTGATAAAAGCTGTTACATGCACAACGCAGAAGAGTTTGGGTGCTCTCTTTATCTTGATTTAGCTGCCATAATTGACTTTTAAAAATGGCAGAACACCAGGAGGAGCTCTTCCTGCCCCTTTGGGCGTCTGGGAGAGGAAGAGCGCTTATGAAGAAACACTCACTCCTGTTTAAAGTATATGGCTGTAAACAGTCTTAAATGAGTCACATTTCATCCTCCAGAGACGGATATGTGAGGTGGTCTCTTTATTCCTCTTATCTGAGCAGAATTATATTTAGCATAGTCGTATGATCCCACACATTGCACTCTGTTGATCAGTCCAATGGAAATGAAGGAAAATTGAACAAATAAATCAAGCTCATGCACACCAAAGCAGTTTGTGCTCTGAGCTTGTGGCATAAGCAGACACACGCATACACACATACACATTATCTTTCACTCTCACTCATGCACTGTAAAAAGCTTGTCTAGTCAATCTCACCCTGTCTTTGTTCTTTAGTCTAAAAGAATACTCATTAAAACAGTAGCACAGTCTTTGTCTTGAGACTCACAACAGTGTCATTGATTCATTTGCTGCAGACAATTATTAGGTTTTCAGTGTCAAAACAATCTAATACAGATTATTTGTTTATTTATTCACTTATTTATATTTGTACAGAACTGTATTACAGATCGTCTTCATTGCACTAGCCAAAGACAGAACTCCTGAACAACCACACAGGCTGGTATATGATAGGCCTGCTGGTATTTCAGAGAACCTTGTGGTTTTCAGAAGCCTGCTTCAAGTCCTCTTTCCACAATTTTGCCAGTGCATAGAGCATCACACACCACCCAATGTCATGATGTCAGCTGCACTTGATCAAGGTTTCACCTTGAGTACCAGTGGAGGTCCACAAAGAGCCAAAAGTGCAACATTACACTTTTCATTTCACTTTGAGTCTGACTTGTGAAACGTCAACAGTGATAAATCAAAGTCGTCTTTAACATTCCAACGAATGAGAAGATTCCAATGGCGTCTCTTCTGCCATTAGACAATCGATCATGTTTTTTTCGGGATCCGACTTGCTTTAGCCATTGCGGTGCCTCGGCATTAAGCTAAGCGGCCGAGCTCTTTGACAACATGATGAAGAGCACAGCTTTGAATTAAAGTGAAGATTGATCGCATTCAGGTACTGTTCCTTTCCACTGGTAATGTATCATAGCTGTCACGCGTCCCTCCTTTAAAGTTAACTGGGACATGCGACGGTTCTCTGTTGCTTCTCAGATGCTAATCTACTCAGTCAGCTCTCAGCTCTCATTTTATTTACTTTTGCCTTCCACACTGTTTACTCTTTGGTTGGGTTACAACTGTATTGTCAAGACACATGACATGGCACTGTGACGTGGTATGGCTTTGAGATTGCAAAGGAATGGCTTACCGAATGATAGTGATGCATTTAAAGGGAAGATGTGCCCAGGGCTCTCTTTTTATCACTTCAAATTGTTCAGCAGTCTGGGGACAGTTTGACTGAGCTTGGTCAACAACACATATTAAGTTGAGCCAATGCACTTCAGCTGGAATTGTGTTTAAAATTGTGTTTAGTCTGTGTTACTCATTCTCATTTTTTTCTGTGTAGGGAGGTTCAGCAGGTTAGAACCTCCCTAGACTGGAAGGCTTTTGACAATGGAGGTCTGAGCCCTTGCTGGGATTTGAACTTATGATCTACTCACATTTTTGCCTGACAGCTCTAGAGCTCTAGAGCTGTAGCATTAGAGGAATGTAAAGCTACAATCAGTAAATTTACCTTTTTGTTTTGCTTTCTGTATTTGGACACAGAACACAGCTTTGGAGTGGCACAACTGTCTAATGTTCTCCTAACTGTGATTTTAGGAGCTCTTAAGTTCAAATACCACCAACATCACAGTCCTCTATGGAGTCTGTGAATAGGAATGTCTCCATCCGTGTGATTGGGGGAGTCCTATGGATGGGAATTTACAGTAAAAAAAATTAAGGAGGAGGAACACAAATGAAAGATCTTAGAAAATGTTTGCTGATGTTTTTGGAGCCTAAAATATAATGTAAAAAAAAATCAGAGTTAGGAGAACCTTAGACTAAACTAAGCTGAGTTCACTCAAAAATACTCTTGCTTATCAATTTAAATTGGCCTGACATCACATTTTTACAGTGCTTCTCATTCTCATGTCTACCCAACTTCAATGTTAATTTCATAGTTGTCAGCATTAAATAGCATCTCCTGAATAATAAGTATTACAATTAATAACTGAATAATGAGCTTGCAGTCACACAACATGCATGTTAGGTTCATAATTTACAGTTGTGTTGATTGTTATTTTAATGACACAATAATATGATTGAAGTTGAATCTCTATAATGAACCTGCTTTTCAAAGGGGTTAAATGTCTAGTGAAATAATGAATCTTTCAAATGCCATCCAGCACTTTATCCCCCGTTGTAATCCAACATGACCGTGCCATGTTACAAGTATTATTTATGACAGTATTTAGTGATAGGTTATTATAAGCTGAGACCTGCTGTGGAAAAGGCCATGCATTTTTAGATGCAGAACCACTTTCAACATCTTCAGCACATTTTTTTCCAAAGCAATCTGACTGTACTTTGAATTGAAGGTGGGATTAAATCCTGACATCAGGCCATTCCTTTGGACATTTCTTGGATTTAACTCCGGTCCACCAAGCAAAAGCCCCAGGGATTACCCAGAAGACTTGCGATAGCATTTCTTAATGCCGTTGTATGCAATGGACAATACCATGTATATCGTATTATGGAACTGTCAGTTTTGAAGGATTCATTTTTACTTGAATTTGATCCCAATTGAGATTAGGGTTGGTCTCACACTCATTCTGATTTAAACGCACCGAAGCTGATGTATAAAACATGATCCGCGTTGGTTGTGGAAAAAAAAGAAGATGAAAATGGAAAAAAAAAAGCAAAAAAACTTCTGGTACAGAGTGAGTAGGAAGGGAAAAACAAAACAATTCTCTCTAGCTCAGAATGAGTAATCTTTGCCTGAGGGCTGCAGGTATCTTCCAGCCTGTCGGACATCATTACGCCAGCTTGGCGCTGAGGTGGGTGCATTTCAAAAGGGTGTGAGGGAATGTATTCATGGCTTGGGGGTGCAGGGACAAAGAGTCCTCACTTATTCAAGGGAGGTGCTGGTTATTTGGTCTGGATCAGCTATGAACACGACCTTTGTCATTGTGGTATAATTGAGTTGCTGCACAAAATGTACCAAAAAATCTCATCTTTGTTTCAAACTAGCATGAGCCCCTGGCTGCTGTTCCTCACAAACATCTCCTCATGTTTCACAGGCCCTGTAATTCCTCATGGAAAACCGAAATGCTGAAACCTCAGCATGACATTGATGCTGATGGCCTTTAAATGATGTGCCTCGCTTTTCTGCCAAACTTTCTACTGGAATGCAATTAAAACCTGAATGATAGATCTGACATAATGGTTTCGTCTTTCATAACTCGGGACCTGCTGACTGAGCGACAAAAGTGCATCTTAGAGAGCACTGATATGCTGAACGCAGTTGAAACTCTTTCCTTTTATTTTTTCTTCTATTTTTGGAGAATTATCTGGAGACAATATCAAGAAATGAGCATTTACTTAACAAATCAAATCAGAGAGGTTTAAATGCAGTCAACGGTGTAAGCAATGTTCCGGGAGCAGGAAGGAAAATGTGTTAAGTGCAAGCAAAAGCTTGATAGATTCCTAGGCTGAAATTCATAATGCAATTGCAATATTATTTCCACTTTTAGAACTTTCCACCACTTTCATAATCATCCACAATTTCTAGCTTAATGCAGCCCCCAAAGGTAAAAAAATAACATCCATTTTGCACTCTAATGGAAGATGGAAAGTAGGAAGCACTGCTGTGGTTTGCAGAAATAAGCATTGAGACTTTGTGCAGCGAGGAGGCTTAATTGCACATGTGAGGAACAAATCAACATTTTTGTAAGGCTTGCACGCTCAGTGCGAAGTGTTAGTGTTACACAGTTTTTCTTGCCATCATGTAAAATTTGCAATGAGATTAAGGGTGGATTTGTTTTGCAGTTTACTGTTTATCTGTTGATCTGTTTATCTGTTATCTAGCCAAATAGTGAAGGAAGGTGATTATGGAGCTATACAAAATGGTTTAAACTCAGAGCAGAACCTACACAAAAGACCTATAATTTAATTTGTTCCATATGAACTGTGAAAGATCTTGCTCTGAATCTGTATGGTTCTAGTGCAAAAAGTTATATTTTTACCCAGAAAAGCGTCTGACACCTAAATCTAAAAACCTCTTTTCTCTTTTTTTGTCATGGTTGCAAATATAGAGCTGGAACCAGAATGAGAATGCATGCATTTGGCTGCCAAAATGACAGAAAAGCCTTCAAAATTAAATGTGAATCACTCTGTCATGCATTAACATTTATAAGGGCACAGTGATCATAATCTGCCTAAAATCTGCCTTAGAACAGTAACTTTCAGACATGGAGAACAAAAATCTTTTTGGATGCTCACTGATCTCCTCAAGAGAACTATAATAATGATTAGACATGAATATCAGGTTATGATGAACATAAAAGGTGGGATTCTACCATGTTCCAGACTTTTCCCCACCTTGTTCTGGATCTGATGCAAATGCAAAATCCTGCTTTTATCTTTCCTTTTTAGCACTTTCTTCTGACTGCTCAGACCTTGCTCTCATCCCCCCACCCCCATCCCCCCCATCCCATGTCTAAAAAAAGGCTCCAACTTTGGTATTCATTAAAAAATAGATTTAAAGAGAGAGGGCGAGGGAGGGAGAGGAGGTGAAAGAGCGAGTGTCTGGCAGGCCACTGCTGTGATGTTAATGTGTTTGTTCAGCTCTGACATTCCTCTAATGTGCAAGGTGGAAAGCCAAATTCAAAAGTAAACCTTGGGGCTTAAGTGAGTGTTGGTGAAGGGCTAGTCCACTCAGGAGGGGGCACCATTAAAGGCATCCATGCATAAGAGCTGGAGGAGTGAGCCCTGGAGTAGACATCTCGGACCCCCGCAGAAGAAACGGAAAAAGGAAAGTACCTCTTGCACTTCCTGGGGCCTCCAGTAGAGCAGGAGTGCAAAGGCGTTTTAGAAACCAGAGCTTCTGAAAGAGAAGGCAGGAGCTGGGGGAGCATCATATATTCATTATAACCACATAAGACTGGCAGCTTTGTTTTTTTTTTTAAGATGCAGCAGTTGAATCTGGAATTGGTCTGCTTTTTTCTCCCCACCTTGTACAGATTAATGGATTTTAATTCACAGCTGGTCTGTGGTTGCATAGAAATGTAACCCAAACTGGAATTTGTGAAGTCGACAAAATGAGATACATGTCTAAACGTGTGTGAATACATGTTAACACCAACTAGCTGACATGTTCCCTAAGGCACAGTTATTGTGGTGTACTGTCATAATTAATTAGATCTTTTCCTTGCTTAATGTTTAGACACACAACAGGAAATCCATCTTATAACAGTCTGTACATATTGCAGACGTTCAAGACAATTACCAAGTCGTCTAACAGTGATTTTGAGTCCGTTCTCGAAAATGTGTCAAAACTAACAGCCATTCAGCAGCACATTTATCACTTCTGTGCCGCCTTTTGTTTCCAGCTAATGCACTTCTATGGTGTGTGAAAAGCCTCATTAATACTAATCAATACCGCCTTAATGGTACAGTATAGCTGCATGAGATGAGATGCAAGCAGGCCTACGGGTCTCTTAATTTACATCAGCTGTGTCATCTTCACAATTTTCTTTTTCACCTCATACTTAATATAACACCTTGCTTTACACCACAACACCTTTCATCATGGTACAGCCTTCTCAGCCCTGGGCCAGAAAAAAATGTTTGCCATGTAGCTGCCAGCATGGGCAACACCCTCAACCTGAAGTGTCTGAAAGGTGGTGAAAACATTGCTGCTATATTCTTTACTTCTGTTTTGTCAAGTTGAAATAAAAACACATATATATATATATTAAAGTTTTGTATCAATTGCTTTCTGGCTTAAGGGTTAGAGCAAGTACAGTGGAAATCTTAACACCATGAAAATGCTTAATGAGGTAAATTAACCAACAAGATTTTCATTTAAAAACTATAATTGCTTACAGACAAGATGTAAGGATTCACATTTATGCATATGCTGTGCACCTACTGTGCGTATCGGTTCCAGAATGATATACACATCTCTTCTAATTAGTGTGCTACCGCAAGATGAACCCAATGCAACCCCAGCTGCTTGTGTAATCTTCATACAAACACATAGTTAGTTCTTAGAACCCAAGATCTGCAGTTTGCAGGCAGTTATATGCTCTTTTCCTGACTCCACTGTATGTTTACTGCTCTGTCCAAGTGTATATGCTCAACCTGTTGTTGATTTGGACCACTGTCATGTATTTTCAATAACTATTATTATAATTATCCCTGTTACTGAGAGGTAAAGTGTTCTTTCCTTATAAGGAAAATCCTTATAAAGAAGAAACAAAAATTGTAGGGGCAAGTACTTTGTTGTATAGAAACATGTTTAAATTCATACAGATATTTAAATTCTCTAAAATGAGGACAAAGTTGAGTAGCCTAGGATCTCTTGAAAATAATTGAGTTCTTCTATTAATGTTTTTTTGTTTGTTTGTTTGTTTGTTTTTTTGAATAAAACTATGTCAAACTTTGAAAACAAAATAGGCCTAGGGTTCTAAAAATTAATAGAATGGGATGTTCTGGAGTTAATCCCTAAGAGCAGAGGGTCACCATGCCAGATGCTGAGTGTCAGCTAGAGAGGTACAAAGCACCCAACATTGCGCTCTGGAGAAATGGAACTGCAATTCATGTGACGTAATGGATCTCAATCCAGTAGCTTTGGGATGAGTTGGAGTGGGGTTCCATAACTAATCGTCTAATAATCAATACCTCACCTCACTAATGCTCTTGTGGAACAATGCAATTATATACAGTCCAATGCATTAGGGATATTATGTGCACCTACTATACACATTGATTGATTATTGGGAACTACAATGTAAGTCCAAATCTATATAAACATCCCTTCTAGTATATTCAGCTACCTGAAGACCTGAAGGTGAACTCATTCCTGACACAGGTGTTCATTGGTGCACCATTTGGTTCTCTAATCTACACAGATGATTGCAAATAGAATTTGATGTTCTGGAGTCGTTTCCACTGGAGCAACTCCACATGAGCCCAAGAACACCATGGCAAGTGTCATCTACAAGGAAATAGTCCCTCACCATTGGGCTGTGGAGCAATGGAACTGCATTCTGTGGAGTGAAGGAGCTCCATTGAATACCTTTGGTTTAGTCAGAGTAGCACATGTGATCCATGACTAATCATCCAACAACATCAGTACCTGACCTCACTAATGCTCTTGTGGATTAAAGCAATCAATCGAAGTCTAAAACCAGGTTTAATCCCTGACTGGGAACAGCCCCACAGAGGCTGTTTACATCTTACGTCAACATGTGTGTTTGATGATCAGATCACATTGGCATGAAAAGCCAAGAATAAATATACACAGGAGGCACTGAGACCAGATTACAATCAGATCACTAAAACCAATTTGTAGGTGGTCAGACATGGATCCTGACCACATTCATCACTGTAAATACAATTTGTTTTCTACATTCATGGTGCACATCTGCACATTTCCAATTTAAATTTTTCACATCAGTTGACAGAATGGCATATGTGAAACAGTGAGGGTAATTATTTGTTTACATAGGAAGGTAAAATTAGCAACAAGGTAAAATGTGCACATATATGATACATATATGCCATGTACTCAAAGAAGAATTGACAAAACAGTGTTGGAACTTGTTTTTCTTTGTCATGGACAAAAAAATATTTGTATAGTGTTTTTACAAGTTTATAACTTACACATTTTTACAGAAATAAAAATGATCAAATAAAGGATAAAGACATAAACCCCCTGGTGAGCAAAGCCAAAGGGTGACAGTGGCAAGGAAATACTCCCTGAGAGCTGGACAAAGAAACCTTGGGAGAAACCAGGCTCACAATGGGGGGACCCATCCTGCTCTGTTCAACTACTTATACATAGTCAGTTAGGGGACACTGGACCCCCACATTTCATTTAATACTCAGGTTTACTGAAGTAATGTTAGTTTGATGGTGAACATAATAGTAACAGTAGCAGTTAATTAGAGTCTGGAGAAATTTCTACATAGTTAGTGACGGCAGGTAAGCAACTAGTCCAGGGCCGGGTGGGACTAGGTCCTTCTCAAACGGGGCAGAGGAGCTCAAGGTTAGCATTTCAGCAGCCCAAGCTGGTGAGTCATCATTGACTCATAAAAGGTAGAGAGATATCATTAGTTTGGTGTTTAGATTTATGGAGAACAATGTAAACATTACCAGAGTGTGGTGAGTGACGGAGTGAATCTGACTAAAACAGCCTAAATCAAAGGACAGAACAGAAGGTAACATAAACATGGGAGCATCCTGAAACATTGATGTCCAAACTGCTCCACTGTCACCAACCTGAGTGATCGGGTGAAGGACTCAGATGGCAGCACCAACATCCCAATTTACCATAAATACCAAAAATCCAAGAACCCTTGGACAAGCAGCCTGTAACTAAGCTAAGATATTAATTACCAAATTCAACACTGAACAAGTGAGTTTTCTGCCTGGACTTGAACATTATCTGGAAGGTTATTCCAGAGCTGGGGGGCTTCATAAGAAAAGGATCTTCCCCTGCTGAAGCCTTCTGAATTCTGGGAACTAGTAGGAAGCCAGCATCCTTTGATCTGAGTGATTGTGATGGCTCATAATGGGAGATTAGATCTTACAGGTAGTGAGGAGTGAGCCTGTGAACGGCTTTATATGCAACTGAAAGAATTTTATAGTCAATATTGATTTTGACTGGAAACCAATGTAGAGCTGGTAAGATTGGACTGATATGGTCAGATTTTCTACTTTTACATTTAGGACCCTGGCTGCAGCGTTATGAACGAACTGAAGTCTATTTAGGTTCCTGCTTGAACAACCTGAAAAGAGTGCATTGTAATAATCTAAACTTGAGCTGATAAAAGCATGTACTATTTATTCTGTATTGTGCAAAGATAGGAAATATTACAAAGAAGAAAAGCTATCCTAGTAATATTGCCTTTGTGTTGGTCAAATGATAACTCTGAATCGATTATGATGCCAAGATCTTCCAGGTATAACAGATAAATCAGCCAGATTTAACATTAAGTACGATCATTTATTTCTTGCAATTTTAGGAGGAGAATGTTACACAACATCCAAGATCTTCCATGCAGTTCTCCATCTTCTTTAATCTAGGTTTATCATCAGGGTTGGCTGAAATACACAGTTGGGAATCGTCTGCATATCAGTGGAATTTAATGCCATGTTTGCTTATGAATGCCGAGGGGTAGCATGTAAAGTGTGAACAGCAGTGGTCCTAAAATAGATCCTTCTGGGATTCCATATTTCATTTCAATGAGATCGGAAGATACACCATTTACCTTTACAAATTGAAACCAATCAGTTAAGATCTGAACAACGAAACTCCTTGCGATTCTGACCACACTCTCTAATCTTTTAAGAGAATAGTGTGATATATTGTATCAAATGCTGCATTTATATCCAGCAGCACAAGCAGGAACACACAGGCAGGAAGAAGATCATAATATGATCCTAACTGGAGCTGTCTCAGTGCTATGATGAGGCCTCAATCCAGATTGGACTTTTTCATATATGTGGTTCTTGTGCAGGTATCTGCACAGCTGTTGGGCCACTTTTTTTTTTCTTTGATCTTAGATATAAATGGTATTTTAGAAATAGGTCTGTAATTAGTACACTCTGATACAGATTTGCTTTCTTGATCAGTGGTTAATAACTGCTACTTTAAAAGCTTTAGGTATGTGACCTAAACTAAGAGGAGTTTACTATTGCTAAGAGAGATTTAATTATAACTGGCTGCACTGCTTTAAGTCATTTTGATGGGATTGAATCTAGAGTGCAGTAAATCATTTTCAAGTGGGTGAAAGGTTTCCAACTTTTCTTCTGTATCTATATGTTGTTCTATATCAGCCACACCAGATGACAATCTGTTTAGACTTAATATTGTCTTGGATTTTCTGTCTAATATTTTTTATTTTATGATTGAAAAAATATTGCTAGTGAAATATGATGGAATCTGAGGTTCAGTACCTGTCTGAAATTGTCGTGATTGCACCAAAGTACTATGGCATGTTCTTCATGTTGATTGTTTTAAGATATGAGTCTAATCATTGTACCATGAGGCGATTTTCTTCTATCTCAATTGTTAATATTTATGTGGTGCTACACTGTCTAAACTTGATCTAAGGTTATTCTGTAAACCGTCGGTTAATTGATTGATAAATCTGGGAGGTTGTCAATAATTTGTTCAGCAGTAGTTGATCTTATTAAATGCTTCTTGCAAAAGTGAGAGAATGTACATACATTTTGTACATGAGCTGTAGCTCAAAAAAAAAAAAAAGAAAGATAATGATCTAAGATTGCTGAGGATCGGGGAAGAATATTTAAGTGATCTATGCCAACACCAAGGTCAGAACCAAATCCAGAGTGTGATTACAGTAATGTGTCAGCCCTGAGTCTAGGATTGAGTTAAATGGATTTAATGGATCGTCTACCTTCTCGAAGTGAATGTTAAAACATCCACTTAATGATACAATTATTACTTTATCACTGCACAAGGCTAAGTCATCAAATTCTTTTAGAAACTCCTAGTAGGGCCCTGGTGGTCTATAAACATTAATTAATGACAGTGCGTTCTTGTTTGTGGCCAGATTAGTTATGTTAATAGCCAGAATTTCAAAGGAATTGAAGGTGTTACAGGGTTTCTGATTGATATCTAAAATATTTTGGTAAATTATACAGACTCCACCTCCTCTGCCTGATAGTCTTGGACTGTGCACATAATTATAACCTTCAGGGATGGCTTCATTTAGTGTCAGGTATTCATCAGGTCTAATTCAAGTTTCATTGAGGCATAAAACATTGAGCTTCTGATCATTTATAATTTAATTTACAATGACTGCCTTTGAATTGACTGATCTAATATTGAGTAGACCAAACTTTAGGTTTGAGGTGTTACTTTTACAATTTGAATATGAAATCTGGATATAGATCAGGTTTTTAAGACAGGCTGTTTTAATTTTTCTAAGTTCAGCTTTAATACAGGGCACACAGTCCCAATAATGTTAAAACTAGGTGATGCCTCAAAGCAGCTCGTGGAAGTTTGGTTTAGCCTGTGTGACTGCAGCCTGGTCCCAGCTCTGTTCAATGACGTAAGTCTGCTGTAGACGTCAGCACCATGCTGCATCGGTATGGGGCCAGAGCAAATTACGTAATCGGACGTCATCTGGGCCAATTTAATCACTTCTCTAATAGTATCCTTAGTCACTTCATTCTGCTGCAGATGGAGATCATTGGCCCCTACATGCATGACTTCCCTCAAATATTACCTATTTTCCTGGCTCCCGGTTAACAGCTAACTGTGACCACTGGTCCCCCTAGAGGACTAGCTAGAACTAGGGGCAGGTAATAGCACCCAACCACGAATGGACATGAACCAGCATCAGCCAGGCAGCAGGGGCAGCTTGGGACATGGGGGGAGAGAGAGAGAAACAGGTAATCATAGATAATCTGGTGAAGAGCCTGTAAAGGAGATGGTTTAGTAGGAACTGCAGTAATAAGCAGAAACCTGTTATCAGTGTAACACAGAGCCACAGACAGTCTGTAAAAAAGGTTTAACCAAATTCATGCATGAAAAGAAATATTTTCAATTGAGATTTGAAGACAGAGAGTGTGTCTGCGTCCCAAACCGTAGCAGAAAGATTATTCCAGAGTTGGGGTGCTTTATAAGAGAATGCTCATCCCCCTACAGCGGGACTGTCAGTAGGCCTGCATTCTGATAGTGAAGTGTACATGACGGGTTATATGATTTAAAAGCTCTTAAAGATATTGTGAGGCTAAACATTTAAGCGACTTGTAAGTTAGAAACAGTATTTTAGAGTAAATGCAGAATTTAAAGGTAGCCATCGAAGGGATGAGAGGACAGGACTAATGTGATCAAATTTCCTAACCCTGGAAAGACTCTAGAAGCTGAATTTTGGACTAATTGAAGCTACTACTACTAGCCAGAAGGGCACTGCAATAATCCAGCCTTGAGGTTATGAAGGCATGCACCAGTATCTCAGCATCTTTATGGGAAAGTGCTTTATGCAGTTTGGCAATATTTTTGCAGTTTTTACTATGTTACTGATGTAGACATGAAATGAAAGAACTGTGTCAAACACAACCCCTAGGTTTTTTACATTTTTTTTATACAGTGGGTATAATTAAAAAATACATCTAGATTTATAGCAATATTAGTCATATTAACATGTAATGGTATTAAGCCTGGAATCAAAATGAGTCATTTATATGAGTCATTATTCTTGGGTTTGTTTTCCAAAA
Source organism: Acestrorhynchus altus (assembly GCA_034509495.1). Classification (NCBI taxonomy): domain Eukaryota; kingdom Metazoa; phylum Chordata; class Actinopteri; order Characiformes; family Acestrorhynchidae; genus Acestrorhynchus; species Acestrorhynchus altus. The sequence continues at coordinate 29,426,862 of CM067507.1, forward strand.
GCTTTGTATCACTAAGTACATTGTTAAAAAGTTCTTAAGAATGTTTATTAATTAAAGAATATTTCTAAAAGCTTTTTATGACTAAGGTACAGAGTGAATTTGCTTGCAAAATGATTAACTAAAACAGTTTTTTATTCACAAGCGCTTCTTGAAGTGTATTTTAATTGTAATTCAATGTCTAAGAGACAGGATCTGCTAATTCTGGGGAACAAATTTGTTTGTTCTATTGGCATGAAATGAATGAATATAACTTATAATTTAACTTTTAGTCAAATAATTTGTGGCCTGTGTGTATATGTGTAATTTACAATGGCTGTGAACATCCATCAATCAAATTTCAAAACTAGTATTAAAATATTGTTTTAACAAATCAAATATTTTTTGAGAGTGATACACAGTGTAAAGACACAGTGTTTTTACTGCAATGATGAATCAGTGATAACTGAGACCCACCCTGATTCCATGTTTCAAGGAAATGATTCACACTCATGGTTCACACTGACCTTAAATTAACTCTTAACGAATAAGCAAGATTCACATATTAATATAATAGTAACTGTTCACCACAAAGAAAAAATAAACAGATCAGATAATTACAGAATACCAAATATACCCACTAAAACCCTGAGTCCACCACATCTATGCCCTGTAGTCCCATTCCAGCCTTATTTCAGAGCTGTAGTTGCTCCAGTGGGTATCTTCATCAGACTGCTTTCAGAAATACTAAAACACTGAGCCAGGAGCTTGATCTGGATCAACTCTGGCAAAACACCAGCCATGTCATCAGAATGATATGCACATCATTATGACGCAGGGTCCTCCAAGTTAAGACGTAGCCATGTTTTTTTTTCCCCATGGGGTTTTGTTTTCCATAATTCATGACCTTTGCTCCAGGGCTTACTCAGTCGGGTGTCAATATGTTAGAATGTTCCACTGCCTCAAAGAATAAACAGACAGAATATTATGTGCAGACTGCTGTTCGGCAATAAACCTACGGCTCAATGAGTGCATGAAGCAGTGAGAGACTGAAAAGGCTGTGAATAAACATGCTTTATTATATAAGGGCAACAGATCCATACAACATGTGATCTTTTCACCTTCAGAAGAGGCTGTCTGAGATGAACTGAATTTAAAGGTTAATGCAGTTTTCTGCCCTGGACTCGTTCATAATAATGCTATATTATATATTATATGTAATATATAATATTCAATATGTAAAGCACTTTATACTTCATCACTGTTATGCAAAAGTCTAAAATTGTGAATCTACAAAATTACAACCTTACAGAAGACACCTTAAAATTCACTGGATTTCAATAAATAGAAGTTTAATTCCAGGTCATTTTGAGCATTTCTACTGGCTCATAAACATTTTATAAATTATAAATGACCAGATTCACATTTCAAATAATGAAAATCATTAAAAACAGAGATACGAGGCCTTTCTGAGACATCAACTTCAACGACCAAAGCTCATTCAACTCGGATATCACTCGAGATCCACTTTGTGGGCAGTTACTTGCCATTTTCCATTTTTTTAATTTCATATCTCAGGATTAGAGTAACCCACACATTGCACAACAAATTACTAAATTCACTGTATCTAACCATGTGATGAATTATCAGAGAGCAATCAAGCTAAAATTGATTTGAATTAAATCAAATTGAAACGAATCTGGCATGTGTGACCTGTCTCCTATAAATACTTTACAAATATTTTGGTGAATAACAATAAATCAAACTATGTCAAATACATCCCACAATATTGGCTTAGAGTTCTAAATCAAATCAAGTTCATTGTCACATCACACTACACAGGTATAAAGATGAGTGCAAAACGTACACACAAGTCCCTCACAGCAGTAAAAACAAGATGTATAAAAATAAACATATGTAATATATACACTTTAACCATATATTATATACACTAGACATACACTACACATACACATTAATTTACACTACACATACTGCACATACATTATTGCACTGAATAAGCACTGTTTGTAGAATCTATAAAATGTATGTTTGTATTCTATTTACATATGCACGTGGTAAAAAATTAGATGTAGCTGGGATTATATTTAGGTGGGAGACAGTCTTTAGTGGGTGCAATGGGAAGGTCTTTGGTAGGTGTAGAATGTTCCACTACCTGAAAGAATAAACAGGCAGAATATTATGTGCTGACTGCTGTTTGGCAATAATCCTATGGATCTGTTGTGCCTTTTCACCACCCATGTGGTGTGTTCTGATCATGTAAGCTCCTCAGAGATGTAAACACCAAGGAACTTGATGCTGCTGACCCTCTCCAAAGTGGTCCCATTGATAACGACAGCAGAGTGCTCTCAGAGAGCAGGTCTGTGATTTTTGAGTCATCAGCAATTTTAATGATGACGTTGGAGCTATCTCTGGCTGTGCAGTCATGGGTGTACAGGGAGTACAGGAGTGGGCTGAGCCTTGAGAGTCACTGGTGTTGAGGGTCAGTGAGGAGGAAGTGTTTGTTCCCATCCTCTCCGCATGCCGACAGCCTGTTAGGAAGTTTAGGAACCAGCTACACATATCTTGGAGATGCATGACAAGCCTTAGAGTTAAAGGTTAATAGATCATTTGTTCTCCTTTGCTGCAGTAATATCCTCTACTTTATTAAGAAAACATCAAACTAGATGATGCAACACTTCTGATTTTGATCGTGTTCAGTTACAGGAACATTAGGGACGTCAACTGCTGATTTCAGTTTAATTCTGGAACACAAATGCTTCTCGAAGGTATTTGATAGTAGTCAACTACTCCAGAACCTACTGACTGACGCTTTCTATTGAGCATGGTGATGTTAGGTTCATGTGTATCTTCTCACGAGCATCTAATTCTACTCACAGTGCTTTCTACTCTGTATGTGAACAGTTAAACCACTTTACTAGCTATAGGTGCACACTGGAGTAGCTGAATTCACTAATTAGTGATTTTGGACATGCAGCGTCATAATCGTTGAACCTGAACTCACATGTAGTTGGGATAGCAAATAAAAGAACCTTTTGAGTGTGTTTAGTTCTTTCCCCCTTTCATAGTCCTTTGGATCAAAGTGGCAAGTTTTTGGACTGTAATCTCTGGAGCAGCTCAGCTACTTCCTGACAGAAAAGGGCAAACTCGCTCATCTCAACACTTAATTCTGACTCTCCAGCTCACTTGCCTCCTTGCTGGCAGTATTCCATACTTTTTTGTAAGAGTCAAAAGTTATTTTTCTCACAAATGTTTACCAACCTGACAAGCTTGAGCCACACATTGTTTGCTCCCGAAAACACCCTCTTTATTGGCTAGTCGATGGCTATAAAAGTATATGTTGTGAAGACTCTTAGCTTGGCATATTGAGCTTCAATTTATTTAACATTTGCAACCTGAGATCTGCACTTTGCGGGCAGCTACATACTGGTATTCATATCTCAGGATCAGAGTAACTGACAAAAGTACATATATCAATAACTACAAGGCTTAATTGCAAACAGCAAATATTGCAGTGCATTATATAATGTTAAATTATGGTCTGCTGTACACTCTCAAAAACAAAGGTGCTTCCAAACAATTGAGCAATGCCATAAAATAACCACATTTGACTCCACACGGAACCATTTTTTGAGGGTAAGGGTCGTGTAAAGGCCCAAAGAATCTCTGGGTGTAAGGTTGTTAAAAACTGATTCTTTATGGAACCAAAAGTGGTTCTTCTTTGATATTGCTCAAAGAACCTTATGTAGCACCTTTATTTGTAAGACCGAACTGTGCCAGATGTCAGACTGTTCTGTAAAATGCACTACAAACCCCTGTTCACACAGGCTGCTTAAACAGAGTCTCTAGATATGCATGGAAAAGGGGCAACCTTCTGTCTCTTTCATGTGTGGATGAAATGCATTCATTAATCTTTTTTCCCTTTCTATCCTTCTTCCTTTCTTTCTACTGAGGGATGAGGGAGCAGGGCAGACAGTCCTAAAACTTTGATGAGTCTTATCTGGATCTTAGATCTTGGGCTTTGTGTAGTCAGAAAGCACTGATTATTCTCCTTGTATGTAAAACTTTCAGCAGTCGTCTTTGACATTTAAATCTAGAATTCCCCCCCATGTTCTTTCGTCAGTGATGGCTCTAGAAGTGTGTGGAATTTCTTTTGCCATGCCTAAAAATCACTTAGATGTCGTCATTGCAGGAATGTAGAGCTGCTGCTGCTGCTATTTCTGTATGTAGGTTTATGTCAGCAGTGCTTATCTTACACATAGTCTACAGCAAAGACCACTAATAGGTAGTCCGCAGTCCAGGTCCAGAATTAAACTTCTATTGATCAAATGAACCATTTCATTTTTGACAGTGTGTTTATTTTAATTGGTGTAACATTTTTAGCCTTGATACTGATAGTACTGGTATAGAAGTCCAAGAAATGCCTAAACTAGTAGCACACATTGTACATATTACAGGTGACACTACTCTGCTATCAGACCAATCACTGTATGATTTCAGTAAATGACACCTAGCAGAGCTCCAGGTCATTCCAAGTCTGATAAAAAATAGCACAGTGGTGATTTCAGAGAGATTACAAAGAGGAAACTAGTTGAAATATAAGTGGGATGTTTCCTAATGTTCCTAATGCTCAACATGGTGTCTGTTAACAGATAAAGTCCAGCCCTATGACAAAAAGAGCCAATCAGCTTGCTGGTTAAGCAGCAAGAAGTGAAGGGTAATTCATAGTGTGGGAAAAGCAGTAAAGTCAAACAATACTGCAAGATATGTTTCCAGGCACTTTATGTTAAGATGCACTTTTTTAAAATCATTCTGCTTTAAGTTTTATTGAAATGAGAAAACAATATTTATTTAGAGTTTAGAATTTATGATTCATCCAGTTCATTGTGAAAACCGACTATATATTGTTGAAATGTACTTCTTCAATGTACAGGATTTGGCACTAAATCATAAAGCATGTTAGACAATGCAATATTCCGGACCCTGAGTTGAGGAAATTTTCTGTAAGTGGACCTTGCTGAATTTTAATTAAATACCACTGGTCCATTGAGACACAAGGATAATTACCATGCGTTTCTACTGTCTGGTGGTTAGGTACTGAAAGGTTAAACTGAATTCAGTACGACCTCTTGTATGATGTTTTGTTTTCCCAATAAGTTCAATAACATTAGTAAGCTTCTCATAACTGACCAACAGCTGCTTTGCTGCAAGTCAATGATGATTGACTGATTCATAGAAGCTTCTAAATCTACCACATCCCCACTGCTCAAAAGGGCCGAGGCATGCATATTTAAAATGCTGTGCAGAGTAAGCGTTTTCTTTTGTGCTTCAGTAGAACATCTGTCATTCCTGTTGCAATAATAAAACTTCAAGAACTTGGAAAACATTGAGAAGCACAATGAATCTTTCTAAGTTTTGCTTCATTAAACATCTAAACTTTTAAATCTGGCTCATTTTCCAGTTTGTCTGAACATAAATCTTATGAAAGTTTACAATTCTGTAAATTATGGATAAAAGTGGGGTTTTGTGACTTAAAGCAAATGATGTAGCATTTTCACCTTTAAATAACCCTTCAAAATCACTGGAAGCTCCACTGAGTTGTAATAGGGAGAATAGCCTCGTTGCTGCTCTGGGCTTGACATGCCTGCAACTGCACTATGTAACTCAGGTGAAGTGGACAGGACAATGCTTGTGGAAATTGTGTAACACTGCATAACTCAAGTCATATCTATGTATATGATTATTCTACTGCGTAAATCTACATGCATCTTTAACTTTCAGTGCTGGTTCTTTATCTCTCTGCTTGGTAGGGGAAGCTTTAAATGCTTCTTTTGTTACTGTAGTGAAGTGGACATAAAGTTTCAGAGTTTGAATAAATAACTGTCAAAAAGTATCAGCATTAAAAATTAATTTTAAATGTAAAAAACTAAGAATGTAAAATATGTTTACCTTTTTGAATTAAATTTTACAAAGTATACAAAAATATATAATATAGATGCAGTGGTGTAGTCATGTACCTCTAAGAAGGCCATGACAGAAATCAATCAATAGAGCATTAATGAGGTAGTGCATCACTGGGCATAGATGTACATCATCAATCAGCACCTCTATTTCACTCTATGGACTTTTAGCATCCTTCAAAGAAGTGGAGCTCTAACAGCGGCAAAGTACACCTGCAACCCCCCCCAAAACAAACAAAACAAAAAAAAAACAAAAACAAAAAAAAAACAAAAAAAAAGAAGAATATAAATCTAATCCTGACAAGAGCTGGAGTGTGTGTGAGTAAGGCAGGAGATGAAGCTGTAGTGTGCTAACCCATGATGTTATCTCTAATTTAGGCTGGAGGAGATGAAAAGCTCCAGCATGCTTTCATCATTTTGGTGGAGTGTGCTCATGGGGCAAAAGCAATTCCTATTAGAGTTTGTTTTTTTCTTTCTAGTGCTTAAACGCAATTCCTGAGACAGTGCTCAGATTTTTTAAAATGGCTGACTCAAACTCTGAAACATTGTTATTGTTTTGCAAAACAACACATTTTTTTCCTCCAAAATGAGCTGACATCCATAACTTTAATCATAAGTTTGTGAAGCACATAATGAAGTCAGTAACTTTTACACTGCTTTTGCAATGCACCTTTGTTTCATCCTGGTTTAAGGAACAGTATACAGTGTTGAATCCGTTCATAACACCCAGAAAATGCTGACCAAGCACTTAGTTACTACACTAATAATGAGCAAGGCATCTTTTCCCACTCAAAACAGCCTCAGTTTACTGTGGCCTGGATTCCTCAAGATTTTGGAAACCTTCCTCTAAGATTCTGTTTGATGTTGACATTATGGCATCATGCTGTTGCTGCTGTTTTCTCAAGATCCAGTTCATGTTGCAAATTCTACCACATCCCAGAGGTGTTCTACTGGATTTAGATCTGGTGACTGGGATTGCCACTGAAGCACACTGAACTCATTGTCATGAATGTCATTTGTGACATGATGCATCATCATGCTGGAAGTAGCCATTAGATGTGAGCACAAGAAGGGATGCATATGGTCAGCAACTATAATCAGTCTGTGGCATTCAAGTAGTGACTGGTATTAAGGGGCCTCAGGTGTGGCACCATTACACCAACTCCACCAGCCTGAATGGTTGACACAAGGCAGGTTGGGTCCTTGACTACTTTTTTTTTTTTTTCTTCAAAAACTAGAGATAACGTACCTGCTACTGTGCCAGTCAGATTATATTGTAGGTTCAGCTTTGTTTGTCGAAACACTTCTCTCTTCAGACTTTCCTTAATGAAATAGTAGTGAAAACTAAAATGTGTGCATTTTGTTGGTAAATAAAGAATCCTTCCTCCCATTATTATTATTATTATTATTATTATTATTATTATTATTATTATTATTATTATTATTATTATTATTATTATTATTTATAAATTTGTAGTCTTTGATTTGATTTATTTAAATTATATATTATTCTGTCAATGGTAAAATGAACCCAACATAGTGTATATTGGGACAGTGCCTTAATATACAAATAGCCAAAGTTAGGTTGTGTTAAGCAGCTTCTTTTAGTATGCAACTATGTCTGATATGAAGGCTCAAAGAAAAGGCTTGCCACAGGATAAATAACTAAGAGTGTTCTGAAAACATTCTCACTTTAGTTCAACACAGAACATTTGAGATGCCAAGATACATTTTGTTCTCTGTCCAATGCTACAGAATCTTGTGAATGCAAGATTACAATAATCCTTGCTGGTTATAATGCCTTTAACTTCCGTCAAGTGTAGGTGTACCTCTGTAAAGATTTCCATACAGTATAACACATCCAGTAAATGAACATTTAAAATAGTATAACAGATATTTGAAACTATAGCAGTGGTATGCGTGTTACTGTCTGTTAGATATTAGATAAAGGGTTAGATTGTCTTGAACACACCTCATATAGGTGCAGAAATTAAAATGAGTCAGCAACTATGTTTTGCACATAGAATTGACTGATTTGTTAAGGAATTCTGTTATCTCGGGTGGCTTGAAAAAGCCCCAGGTGTTTAAAATATCTGGCTCTTCCCCTGGTATCAAGGGCCCAAGATTTGGTGCTATGTCCCCACGGACCCCAAATTGTTGCTTTCTTTCTGTTGAGAGCAAGGTCAAAGCAAAAATCGGAGGATCTGACACTCAGCTTTGCCAAAGCATAACAAGAACAACTTGTGTGTGGTTGTTTAAAAAGCCTTTTTTTGGTTGTCTAGAAAATAAATCTCTCTAGCATAAAGATAAAATTGAACATCTACAGTATTCAACATCAAATTGAATCCCAACCTCAAAATGAAAATGTGTCTGTTATACCTAAATCACTTATGTGTGGGGACTAAGACTGGTACTATTTGTATCTAATCCATGTAAGCTACACACAATTTTATTTTCATTACACTTGTTTATGCTGTCTTTATTCTAGCTTTGTCATTTGCATATAGTTAACTGGGAGGCAGGCCGTTAGAAGAAAGTGTGGACAAAAAAATCAAATCCATTGAAAATATTGTGCAACTCACTCCAGCAAGCGCAAACTAAACTTTTAACACCAATGAGGATTGAGCTCGAAGCTTGCTTTAGTTCCATAGGTCTGGAATATTACTTGGTGGCCTCAGTCTGACTGCTGTCTTTAGATAAATACGATACTTCCTTATGTCACTGAAAGCACCCCAGCACACAATTGATGGCAGAAGCAAAGCCAGTTGCAGGCTAGCGTAAACAATCCTTTCCCCCTGGCTCCATTACACATAAGAGAGCTCATACTTCTGAAGACAAACAACACTGAAACATGCAGCTAGAGTGCGCTTAGTGATTTCTGTAGGGGATACGCTGACAATGCCGCCTTTTATGCATTCACACCCGCTGATAAAATATTTAACATGTTTCATTTAACTTCCCCCAATATCAAATGTTTGCACAGTGCTCATTGTTAGTTACACCAGGAAGACAGTTGTTTTGAAATCGAAACACCCACATCAAACTTACATGAAAGCATAAGGTAACTTTGAATAAAAGGCAGCGTTGTGGGGCATGTGAACAAAATGAATAAAACATGGGATGTAGACACAGATGCTTTTAGGTTAAGTGTTTGGAGAGTGACAGTAATCGTTTCAGTGACTGCGCTCTTGTTAGGAGCCTCACGCCACGTGGCGAGGGGCCCCCAAACTCTTTTGGGGATGAGAAAAATGTACGCCTGAAGTAGTTCTCCATTCAGAGCAGCATGGCTTCACAGTCGGAGCAACATTTAGATTATGCATCTTTCACTTCATTTCACTTTCTGTGAGCTTTTAAGAGCTTTTAGTCCTGTGATCAAGAAGGAGAGAATAGTGACACTTTCTTTCCTGCCTTTGTGGGGGCCTTTGGAAGCTGTATGTTTTCCATTGCAGGTCTCCAGTTTACCTACCATAAAGATCTGTAATCATATAGTATGAAACTGATGAAAATGATTTCTACAGTGTTGTAAAATAAGGCGCAGTGGGTTACATACACCAGCCATTAAGCACTGAATATTAACCACTGACGGGTGAAGTGAATAACATTGATTATCTCATTATAGTAGCACCTGTCACAAGGTGAGATATATGAGGCAGCAAGTAAATGGTCAGCTCTTGAAATTGATGTGCTGGAAACAGGAAAAATGGGCGCGCATAAGGACCTGAGCTAATCTGAAAAGAGCCTAATTGTGATGGCTAGACGACTGGGTCATCACATCTCCAAAACCATAGTCAGGGAGTTCCTGGCATGCAGTGGTGACTATCTACCAAAGTGTGCCATGGAAGGCCAACTGGTGAACCAGTGACAGATTTATTTTTGACCAGTGAGGTACTTGGGGAGTAAATATTAGACCATTTGGACAGCAAGCTGTAATACTAACAACCGAGCTCAACAGGGTTGGAGTAGATTGGAGTAGAGTCAAGACCTCTAATGCAACCTTCACCCATTTTTCTGCACCATTGTTAAACTGAAAGAGGATAAATGCATTTACTAAATATTTCCTCCAAAATGTAAATTGCTTAAATCATTGATATGTTTTACTTAATAAATAAATGGCCAGGTGTAATATTTTTATATCATTCATTTGATGTCGGTCTTATCTACATTTAGGACTTTATTGTTTTTATTATTGTACAATTTTACACCTTTACTCCTAGTTCTGTAGTATCAGTTAACCCACCTATTGGAACACCCTCCAGACAAGCACATGCCTCTACCAATACACATGAGGTCAGCCAATGCTTCTTTTTGAACTGTCACCAGTGTAAGATCACTGGGTAGCAAGTGTGCTTGGAGGAAAGTGTGGAATCCCCAGGATTAAAATTGGTGATCTTCTCCACAGTATCAGCAATTTAGTCCACTGAACTTCTTGGAGCCCACCAATTCAGTTTTAGGTTAAATGTATGCGCAAATACAGGAAATAAAGTAGAAAATAAATATATAAAAAAAAATCAAGTTCCACTGTATACTTGCTTCCTATAATGTAAATGTAGTTTAACAGTAAATCAGTCATCTCTGGTATTTCTACTGTGTGCTATCCTTTAGTAAGCCATAACTGTCTAAATGTGTTATAACCTTTTGAGTTTCTTTCATTGGGTTTCTTTCATAAGAGAAAATGTATGTAGTTCCATGACCAAAGACCAACTTTACAAGAAAGTGGGTTGATTTTAATAAGCATTCTTCAATCAAGGCATGCAGCCAAACAATCAATGACTCATTTTCTTGTGCTATATTATGATGCACCGACTGTCGGCCAGTCTTGTATTAATATAAATGCTGTAGGAATTTGCATTTGATACACCGACATCCATTAATTTACACCAGGGCCTTTCAGTATTAAGGCCATAAGCTTTTAAATGGAACTAATTGATTGGTTTGTATAAGATAATGACACCATTGGACTGATATATGAATGAGTTAAGGTATGAAAACATGTTCAAAGAGAAGCAGTCACATTGGCCCAGTGTTTCAAAAGACTTGTTGATTTTGAGGTCAATCTAGAAGTACAGAAGCAGAACAGCATGTTACATTTATTCATGCTGTGTACACACAGATAGACTCTCAGTTCAAAGCAAACAACATTTTTTTATCATTTCTGTGTTGCCTTGATATACACTGGATTTTTTTTTTCTTGTTGTCAGAGGCTTATTCCTTCGTCTCTTTCATCCAGTATAAATGTTGAGAGGACATGAAAGAGAAACCTGTGACAGACTCCTACAAGAACAAAAAGATTCAGGCTCATCATATTGGAGAAGTCCACGCAATTAGTGAGCTGAGGATCTTAACCTGGTTTTGTAATTGAGTGCATCAAGAAGCTCAAGTGTCTGTTGTTCCTGTAATGAATCTTAATTTAACCCGAGAGTTTATTTTGAGTGCTATAAAATGCCACCTGTATAACAGACCTGCTCTAAGAATAGCATCTTATGGTGTCTAATGGTTGCCAGATTGCGCGGTAAAAGGTGTCTAGTGTGCATGAGAGAAACAAATCACAACCATGCAGTTTTCAACCAAATTTGATCAATGATTCCACACGATGGGGAAAAATGCAAATATTCATCATGTGGCAAAGAGAGAGGAAACAACCACTAGAGGCCTGCAGTGGTGCAACAGATTCCAATATATGACTTTGCTGACTTCTGCATGCCCTCTGCCCACCATAGCTCTTAAGCTCATTTCCTCCCATTCCTTCCCCCTTGTGCAATCTCCCAAGCACACTGGTGAATATTGCGTTGTTTGAGACATACTTCACATCAGGAGAGATCAGAGGAGTAAGTGGTTTGTTGCAGCTTACTACCACACATTCCCAGAGGCGTAGAATAGAGGAGGCAAGATTCACTCAGCAGTTTTGTACCCACCTACCAGCCCCTGAGGAAACGTTTACTAAACTTGCAGGCATCTTTGCATTTTCTACACAAAAATAAAAACGAGAGACATACAACCGCAAGTAACTTCTGCACTCTCTTAACTAAAGCTTCTGAAGCAGGTTATAGAAAACAGAAGGTTCTGGAGCTTTTCTTTGGTGCTATGTGGAATACCTTTGGAAAGGTTCCTTATATAACAGTATAAATCAGGTTTTCCATTATTGGAATCATTTAGACAGGAAAACCGTTTCAGAATTTTAAACCTCATTAGCGTAGCTTGAAATGTGATTTCAAATGTTGGGCAACTGCATATAGACAATGTCATCTGACGCTATCATTGGACATCTGCAAAAACTGGAAGTGAAAGTATCAAATGTTTGTGGACAGCTCTTATGATAAATACAGTCAGTTACTTTAAGTTGCACGCATTGCTGACACAGATGTACAAATTCTCACACACAGACACACACACACAGCTTGTCTAGTCCCTATAGAGAAATACTGCCAATAGAATAGAACACTCTGGAGCAGAAATGTGTAGGTTAGAGGGGTATGCTAGTGCATCTCAAAAAAATATTGTGAAGTATGTTTACCTGTGTTCATAATTCCATTCAAATATATATATATATATATATATACACACACACACACACACACACACACACACACACACACACACACACACACACACACACACACACACACACACACACACACACACACATATTGAGTCACAGCTTGTAAAAGTTAAGATGCAGTAGGTGAGGATTATGTGGTGTTTTTTGAGGATATCAGTACTACAGTGTTTTTATATTATGGTGTTATATATATATATATATATATATATATATATATATATATATATATATACATATATATATATATACACAATGTAATCATGGTACAATTCATAGTAATATGTTAATCAGAAAATTGATATCCTCAAAAAACGCCACATAATCCTCACCTACTGCATCTTAACTTTTACAACCTGTGATCCACATCCACCAGTTACATGCCATTCTACACTTCATATCTCAGAAATCAGAACCTAGAGACATGACACACATTTCATAACAAACCACAAGACTTAACCTGTGGCCATTTAACGATTTATCAGTGAGGAGTCCAGCTCACAAAATAACTAAAATTTACTTGTTTCCAACTGAATTAAATCACAGTTTAAATGCCAAAGGAGCCTTTCAGTACATGTTTAGTGGTTTGTCCACATGTACACGCTCAAACTTCATGCACTCTAACTCCAACTGTTCAGTGAGAGTGGGTGGGGCCAATGACATCACTGACCCATATATTGGGTTATACAAGGGTCTGTTCTTTTTCTTCAAATTGTTTAAATTTCAGAATAAAGGTCATTTTTATTTTATTTTATTTTGGGTTTTATAGTTGTCTGCAAAAAAGGTAATTTTTTTTATCAAAACAACAAATTCATACAAATGTGAAATATGACAACAGCCCACAAAATTGGTTTAGGGTCTAAAGGTTAAGAGCAGATAAGAAGACACACTTTTAAGTGCTGCTTATGTGGTAACATCCAGTGTTTAGCTAAATTTTTTAATCTTTTTCTTCTGTAATTTGCTTAAACAACTGCAGGCAGCAGAGGTGGACATTTGATGAAAATTTATACAAATATTCAATGAAAACAGCCTGCTTGCCCTGCTGAATTGTGTGAATCACAATCAGTGTTTTACATTCTGTTTGCAGGAAGCACACATGCCCTTGATTGCCTCCAAAAATAGACATCAAAAGCTTCCTAGCTCCATGTAGAACTTTTGCACAAAAACTAAAGGCACATTTATGCATTTGAATATAAAAAAAATCTTTGATGGAGTTGTTTGATGGCTTTCGTACAGAGTAATTAAACGCTGTTTATTTTGATTTTGTGTGTTCAAAGAGTGCAGCACCTGAGCAAGTTTGAAGAGGTAGACACAAACAAGTAAGGAACTCGGGCTAAATTTGTTTTGTTGGATCGCACCAAAGACTGGAGATTGGTTCCACCTGGGCGCCGTGAGGGACTCCGGGAAGGCACAGGACTAATGAGACAGCTTGAGATTCAGTTTGTAATTGGCAGGGCCTCCGTTCAGCAGTGAGAGGGGAATGAAGCTGTCTCTCCGGTTTGCCTTCAAACGAGGGATCTGTAGTCCTGCCACCACGTAGATGAGGAGGCATAGAGAAGGCTGGGCTGGCTGTCTACAGGGCTGGCTGCTCTGATCTAGTCAGCAGCAGACCACAGTCGGGCCATGCCCATTCCAAAGCTTCACACTCGTGGGAATGCAGTATAGCATGCCATGCCCTCCAGTGACAAACGTAACCTGAATTGCCTCCACAGCAGAAAAGGAGGTGAGCTACGGCCACTGTCCTATATGAAGCATCTGCTAGGTTGGGGCTTCTCAAACTTTCCATAGCTAGGGATCCATTTCTGTGTGAAAAAAATCCAAATCCCTGACAGATTTATTTTATGGATACAGCCCAACTGTTTGAACTTTAGGAAACACATTTTATTAGATTGGAGTACAAGCTTTTCTCCAGTAATTTGCTTCTTTTGGCTTTTAGTAATCTGCTCAGCTGCTCGCAATAGATAGAGTGACCCTATATCCCTTTTCCCAGTCCTCGATGTGAAAAATACATCCAGTCAGGATTTTTAAATTGTGTTAAATGTCTGAGATTTCACAATGATTTCATATCAGCATTTGCTGCTACAGGGACCACAACCACCACTATTGGCCTGGCACAAAAATTTGAGATTCTGCCATTAACTATTGGTTCAATTGCTTCACACCACAGCTGACTTACCTGAGCCTAAAAATGCAAATCAGCTTCACTTCATTTGATTGTAATTTGGCCCTAAAATAAAATAAAAATGATTTGTTTTGGAAACAAATTTGTTTTGTTTACTTTTTGAATTAATTAGACTGTGTAGTATAGAGAGGAGTATATATATATATATATATATATATATATATATATATATATATATATATATATATATATATATATATATATATACACACACATATACACATACATACATACATACATACATACATACATACATACACACACACACACACACACACACACACACACCACCTAAAATTTTGGAACAGCAAGGCAGAATCCCTTGTTTTTGTTGTGCACCAAAGTAATTTCGATTTAAGAGATAAAGGTTAGTATGAGACAAGAGTTCAGAATCTCAGCTTTTATTTCCTGGTAGATTTCATCAGATGTGATAAACCAATCAGGACATACCATCCATTCTTTAAACCCACCCATTTTTCAAGTGAGTGAAACAATTGGAACATGTGACTGAAAGGTGTTTTTTGTTAACCAGGTGTTGCAATTAAGGTTGTTTAAGCCCTAAAAAGGTCTGCATGACTCCTCTCCTTCTTGGCTTTGGTTAAACCTATACAGATTGTAAAGATAAGATAAACCCCAATGAAGACCAGAGAGTCATCTATGAGAGAAAAGCAAGCCATTCTGAAACACAAAAGAGGGGAAATCAATCCAAGCCATTGGAAAAACATTGGGCAACCACAACCATTTGGAATGTCTTGATAAAGAAAGAAACCACTGATGTACTGAGCAACAGGCATCGAACAGGCCGACCAAGAAAAACAGCACCCACTGATGAGAGAAGAATTGTCCTAGCTGTAAAGAAGAACCCAAAAACTACAGTAAGCCAGATCACCAACGACCTCCATAGAGCAGGAGTGAAGGTATCCCAGTCCACTGTTTGGAGAAGACTCAGAGAGCAGAGTTATGGAGGCCATACAGCACGATGCAAACCCCTCATCAGTAGCAAGAATCAGAAGGCCAGATTGGAGTTTGCCAGAAAGCACAGAGATGAGCCACAGAAATTCTGGAACACATTTCTATGGACTGATGAAACCAAAATTAACCTCTACCAAAGTGATGGAAATGCCAGAGTGTGGAGGAAGAAGGGAACAGCCCAAGATCCAAGGCACTCAAGCTCATCTGTAAAGCATGGTGGTGGTAATGTCATGGCTTGGGCAGGCATGGCCGCCTCTGGAACAGGCTCAATCATATTTTTTGATGATGTAACCGATGATGGTAGCAGCAAAATGAATTCAGAGGTGTACAGACAAATTTTGATTGCCAAAAATATACCACAAAGAAGAAAGGAGTTCATCAGGGGAAAAAGTGGAAAATTTTAGACGGCCAAGTCAGTCACCTGATCTTAACCCGATTGTACATACATTTTACTGAAGGGAGAATCCCCCCGAAATAAACAAGAAATAAAAGAAGCTTCCATAAAAGCCTGGAGTAGCATCACAAAGGAAGAATGCAACAGTTTGGTGATGTTCATGGGTCGCAGGCTGGAGGCAGTTCTTGAAAGCAAGGGTTTTTCTACCAAATTCACCTCAACTTTGTTTGTTCCTTTACTTTTTCTCATGTATGAAATGGTGTGGTGTAATACAAATGGTGATAAATCCAGATTTACTTATTTTGAAGATATTTTGAAGAAAATGCGAGTAAATAAAAGCTGAGATTCTGAACTCTTGTCTCATGTCCATCTTTTAGTCTTAAAGGCTAAGGTCAACAAAACGAACGAACAACAAAAAAACAAGGAAATTTGCCTTGCCGTTCCAAGTATTTTGGAGGGGACTGTATATACACATTATATATATATATATATATACACACTGTTCTCAGTAAAATCAAACAAAGTGCTTGAATTTTTGATGGCCTATTTCTGCAGCTCCCTACTGGCCATTCCTCAAACAGACTGGAAACATATTAATGTGTAGTATCAGAGCTTCCTGTGAGCCACCACACTTCTAATAATTTATACAGTCCATGGGGCTTCCCTTTTTGCTGGATGTACTGTGATTTTTTAGAGCGAGTATGTGACTTATCTAAGCTTTGAAGATTGTATCTAAGTTTTGAAGATTTTTTTGTAAGATCATGTAAATTAAGATCATGTAATTATCATGTAAATTCAGCAACATCAGAAAAGCAGCACTTTATTACTAGAACAGTGGCGATTCAGTGGGTAGGCCACTGGGTTGCTGATTTTAGAGCTGTGGGTTTGATACCTGCATTCCATTTGCCATTCTTAGACATTAACCTTTCTGCAGAGTAACATATCTGACCCTGCTTTCTGAGATGGGATATAAGACGACATACTACTATTACAATTGTTAAAACAACAACAACAACAACAACAACAACAATAATAATGCAGAAATGTCATTTGTTTGAACATACTGACAATCTCTGTAATTTCACATAATGGTCAAAATATCAAAGTTTGTCAAAGTATTTATTGGCTCAGACAAAAATGCTTATGTGTCAAGGAGCTTGGGGGTCTCCAGTCCCCTTTGAGAAGTATGGTGCTAAATAATAATAAAAAAAAATCAACACACTCTGCTCCTTTATACTACTCTTCACAAAAAAGAAGCTTTTCATTAGATTGCTCAAACATAACAGCCATTTATCGTGCTGAGACAGTTGTCATTTCAGTGAATGGAAGGAAGAGGAACAAACCAAACAAATTGACCAGCCATACAAAAGATGCATTCAATTAAACAGTGAAACAGCAACAAGGGTGGTCCCAAAGAAAAGCCCACCATATCATAAGTGCATTTAAATTGTAGCAATGAGGCTGACAGAAGTCCTCCTTTTGCTCATACATTAAACTGTCACAGGCATTCTATGCACGACTCCATGCGGAAAGACAGATAAAAGGGGGGGCGTTTTTTTTCTCTTTATCCTCTATATATGCAACACAGTTGCTTCTGAGCACAAAAACAGGTCTCACATGTAATGTGCATTTCACTTGCATATTTTGCTGGAAATAGAATACAGGGTGAGGAGAAAAGAAGAAAAGGGGGATGGAAGGAGAATCTTTGCTAGAGAGCCAAAGACTGCAGGCAGCACATTTGATCTTGTTAGACAGGTTTTTTTTTTGTTTTTTTTTCGTCCGGTAACGTTCAAAGCACTCTGCATGTGCGACCGAGACGAGTCTTCGGTAATGTATTCAAAAAGTAACCCCAACCAGTGTGCGTACAGAGGAGATATCATCAGTGTCAGTAGGGGGAACAGGAGGAGCGAAGCCCTGGAAAATGAAATAGCCATTAGACTCCGAGAGCTGCTCAGCGAAACGTGGCCACGTCTCTTCAACGTTCACACCTGTTTACTGAAGGACTTTGGACACAAGGTTAAATTACTTTCTACTCAATGGAGTATGGAGATGCAGGAATTCTGATGAAGGAGGGGTTGCCATATCCTGGCTTTATATGTGTGTCTGACAGAAGGCAGTACTATTGTGAGAAACTTGCACAGGAGAGGGCTTCTGTGGCTGATGAGGCCCGAGCCATGCAGCATCATGTCCGCCACCAGCGCCAGTGGGCCTGCATTTTATGAGGGAATTTTCAACGGTGTATGGCCACTGATGAATATCACCCCACCACACTTTCCTGAAAACCAGCCATTCTCTGAAGATTCTGTCTAAAATAATGAACTTGAGTTCTTGGACGTTACATTGCTGTTATACCTCAAGGAAAATGTTCAATGGGTGTGTTTACATAAGTGCTCACACGTAAATTTCCCATAATTGTATACTGAGAATTTACTCAGAACTTAAATTTAAGAAAGTAGATACCTTAACGGTCAGTTACAAAGTCTAAAAATGTACTGTTCATATCATTAAACAGTGGCTTCATATGACTTATTTTGTGGGATGTTTAGTTTGATGTACTTTTATTCACCAAAAATTGTAAAAAGCATTTAAAGGAGACAGTTACACATGACAGATATTGTTATTTCTACGAGATCCATTTATTACTTTTGAGCTGAGAATGCAAGAATTCATTTATAATGATTAGATTGACAAGGATATTCATCAAAATGTACTTTGAATGCATTATAAAATGTATATTTTATTTGACAATAGTAAAACAAACAAACAAAAACAAACAAACATCCTTAATGTCCTTTATTATTTTCGTTATGTATGAATGTATTGGTATTCCTTCTCAGGACTTTTATTCTTATATCTGAAAACAGCCCCTTCTCATTTTCTTCTTTAAACCAAATGCTATGTCTGAAATGTAAGAAATGCTGTCTACTCAGCTAAAACATCTACAACTACAACACCAGGTGAGGCACTGAGATGAGATAATCAACCTCCTTACTGATTTCAGCATTTTACTGAAGATACCTGTATTTGAGACAGTTCCTACACCTGAGAATCAGGGCAATGCTGCACAGTGCTCTAAATTACATCAGTATTTCTAATTTCACAACTGTCTATTTGCCCATTCTTTCTTAAATCAATTAAACCACTTTATTTAAAAATAACAACAATATAAAAAACAAAACACTGCATTATAAAATTCACCCTGGATCATTTTTATGCATTTATGTGGTCTACACAACTCTCAAAGGAAGGAATGTTTCTAATCATATACATCTCTAAGCCTCATTTCCTTGCCATCCTCGTCTTTGTGAACACAAAAAGATAGCTTTGAAGTGCTTAAAACATTACTATCATTTTTATCTGAATGGATGGAGCTGCCCATGTCTCTTCACTTGATGAATTCTAAAGGTTGGCTTCATCTCAGTCAAATCAAAACCTGTGACCATACATTCATCCTCCCACCACTCCAGTGACCGCACAAAAGCCAACCTATCTTTCTTTGGATCTTCAGGCAAGCTTGCTGCTTTTCCCAGGAAATTAATTACTTGAAGCACAAAAGCGTGTCTGTGGCCCCGGCGGGATTGTTAAGCAGACCGCACTGCGTTTCAGATGGCTGAATACATTGCTGATGGAGGAATTGATTGAGAAAAATGAAAAGTGCAATATAATGACGCCAATTCTTTTCACAAAGCGAAACATATTTTTAAGGACCCACACAAATGACTGTTGTGTTCTAATCACAGGTGCAGGTAAGTTTCAGCAAAAAAGGTGATCAAATATTGGACTGATGTTAAACTGCATTTTACTTATTAACTGACTGAGGGCAAAAAGAATATGGTTATTTTTATATGTAGGCACCCATTAAAATGGGGATATGCTGAAGTCATGTGTTAAACACACTGTCCTTTTTAAAAATGATATAAAAGACTTCCCACTAGGATTTAATTGCTTCCCAAGGCTACAGTGTTTTAAGTCATTTGTGTATAAGAATTTGTATTATAATTAGTAAATATGTGAATAAATATCTTTCTGTATTTAGGCCAGTTTATATAGACATAGTTCTATTTTGGATCTCATTAACGCTGTGTTTAGGTCAGGCTACTAGAGCAGACCACTGATGGCTGCTGGATCTTCCTCCCTCCATTTCTCTCTCTGGCTTTCCCTCTACCTCTGTATGTATGTATATCGTATCAAAATCACATGATAATGACTACAATTAGGGACTGTAGTCCATCTGTTGCTCTGCACCCTGTTGTTCAGTTGTTCCCACAGAACCACCACAGAGCAGGTATTATTTGGGTGGTGGGACATTTTCAAGCTGTCATTTGAATAAAAAAATAACTATTTAATCAACAGCGCTAATATAAATAAAACATTTTTTCATAATGTGCCACTTTTATAAAGATATGATAACTTAGGAAACAAACAGCAATGCACAACACATGTGATGTAACTATTAGTACACACAATCTGCACTTTGTGGGCTGTTTCCTAGGTTTCATAATAAGTTAAACATATAATACAGACATAATTCACATTTCATAACAAAATACAAGACCCTAATTAACCACGGTGGTCTCATCATTGTGTGATTATATATGTGTTCTGGCTCAGAAAACAGCTAAAATTCATTCCTTTCCAACTGAATTAAATCCTAGTTTAAATGTAAAAGGAGCTTCCAGTACTTGTTTACTGCTCTGCCCACAGCTTCAACCTGCATGCAGACTCTGACTGGTCAGCAAGAGGAGCTGGGGCTGCTGAGTTATAGAGGAAAATGAGAAAGGAGGGGCTCTATCTTTGCTTACGTTTTGTTCAAATTTCAGAATAAAAGTCTTGAGAGGGGATAATAGTGATTCACACAACAAAAACGATAAAGGACGTTCAGTTTATTATTAAAAAAATATTCTTGTGAATCTAATCACTACAAATTTCTTGCATTGTCAGCTATGAAATATTCTGAATGATCAATTTCCAACAGGATTTCTTTTTTTTTTGCTTTAGTCCCCAAAAAATTGTAGGCACAAGTACGTGTTTGATCAAAACATGGTCAAATTCATTCATATCAGAATTATTTTCATAAAATATCTGGATTATCCCAAAAAAATTATCGTAGGGTTCTAAAGATAAACTAGAAATTACACTTAGTTTATGTAAATTAGTTTATTAAAATATGAATTTGAGACTTTCATTTGAACCTGAAGCTGCCCTTTGAACACGTCATGATGAATAGACAAATAGAAAAAAATGAGATATTTAAGATTGGAGACACTTTGTGGACAGTGGTGATAGATTATTTAGTAAGGCTTTCTTACTTTCTTGTTGTTTGAGATCCTTTCATTTCAGTCTTTGAAGTGCACCATGATGACATTCTCTCAGTGGCAATCCTCCTTTCCAGTGGGGGCAGAGCATCAGAATAACTGTACTCTATGTCAGTGTGGCTGTCCCTAGGCTGCACTGAACCATATGTTCCTTGCCTTGAGCTGATCTGAGGAGGAGCACACTTCCACCAGTGGCACCAGCAAGCCCAGTGCCCACAGTGCGGCAGACTGGCTCCAGCTCCCTGTCACTGTGAGTTATAGCTCTGTCACATCAACTGCTGAAGCAGCAGTGCCATGAGACCCTCCAGGCGGAGTTTCATATAGTGAGATTTGGCTCTGCCCTGCTTCTGAATGATTCCAGGGAGGGGCCTTCACTTCGCTCTGTGAATATTTGTGGGAAGAGTAATATCTGATGCTTCTTTTTTTTTTAATGTCTTGGGTATTTTTGAAAGATTCTGCCCCGTGGGTGAGGTTTTGCCTTAAGCGCTGTCTAGAAGCATGCTGGTTTACAGGTAATTTATGTGGATAATAAATTTTGCATTGTTTTCTCAGGAACTAAACACTTTGCATTTCATCACGCTGAGGCCTGCTCGGGCTTGATCTCATGCCTCATTCACTTTCCTGAGTATCAAAATATTCGTCTGTAGAAATGCAGAACAGGTTTCTCAGAGTTCAATATAATATTCCTGAATGTTTCTATTTACGAACCTTTGCCTCATATTCCCTTTTGCAGCAGGAGGTTGAAAACCATTTGATATGCCTCACACACTGAGCCGGGGCCTAAAAACACATCCCTCTTTATTTTCCTGCTTAATCAAATGCTATCGATTTCCTTAAGTGTAGCATTGATTTATATGACACCCGCCACTGAAATATTCAGGTTGAGAGAAGCGAACAGACTAGCAGGAGTAGGGGAGTCTTGCCCTTTTATTGCTGACAGCAAGCAAAACTGTGAATCAGAGCCTTTGACAGACAGCTAGTGTTATTCATATCCTTGCAGCAAAGGCTAGTGCATGAAGAGCCACTGGCAAGGGTAGTCCACAACACTGTCTTGTAATATTAATGTGCCGAGTTCATATTCCCAGATAGCAAATAGTGTAATAAACGTAAAAAAGAGGGAAAACAGCTTTGTTTATGGAGAAAAATGACCTAATTTAGTTCTAGAAATAATTAGCCACCAAATCTTACTTGAGCAAACTCAGTCTGGTTTCTTTTGAAATCCAGGGTATTAAAAGAGTTGATCCTCCTTTTGCTGGAGTAACTGTCTCTACTCTCAATAGAGTTTCTACTGCATTGCTGCGATGATTTGTTTCCATTTAGAAACAAGAGCATCAGTCAGAATGTTGATCACCACCCCACCTCCCCAGTTCATACCGGAGAACAGTTACTGATGGGATGCCATTTTTCCACATTTTCCACAATTTGAGGTCATGGTTACAGTTAGGTTAAGTTGAGATCATGTTTAAGGTTAGTTACAGGAAGTGTTAGATTAAATTTAGGTTATGAGTGAGGTAAGGGCTAAATTTAGGTTTAAGATGAGTTTTAAGTTCATGGAATTTTATTACGCTGGTTGATTATCGTTCTGCATGGTTTGATTTCTGGGTGTCTGGGTTGCATCTGTAAAATGTACATATACATGAGGGTTGTTCTATATTTAGTACACATTGTACAAATTCTTAAATGGTCTTTTAATCATATACGTAAAGTAGCTGAATGTAGCTGAAGTAGCTTAAAGTAGCTGAATGCATTCTTTAAAAGGGCTGTCCGATAACATTTGGACATGTAGTACAGCTGAAGGTAGACCATTGAATGTTACACTGACAAATATCAAAGGGTCCAAAAAAGATGTAAACTTTAACACTGTGCCCTTATTTTGCATACTGGAGACAACTTTTGGAAGTTTAATTTCTTCTGATTAAACCCTAAATTAAAGTCATTTCTAATAAATACTTTTATATTGCACATCCATTAAAAGATCAACCAGAATTCACTTCGAATGCTTTTGCCTTATTGCCTAAAATTGTTCATAAGGACATCAGTAATACCTTAATGGCTCTATCAGACTAATTTGAGCCATCATTGGTAATCAGACGTCATCCCGCTGTTCCCATCTGGTTTTCTCACACAGAAGCTGGAGAACAAGTCGAGATGAACTGAGAAGTCAGTCAGTTTGCCTCTTGTGGCAAATCCATCACATCATCTTTTAATGAAGGTGCCTAATCTTCAATGGCTGGAGAGAGGGCGGACAGGACCCAGGAGACAGGCATAGGAGCCGTCAAAGGGAAAGAGTAAGCAGCCAGAGAGATTTCAATAGCTGAGGAGAACATATGAAATGCTATGAGAGTGTCTGTTGGCGCATGTGTGTCTGACCTGACTTGCAACAATATCTTGAAGCAAAGAGAGGAAGGAAATTCAGAGGTAGGCATAGAAATGTGGCAGCATTATATATGCATGTGAACTAAAGTTCTAGACCTCATTTATCAGACAAAATATCTCTTGGGTATAAATTAACAGTATGAAATGGCACAATTTTAGATTAAGCATTTGAAGTAAAGCTATTTCAGTGGTGAACAGTTGGAGCAAATGTCTGAGTACAAATAATGTTGTACTTAATGATCACAACAGTCTTTATTACTTGCATTAAAAGAATCAAATAACTGATTTCCTTGGAACCTAATCTATTTAAAATTATATGTCTTTAAGTTGCACATTATTAGAGTTTATGGAACCTTGACATCTCTGTTTTATTTAGAATTTTAATGTAGTTCTTGTAGAAAGTGGGAGCTGTGACAGTGTGTAGGTTTATATATAAAACTCAGATTGTCTCTGCATAGATAACACACCATGACATACACTATGTACACACACATAGGCAGCACTTGGCAGCAGCTAAGGTAGGTATAATCATAAGTATTTTAAGCAACATTTAAATAATTCCAAGAACAATAAATAAATAAAATATTAAGCACAATAGAAACTCATTTTTGTGCATAAATGACTAAGATGCACCCCAAGAAACTACTTTACATCTGCCCAAACCTATTTCATGAATTATATACATATATTACAATTCACAAGGAGCTCACATTCACTGGTGGTGCTGTTTTGGCAAATACACATAAACCAGCTGGACGTGTTCTCAAAGAATTGAGAAAACAGAATTGACAGCATGCTGTTTTCTCCTTTATGAAGTTTCTAAAAAAATCAATGAAAGGACAGAACGTTAGGAAGAAACTAAGAATTTGATTACAGTTTGGTTAAGTTGAGGTCATGGTTGAGGTTAGAGTTAGCCTTTTCTTACAAAGCAGCCCAGCTCTAGAACCTTCTAAATGATGTTCAGGGCTCAGACACTCTCTCAATCTTCAAGTCTAGACTGAAAACTTACTTGTTCAGTGTAGCTTTTGGTAATTAAGTTACAGGCTGCAGATCCAGGGGTTCATGGACATAGGGATTTATGGTAAACTGGGATGTTGGTGCTGCCGTCTGACTCCTTCACGCGATCACTCTGGTTTGTGACGGTGGAGTGGTTAGACACCAATGTTTCAGGATGCTCCCATGTTTGTTATGTCCCAGACCCTAATTTGTTGCTACTGTTACTATTGTGTCCACCAACGAACTAACATTACATCAGTACACCAGAGTATTAGAACAGATGTGTGGGGGTCCAGTGTCCCCTAACTATGTATAAGTACTTTGACCAGAGGAGGATGGGTCACCCCCCTTGTGAGCCTGGCTCCTGCCAAGGTTTCTTCCTCCAGATATGAGGGAGTTTTTCTTTGCCGTAGTTGCCTGTTGGCTTGTTCACTAAGGGGTCTATTTCTTATCCTTCGTTCCTGTGTTAACATTTTTAATTCTTTTGATTTCTGTGAATCTGCTCTGTGACAACATCAGTTGTAAACAGTGCAAAACAAAAAATAAACTGATTTGATTGAGATCATTTTGGCTCCAAAAGGTTTTCTGAGTTGTACTGTAGAAGAACGTTTACATTGGCAAAGGACAATACCTGGAGTTTTCTAGACCTATAAAAGACTTCAAGTAAAAGTTATTTAGTAAATAAACTTTACACAACCAGTTAAAAGGTTTAGAACACTCCACTCTGATTTTAGAACTCCACTGGCCGGGTTGCATAACAAGCAAGTCTGCTTCTATATTTTGCCATCTTACCAATGACTTACTACCACTACTTACTGTAGCTCTACCTGTTTAATCTGCAGCTCCAAGTCTTCTCCGCACAGTTGAAACTGAGCTTTAGTGTTAAGATCTTGTAAAAGTAAAAGAAACTCTGTATAAAAAGCATTGGACTGTAAATTGTTCCATTACAGACCAGCTATAAGTTATTTACCACTTACCTGTTTCTCCTATTATTATTATTATTATTATTATTATTATTATTTTATGATTACTTTAACACTCTTGAATTGCTTAAAAATCAATAAAATCTCGAAAATAATAATTGGGGGTGTGTAATGTTGTAAACTTCTACATACACATTAGCAACAGTGAGGTCACATACTTACCTGTTCTTAGCTGTGCATGGTTCACACTCACTCTGGCCCAAAAGAGTACGAATCTCCAAGATTCTGAGTTTTACTTACCTGGGTGAGTCCATCTCTTGCTTAAGGAGGGGGGAGGTTGGACTGGAGAAGAGCCAAAGAAGAGAAAGGTTAAATACCTATAGCTATTGTTTAATTAAAGATGATGTCATGAATCGTCTTTGGGGACTGTAATGATGATTGTTGTTTATCAGCTATAATTGTAAGTCGACGACAATTATGTGCTGTATCGTGGACATTACCTTTGTTGATATTGGTAGAGCTTAGGGGGAGGAGCTACCAGTATATAGCCTGCTCTGAGGCAGAGAGTAGAGCTAGTATAGGAAAAACAAAGAGAGAATAGGGCTACCTGGGTGAGAAGGGGAAGCACAGTGTGAGGCACTTTGCAGTCATTGGTCAGAGCCACTGAAGTTACTGGATAGTTATTGCTTTATTATTTTCATTTTCTTTCCTTTTTTTCTGCATTTGTATACATGTAAATATTTATTTTGCTAATAAATCATTTGCTTCATTGGTTGGAGCCTCTGACCCCACGCCCTGCACTACCCATGAAGTGGGCTACAGCTTCCTTAATTAAAGTAACCTACTTCTTCACAGGGTGTTCTAAAACATTTGACTGGTAGTGGTGGTTTTCAATGATTTCTGCTTTTTCAGATACTATGGTTCTGTTTTCATGCTGGACCCATCTGAAATGTCTTGATTTTTATTTACAGCTTCATAGTGCCCTATTGATTTTTTAACCCTACAAAATTGCCATCATTACTGATACAGGCATTCAATTGCCCACACATCTTACATATAACATCCATTGAAAAGCATTCCTGGTAAAATGGAGCAGTCTGGAGCAGGCATACATGA
Source organism: Acestrorhynchus altus (assembly GCA_034509495.1). Lineage (NCBI taxonomy): Eukaryota > Metazoa > Chordata > Actinopteri > Characiformes > Acestrorhynchidae > Acestrorhynchus > Acestrorhynchus altus. Next base: position 29,453,646 of record CM067507.1, read on the forward strand.
GCCAAAGGTCACTATGCTCAATGCCAAGCATCAGCTCGAGGAGTATAAAGCCTGTTGCAACAGTATTACTGTTTTCTGGAGTGATGCAGGACTATCGAATACCTCTGGGTGAGTTGGAGTGGGCTTTATAATCGTGAATTCCATTCTCCCTTATCAGTAACTGGCCACCGCATATCTTTTTGTCTTTTATAATATTTACTAATTCTTAAATGGCATTTACTTTTGAAAGAAACTTCAAAACCCAGTTTCCACTGTGAGATGTAAAAAGGTGACCCTGAGTGTGAGTCCCAGTTGTGCCATATGCTGTCTGTGGTTGAATGTCCCTGAGAGTGAAACTGGCTGCACTCTCGGTGGCTTGGAAAGACTGCAGAGTGCCAGTAAGCAATGTACCAAGCAATCAGGGCATCTACTTGGACACTTAGATAGAATCAGGCTGTTCCCCTCCGAGTGGTTTGAACTGTTTAATGATTCTGTAGGTCTGGTGGGATGAAAACAGTTGTAGAAGGTGAAGCAGGCCTTCAACATCCTAAATCACACTTGACACTGTGGCAAGGCTGAGCTCCACTGTTCAAATTTAGGGTTCTTAAGTGGTTATTGGCTTAGAGACAAACAGTTCTAAGGAGTTCTAAGAAATCCTTTATTCAGTATAGAATTTGTATACTTTGTGAATGTTATGTTACAACAATTATTTTAGAGAATGACCCATTGAAACCTTTGAGTACTAAAAATGGCTTTGCTGTGCCATCACTCAAAATAAGCCTTTTTGAGACACTTATTTGTAAGAGTAAAATGTTGTTCTGGAAGTATTAGAGAACATTTTGGCCCACAAACCATTAAAAAAATCAAGAAAATAACCAAAGCAAAATGGATTAATACAGGTGAACAAAGTGCTCTGTGAGAACACGTCATTTTTCCTTCCAAACTACAGGAAATGTTTAGAGCAGGTATGATGTTTTCCTTTCGCTAAAGTGGTTTACCTGCTTTCTTTCTGAAAGGGCACACTCCTCTCTCTTGCAGTGTAAGCCAATGTGTCTAAACCCACTCGGGAAATGTCTGTCACTCTGCATCCACTCATGGGAGCTTCTATCTCTCATTCAGAGCAGGATGACAAGTCAACCAAGGCATAGCCACCAGGGATCAAAATGGCATTTTAAAGGTTTTTGCCATTTAAAGAATTCTTTCTGATCTCAAGCTGCTGCATTTGTGACATTTTAACTCATTATTTTTATGTTGATCTGAGATTTGCAGGTGACATAGCCTGCTGGACATAAACACTTTGTCAACTGCATGGCAAATTGGGGCAAAAATTCTAAGATTGCTGTCTTGGAAGGCCACCAATGACCAGAGGCTACGGCTTGTGCACAGGAGAGATAGAGAAGCTAACATCTCCAGAGGCATTTTCATGGTTCCTTTCCTGTGTCTGAATGAACAAGCACAATTATAACGGCGTATAATGTACTGCTATTCCCTGATGGTTACTGTTGTCCATGCCCTGAAAAAAGAGAGACATTATAGTAATAGCAAAGTAGGGTGCTATCCGTTGGTATCACCTGATCTGACCGCTATTGCTAAAGTCTTCATTGAAGAAGACTCCAGTTATAAGTGAGCAGGGTATACCTCTCATGTATGTTTGTGGATAAGAAATATAATATGCAATAAGTTCCAATTTCATTGACTGAAATAAGATTGTTTCATAAATCTCAGAAGGGAAAAATAAAAATAACTGGTGAATGAAAGATGGACAGCACTCCAAAATATCACATTATTATAAACCATATATTCAAATGTTTGTAGGCACTTGCAAAATCCAATATGCATTCATGGGTAATGGTATAAATAAGCATAACCTACAACCCACATAGCTAAGCTAGCTCCAAATATCATTAAAAAAATAATAATAAATTGTTGCAGCCAGAAGGAAGTCTGGATTTCAGTGCTATTTGCAAGAAATATAAAGCTTATATTTATTAAATTAAATTATTAAAATTTTAGACTGGTATGGGAAATATTTATTGAGCTAAACAAACAGAAGTGTCTCTCAGTATGACAGTATGGTTTAACGCAGCATACCAGACATCTCAGAATGGAGAAATAAAGAATCCTAATTGTGTCCTGCCATAATCTATTAGTGGTGTCTATTAGTGGTGTCCAATACCATACCAGACATTTTCAATTAAGGGTAGGTCTGGAGATGACTGGCCATGGTGTAGTATCTGTGTATTCAAGGAGAGCTCTTCAGATGGCAGCAGTGTGCAGATGAGAGTTGTCCTGCTGGAATAGTGCACCGGAGTGTATGTTCATAAAAGCGAGAGCCACGGATTGCAGTTCATCATTAATGTAACGTTGGACTGTCAACATGCCTGTAATAAAGACCAAAGGCGATCTGACATCATACGGAAAGGCAGCCATGACACCAGGCCTTCGGGATGTGTGACACATGACAACAAACCGCTGATCTTGCCGCTGACCATATTGACTCCACACACACACACACATTCATTGGTTGTCTCCACCAAGACAAAAGCATGACACGTCACTGAAGATGACCCACTGACATTCTGAATGACTCCATGACAGTCAGGCACGACATCAATGCAGTTGTACATTACATTGAATCCCTTTTTCCCTTTTTTTTGATGATGAGTGTAATTAAGATGTCCTTGATACTTTTAAGGTTAATTACAAATTTAAAAAGTTAATGTATAATTCTTAAAGTCTTCTTCTTTCGGCTGCTTCCTTTAGGGGTCGCCACAGTGGATCATCTGCCTCTGTCTTGCCCTAACCTCTGCCTCCTCTACTGTTACACCAACCATCCTTCTAACCTGCCTTCCTCCTCACCTCCTTGATGGTCTTCGACCTACATTACTCCAATTTCCACCGGCACCCTGCTGATGAACAGCACCGGAGGTGGTCGTCGTTAACCCGGGCTTCAACCAATCCGGTATGGCAGTCATATTTATGATCCGAATTATAGTTTTGGCACAAGTTTTACGCTGGATGCCCTTCCTGACGCAACCCTCACCATTTATCTGGGCTTGGGACCGGCACCAGAAGTGCACAAAGTACACCCCTAATGGCTGGTTTTATTGTATAATGCTTAAAGTAATTACTCAAAATTAAATTGTAATATATTTTTAATTAATATTTTTACAGCAGATGATGCATCTCACATTAAAGATCACTACAGTGCAAAGATGGTCACTTCAACCTAAACTATTCTATTGTTCAATTCAAAGTATTTATTTCATGTGAATGAAACCCTTTCCATTTCTTGCTTCCACATTAAATATTTTAAGTTTTCCATTTTACAGGGAACAACCTGTACTGTACCAGTCCATAAGTTATGCTTTTTGTGCACCTTCTATTATAATCAGAAGCTGGTCACAGGTCTCAATGGAATATTTACTTTAATATTCTTTAAAAATAGAAACAGGCAGAAGTTGTTTTTGAGGTTGGAACTGATGTTTGTTTCAAATTAAATGTTGCATCCTTCAAAATACTATTGATTTGAATAAAAACAGTATTGTTTTTAACTTGAAAAACAGATATTGTGTTCAGAGCAGGATATCTGTAAATACTGATCTGATTAGTACAAACATCATTAAAATAACAAAAATGGTTAAAAGCACCCAACACAACATTTAACGTGAAGATAATGTTATTTCAATCAGAAGATGAGGTGAGCATGCCCAAAATTTGTACAATTTGAACAGTGATGGCTACAAGTTAAAGTCTTTGGCATTGCCCTGCCATTGGACCAGGTCTTGAAACATTGGAATCTTGCAGCATTCCACCCGGGGATCAAACCCAGGTCGTTCTTGCTGTGAGGCAACAGTGCTATCCATTGCGCCACCGTGCCACCGTGCCACTGTAACACGCTTTTGTGTAAAGCATACACAAAACATTTTCTTTTATTAGTGAATCAGGGTTTACCCCTTAAATAATGCTTGGTTTTAGGCATGGTGACCTCATCTATGGCAGATCCAGAGAGTCTCATTGTATTCTGCTGATAATGATTATTTATGAGGATTACACTGTTTGGGGAATTGAATATGCATTAGAAAGTGGAATAAAATCATAAACTTTATGCCTGGATACATCTAGAAATGTAGTGTAGATCTTAACAAATATCATACATATCACCTATTATCTGTTCATTCATATTAGCTTGTTTAACCTTTAGAACCCTAGGCAGAATTCGCAGGATATTTTTTTATAGTTTGATGCCAAAATATAAAAGAAGTATTTCTAGGTGACATTCATGCATGCCAGGTAAACCCTTAGTAGACCCTAGGGTCCTCAAATGTCTTCATATCACTTCATATCACTTCATATATTATGTAACCAGCCTTCTGACTGGAAGGTTGCTGGTTTGATTCCCCAAACTGGCAGGATATGACTGAAGTGCCTTTGAGCAATGCACTGAACTCCCCAGCTGCTCCCCGGGTGCTGAGGATAGGACACCACTCTGGGCATGTGTGCTCACTGCCCCCTGGTGTGTGGAGTCATTAGTGTGTATGTGTGTAACACTGTGTGTGGATGGGTTAAATGTGGAGGATTAATTCCCCTGTGTGCACAACACAGTGGGTGAAATGGGTATAATTATTACTATATATTGTTGGATCTTGATCATTCAGAGTATTTTTGCGATGGAAATACAATAATTTGAGTTCTGACAAGGACATTTAGAATAATAAGTTGTTAAAAATACATATGTACATATATATCAGTATTATTCCTTCTCAGGACTATTCTGAAATGAAACACCGTGTGAGCAAAGAAAGAGAACAAACAGCCTCTCCCTTCTAATGTTCCTCTAAAACCTAATATCTGGGTCAGTGACTTCGTCAGCCCTGCCACCTCTTGCTGTTCAGTCGGAGTCTGCATGCATGCTGTATACGTTGAGGTGAACAGAAAGTGCTTATGTGTTAATGAAAAATAACATGTAATGCTGAAATGTGTGCTTGGAGAGGAAGAAACGTGGAGGAATATCCATGCATTCATACATTTGTTAAATACAACCTTGTCATCAAGGTAATATGATATCTGTTTGTAAAGTTTCCTATTTAACTTGAATAAGTGTTAAATATGTGTTAAATTCAACCCCCTTAAAGTTTGCTCCATGTATTGGCACTGAGAACAGACCTGTCAGGTTGTGTTTTGAATGTGCCCTTACCTTCTTTAAATGAAATCAATTTTAGGAAATGTCAACCTCTCTCTATATTACATCTCGGATTATCTGTCTGTGCATGTTAACAGTGTGTCTGACATTTAACTGTATTTGTATCAGTTAGACAGGTTGTCTCTCCTTCTCTTAGTGCAGCTAACTCAGGTGCTCGCAAAGCCCTCAGGAACATCGATCCTGGAGTGGTCAAGCCAGGCGTAACTGCAGAAGTGACGTTTGGGTTGTGTTCTGAATACTGAAATCAGGGTTTAGACTCACAGACACTCAGTTAAGAGGTTCTTTAAGGATGAACTGATACAGTACAGGGACATAAACAGATAAAATGTTAGAAAACCACACACACACACACACACACACACACACACACATATATATATATATATATATATATATAGTGTCAGATATAAGATTATTCTTTTTCAAAAGAAGGAAAAAATAAGACTGAAAAAAAGTTAAAACGATTGTAAGTGGCTATAAGGTTTGGAATTTATTACAGTTTTATAGAGTTTTTAAGAGCTTTCTTTGAAGACTTTTGAGAAGAATAATTCTCCTTCATTTTCTGCTTCCTTTCCCTTGTTCATTTCTCCCAAATAATTTTTATTTGTTGTACATTAAATTGGATAAATCCCACGTTATGTGAATATTTGTGATTATTTTCCGGTATTAAAGTAAATTAGGTTATAGGTTAAAGTAATTGAGCTTAGTCAGTTGTTAGTATAGTGATCCTCACACTGATTAAATTAATTGGACTTAACTGGGCTAACAGTGTAAACCCAAAGGTTCACTGATGTTGCACTTTGAACACCAGCCCTTCTGCAGTTTGTTTGCCAATGGTTTTATGTCTGTTTCATTTTCTCAGTAAGAGCTTTGTCACTACATCCTTTCAAACCCACAGTGTCAAGGATACTTGAGCAGCAGTTGCATTGCTAATGGCAGAATGGTGATGCAAGGGGTTCTGTTAACATGGAGGTATCAGAGCAAACATTTCAGAAGAGTCAGCTCAGTCAACCCACTGCCAAACCAAAGACACACAGCCAAGCCAAAAGAGAGAGCCGCGTTTTTTTGAGTCTCTCTGCTGTACCACAACATTTAAAAAGTCTTCCTCATTGCAATTATACATTCTTGCCACAGAGGTCTCTAAATCCCTCAAATCCCCAAAACTTACAGACAATTGTTTTAACTCAAACACTTTTTCAGTCTTATTTTTTCCTTCTTATGAATTAAAGAATTATCGCATATCTGATCTCTTTCTGTTCTTTTGTGTGTGTGTGTGTGTGTGTGTGTGGAGAGAGAGAGAGAGAGAGAGAGAGAGAGAGAGAGAGAGAGATAGTTTTATACCCATGCCTTTAGTGTTTTATCTAAAATCACTATAAAGTACTTTGAGATTCATTTATTATGTATGTAATGCAGTACATGTATAAAGTTTTGAAAATTAAGTAAGAAAGGTTGGTCTCTAACGTTTGCGCCGTCCTGAACATTAAGAGGATTTTGGTTTAAAAAATGACCATTTGCCTTTCTCTGAAGGAACTTGTGGCCCTGATGTTAACTTCCATTTGTTTATGATCAAGTCTTCCCTTAAATTTGAACTTCTTCTCCAAGTGGATGAAACTCAAGTAGGCCATTTGAATTCAAACCTCATTATGTCCTGGAACATACAGATAGAGAGAGGTCCAATTTGCATTTAGATTGTTTCAGGAGTAGTAAATTAATCAACACTTTTTACACACACACACACACACACACACACACACACGCACACACACACACACACACACACACACACACACACACACACACACACACACACACACACACACACACACAGGTAAATTCACATTTCTTTGTCACCAGCTACACTCATGTATTCACTTTCCTAAAAATGGCACTGAGAGAAAACTGGGCTTAACTGGTCCAAAGTAACTGGACCTTGCGTAAACTGGATCTAATGCTTTTGCTGATTCATTTAACAGGAGGAACTCCAGTAGGTGATTTCTGTCATTTAGGAGCAGGAGGGAGGTGTAAGTGAAGGGTAAGGGATCGTATTAATAACGAAACCAAGCAAAATACAAAGCAAGAGGACAAAACAATGATGGACAAAAACACAAGCATAAACATACTAGGAATATGAATGGAATATAAACAGGATGGCAAAGAAACGCTGACACACAGGGCCTACTCATACAAAGAAACAGACAAGGCACACCTGAAGAAGGGGGTGGGACTACAAAGGAGACAGATGGGAACACTAATGAACAGGTGGAGGTAGGGCAGAGAAAAAAACAAATAAACAAATAAACCAATAAAAAGTGCTAAAGAGCACATGTCAAAACAATCAGATCATGATAAAAAACAACAGAGAATCGTGGGAAAATGTATTGTTCGTGAAGAAGAGGCTTGATGACCAAGAAGAAAAGGTCCTTTGTCAGAACCTTGGTGAGCCTTCAGTCAATGTTTAACTTTTGGCCAGTGCCAAAGGATATCTCCAGATGTAAGCAGCCTTTAACGCACAATAAGCTCCTCACTAAGTAGACGAATGAGGCATGTCTACTGTAATATCAATTTTGCTGACACTTTAACAGCTGTAACTGTTCAGTTGTGTATAAATGATAGTGTGGCATTGACTGGTTAAAAATTACTGTCTGCAAAGTTTCACTTTTTAAATGATGGTTTGTTGCAGGAGACGATGTAAAGTACTGTAAATCAAACCATAATTGGGAGTTGATTTAGTAATGTAAGTGAAGGAACTTGCTCCAGGGCCAAACATTAAATGATAGAGGAAATTGGAAGTTCTTTTATGAGTTTGTTGAAATAACTACTTAAAAAATAAACAAGTGCTATACGGCTCACTTTGCATATTACAGTCTGTGTTACTAAATTTGTATTTTTCCATACTGTGATGATCCTTAGTTTTGGAAATGCACCCACCTCTTTGCGGAAATTGTGATGTCCATTGGGAGTGAGTTGTATGCAGGCTTGTGGACGTGAATGATTAATCGATTCCAGCTGAGTGTTAGCCTTCTCCCTCAGTCTGTCAGTCAGAGCCCTGAAAGGTGCCCTTGGTTTACGCCTACAGGTGTTTGGCATGGCAGAGTTAAAACGAGCGGTGACAAGCCATCCAGCATACGGTGATCCATTTGGATGGCAGATGGGATGGAGGTGGATCACCTGGCATGGTGTTTATGGGTGCTGGGATGACAATAATAGGCCAGTTTTCATCACAGAGGGGCACAATGGAGGGCTGTCTCCAAGGTATAAAGGCTGTACGAGTGTCAACTCATCTCTGTCAGCATTAACACTGTGACTTCAGGGTGAACAGAAGGCTTAAGTAACCACAAGACAATATCAAGACCTTAAAAGGTGGGTTTTTTTAAGTTAACTATTCATGCTTCATTCATGTCACTGGTGTTATTTTTGACATTTGACAATTTATAATGGTTATTTTATTTATTTAAAATGAATTTAAGAGACAGTGTGATTTTATAATATATGTCCGTTATGAATTTGTATAGAAAGATAGAAAGAAAAAAATATATTCTGTAGAATATATTTGTTTTATAATTCATTACCCTGGATGTGCTTTTCAGTTCAGCTCACCAAGTGTGACGTCAATCTTGGTCTAAACGCTCACCCTTTGGACTGAATTATGTTCCATATTTAAAGTTTAATGGAACTACAGTGTATAGCCATATATGCTCTCCTATGCTGTGCAAATCTACACTGAATAGGAAGGCTTTGACACATTGTTAATGAACTACACTTCAGAGTCAATTAGACTTTAATTTTGAAAGCTTCACTAGGAAACACAACCATTACACACACAAGACTAATCGGATGCAAACTTTATATTAAAAGGGTGGTTTGACTCAGTTTTGCTCATAAAATAATAAAATAAAGTAATAAATAAAATAAATAACTAATAAAATACCTTGCATGTCATAACAGCGCTTTGTTAATGACATTTACACAGCTGTTTATAGATTTCCAGTTGTCTGAGACATCCTTTGAGATTTTGCTGTTAAGCATATTAGTACTTATAAATCAATGAAATCATGAAATATTAGTAAAACCACTTATCCCTTGAAAAAGAATGCCTGTCACGAGGATCCGTGATGCTATGATGGATGCAGATGAAGACTTTCCTGAGAGGGATTTGAGGCCATCTGTTGAACGGATCGATCTACTCAAAACAGGGAAAGGGCCTTAAGATAAACAATTAGATATGTGCTCTCAGTATTGACTTCTACCCTCACAGCACGTGTCTTCTTTCCTTCTTTAATTAGCAGAGTTTTTCTTTTGGAGAAGCTTTGTTTCCACAAATGACTGACAGAAGAATGAGAAAATGGGGCACAACCCAAACGTTTCTATTTGTTTCTAATACAAGCAACCCGTTCATTCCTGGTGCAAATGAAAATATGAAGTCTGCTCCAAACATTGATTAATATTTCAGCGGTAAGTGCAACATAGCTGCCACACTGATGGGGCCTAACACAACAGATGGGGGTGTAGTTGTGATAGTTGTTAAAAGTGTGAAAAAGTAATGCAAACACATTGTAAATAAAAAAGAATGTGGCAGGCTGGCATAAAACTGAAAAATCATTGTTTTTGAGTTAACGCAACCTTTTAGTAAAGATTCAAAAGTTTATTCAGAAAGTTTTAGTTTAGTTTAGTTTTTTACTGTGTTTGCTGTTTATTCCCAGCCTGGTCTCAAGAGACATTTGTATATATGTGACTAAAAACCGTGTCAGAATATGTACAGTGTGTACTAAATATACACTGTAATGTCTGTAATGTAATCCTTGTGTGTATTCATATTTTATAGATGCAATTCAGACATGCATATATCAAGCAATTAATTTTGTTACCCGAACCTACACCTTTACCTGAACCAAACCTTTACCAGAAACTAACCAAATCCTGACCCTAACATAACCTAAAGTCAACCTACCCTTTGCCCCAACCATTACCATGTGATGTGCTAATAACCATAACCTAAACTTAACCTGACCCTAGCCATTAACTAACCTTTATCTAACCCTTACCCTTACCCTAACCACGTTCTAGCCTTAACCTAAGCATAACCCAAACTATAACCTAAACTTATCCTAACTCTTACTCTTACCCTAATCTTTACCAGAATCTGAGCATAACCTATTACCCTAACTGTAACCATAAACTTAATCTAACCCCAACCATTACCATAAATTTAACCTAACCATAAACCCTAAGCTTAACATAACCTAAACTTAGCATATGCCTAAGCCAAACCATAACCTAAATCTTATCTTTACCCTAAGGATGAAATTTAACCTAACCCTAACCTAAACGTAGCAGAACATAACCTAACCCTTTCCTTAACTATAACCTAAACATATCCTAAACTTAATTTAAACCTAGCCTAACTCTTATCCTAACCCTAACATTAACCATAACGTAAACATAAACTTAACCTAATTGTACCGGCACCAGAAAGGTAATTAAAATAGTACAATGATATAGCAGCTTTTATTTTCATATTTTCCATTAAGAAGATGCCATCTAACAGGACATTTAATGGGATAGATTAGAGTTAGAATGATGTTTTAACTCTGTGGTAACAGACACAGCATGTTCAGTCAGACCTACTACAACTAACATATATAGTTCCTTGCTCATCTGCTTCAGGCAATGAGTTGGTGAGTCAGTATTATTGTATACTATCAGCTTCAATAGAGTATTAATTTAATTACAAACTTGTAAAAGCAGGTCATATATTATTTTGAAAGGAAAACATTAGCATTAACATTCATTCTAGTGAAGGGGTTTGAGAATAACATTTATCTTTTAGTCTAGTTCGAGAGGTCATTCACTGTCCATTTCACTAATTCAGTTAATGAGCCTCAAATATACCATGAACTGAGTTATAAGTCTGCAGCATTTTGTTTTCCAGACCATAACACAGCAGTAAAACCATATAGTCTCGATATTGTACTTCTCCTTGCCGTAACATTGCAAACACACACCCATAGTTTTTAATGGTTTGATTTTGTTTGTGTTCTAGTGCGATATATATATATATATATATATATATATATATATATATATATATATTGCTGCAATATAAAATTTGATTACGTTCCATTAATTGCTTTGAATATTAAAATTGAAACTACAAACTATAAAGCTCACAGTCCACACAGGACCCCGTAATATGGTAATAGGAATTACACTAATGAATTCCATAGAATTCCAGGGAAATATTTTTGACAGATCGTGCAGCCAAAACAGCCAGCTGATGCAGAGAAAACACTACTGAACAGCTGCTGCTTGCTCAGTGCTGAGTACTCCCCAGCCCTACAGAGGCTGTAGTTGCTGCACAGGGAGGCGACTGGAGATGCGAAAACATCCTGCAGGTGTTGTGCCACTTTTTTGTAGCTCATAAAATTGTCTGAACTTTTTTTGCCCATTAACAGTTGCCACCTGTAGGCTATACTATAGATATGTTTTTTTCAATACTGTTAGCAGGGTGATAATACAATACAAAAAGCACTACAATGCTCAGATAAAGAGTTGCAGTCGCAATTTAGTGAGCACCTACCTCCATCCACAAGCTGAATCAGGCAGGGCTTTATGTTGTTCCATGTTTATCTGGCCCTGTATAAAATGCACCTGTATGGTTTTTCTAACTCCCTAGAACTCAGAGGAAAATAATTGTGTTCATATTTCAAAGGGATTGCTCTCTTCATCTACAGAAGGGGGACCTTCATGAGTGAGTAATCCTCTATGGACCTTCACTTCCTTGGAGAGATTGCAGCAAAGCCAGCAGTGCTCTCTGGACTACCTCAGTAAAAACAAGTGCCGAAGAGCATATGGTTTAGCAGATGCAGGTCCCAAGGTGACATTGCCGGAATGATGATTCCAGTGCCTGAAGTCATCCCAACTTGTCTAATTATGGAGGGAATGTTGCCTTTTCAGCATTTGGTTTAATATACCTAAGATCATTTTTTACCACTGACCTTATTGTGAGTCTAATTCTGATCTTAACTAGTCCTAACTTAATCTTGACCATAACCTCTTAAACCATGTCCACAAACTTAGGGTTCCTTACATAACTCCAGCCCATTTGTACTCATTCTCACCCACAAGGTGGTGTCTAGTGAGGTTGAATACTGTAGGGTTCCAACATGTGGGATGTGTGGCCATCATTTTAGGCATGTCAAACTATGAAATGTGTTTTTGCAAAGTTTGCTTAGGGGTCCAAGAGTTAGCAGGTATCATGGAGGACAAGTTGAGGTCTGGCAGAGCAAGAATACTTTCTGTGAGAACTATTTATTAGATTGTTAGAAAAGCAATTCTTGACCACCATTTGATAGCGATGAGTCATCAACACCACAGCTTTTCATTCAGGGGGCTGATATCCTACGTTTAATCTGCAAAGTACACCATAAGATCCTTCAGGACCACAATCCAACACAGGGTGACACAATACTTGAAGAATTCAACTTGCAAACCTCTTATCAAACAAATGTGCAACACAGGGCAACCTGCAAAACAATAAATACCACAAATGCAAAGGACAATTAACACTTTAAATTAAAGAGGATTTAAATATTTGTTTAATTTTGACTGTTGTAATGAGAAATTACAGTTTTCTTACAGGGGCTAAGCTTTACATCTTAAATCCAGAGAGTGTTTCTGAATTGAAAATGCAATTGTGATGAAATGATTTGATTGACAAGGATATGTATAATAAGAAGAGCAGTAAAGATGTACAGTGAAATGTACTGGATAAATAAAACTGACCCTGCCATCGTGCTGTGTGGTGATTGGTTGTTACTTCATAATAGGTAACTATAAATCCATAACAAGCACCTAAAAAAGGTAATTAATTACAAACAGAATCTGATTTTCTGTCCAGACCAGTTTAAGGAGAAAGTCTAAAGTAGTTTTGTGCCTCCATGTTTGACTAGTCCAGAGTTTGAGAGGAACTCTTTCTCTGGGGATTAGTAATCATGAGCCTAAATGTTAAATTATGATCTTATTTTGAGAAATCTGGGTGTTTTCTTTGGGATGAGTTTTTGATTAAGGGCATGTGATAAACAGACTTGCAAAAAAGTTTAATTTTATAATTCATTTTTTTCTCAGCAGAGTTGTAAAACAAGAACTATGTTATACTTTGTAAATCTGGAACTTGTGTATAACAACGGTACTGTTACTAAAGTCTGAAGGGCATACCTGTGAACCCCCATTTCCAGTCTTTGGAAATGCCACATGTATTTTGTAGATCTGTGCTGTATTAAAGCCTGTGTTATATTATGGTTTCGATACACTATAAAAGTGGCTTGAAACCATTTAAAATAATTGAAAACCTCAAATGCAATGTTTCAGTGCAGTATAATTCATGATGTGTCAAAGTGTTGGATGGCTTGCTCACGGCTTTTCAACCTAAAGTAATCACTCTGCACAAAAGCATCTCACACTCCAGAACAATTTTGATCTTATTAAGAGAAAACAGCCATAAAAAATGCAATGCTTAACTTTTCCTAATGTGTTTCTACCAAACACATTTGTTCAGTGTCATGCTTTGTAATATACCTTCCAAAATGTAATAATTATAAATTATTATTATTATTGTTATTAAGAATTTTAGCAAAGAGGCGTCCCAGTGACTTGAAACTGAAGTGATCTTTGAAATTTCTTCAATAAAGAGGAATCTGAATTATTATAATGCCATGGATTATTAACATGGCCTTTCATTGATGCTTCCCAACACACATCCTCTCATACCAGCATAACACACACTAACACACCACCAATAGACAGTAAAATAAAATGGACAGTGAGTGTAGAAACAAGGAGATGGTCATAATGGTATGGTGATCACGCTCCATATTTGTAAGTGTATAATGATTTATATGTATTATCTGATGTATTATAACCCAATGCAGTGTTCATTATTACATCATTACTATGAGGATCACATATTTATTTTAACTGAATTGTTTTCACTTTAGCTTATGGGTTGCTAAAGGTGTTGCAGCTGATTTAAACATAATACCTGTACATATCGTTTCAATGTTTTTTGTAAATCATGACAAAAATTGTCCTCCTTATTTGAGTTTAGAGTTTATGCATTACATTCACAGTCTCAGCATTAGCCATTCACAACGAAATAGCTGGCAGGTGTATATGCATGTGTGTATAGGCTACAGCTTGCATAATAAACATGAATAAATATGTATTTACTATTGAAACTATTATAATTAATTACACACACACACACACACACACACACACACACACACACACACATTTAGAGGTGCATTACATTGTATATTTTATCCTTTAATAAATAATAAATCAGATTAAGAAATACAAGGTGTTGCTTAATCTAGACTCAGCAGTATTGATCTTTATCATTCAAAGTCCACCTTTTATTATTCACAAAGCTGTCTGCAAAGAACTGTTTTTTCATAATTGGATTTTTGCTGTGCAGAACCATGCACACACCTACAACAGCTTCCTCCCAACAAATCAAGTTGGAAGGATTAGACTAAATCCAAAATGGAAGGGTTTGTAAATCTATTATTGAATCAACAAATCTGTTCTGAATGACTTATTCAAACTCAGATACACATGAGCAAGAAATCCTTTACTGTACTGCCAATGTGGTTATTTACAGGAGAAAAGAGAATGGAAAGTCCAGGATATCAGAGGTAAAAGATAAACTTTGGATTTAGATTGGGATTATCTCCATATTGGAATATGTCATTGTGTGAGTCTCAAGCTCCTCGTTCTGTTATGGAATCAGTTACAGATATAAATATGGAAGTCACATCTGCTGTTTGAATGGCATGCCGTCCTCTATCATCGCTTGGCAGTGGTGTAAAATTCTATCAAATCTTTATCACTGGATTTTATGGCTTGATCTCTGATGTGTTAACCTTTCAAAGCTTAAATGAGATGATGGCACGCTATCGTTGTATTGGCAGCAAAGCTTTCCTGAGTGAATTTACCGTAAATAGAAGGCCACACATGAGGATGACCTGCTGTTGACCTCCAGAAGAACTAGAGGCTAAACTTTTCAAAATCGTTAAACATGACTTCCTCTGACACTGACAGATGATCACACTCCACTATCCCGACCCACAGTCTTTCACACACTGTTGGTGTTCCGGCGCACACCTTTAACAGACTTCGTTTTATGATCACTATCCTTCTCTCTGTCAAATGATCTTTCTAAAACTGCAAAACACATTTTACACGCTTTGTACACAGTGAACAAACATGCTGAGATTGCTATACAGCATCATTAGATAAACCTCTCATCTGTAATTAACAACTAAACTTTATCCATTTACTAACTTTAACTTTAGCTGAACATTTTTTAAACCCACCATATATCATTCCACTGCAAAACATAGATTCAAGCCAACTTCAAATGACTTCAACATCAAAATACAAACTACCCCTAACTTATTATTTCTGCATCTCACTATTGTCATTAATAATGGTGCACCTCAAAAATATTGTGTAATAGATTTTTTTGTTCTGAATTTATTTCAAAAGGTAAGCTTCCATATGTTTTACATTCATTACATAATTACATATTTCAAATCTTTTTTTTTTGTTTTAATGTTAATAATCTATCTGTATTTGGAATTTATTCAGCTGAAATTAACATAAAATAAATTTTTCAATAGTTGAAATTAAGATTTTCTGATTCTGAAGAGCTATTAGCCATACAGATCAAATGTCAAACAAAAAGCTTGAAATCTAACCTTAGTATATATAAAATATTAAATTCAATAAACATGAATGAACTTTTCCACAATATTCTGGTTTTTTTTTTTAGATGCACTAGTGCATATTGAGTGTAACCCTTAGAAGTCGTGACCTATTTATTTTCTTGATTCCATGTTTACTCAAAACATATTAAATTTACAAATCCTGCAACAGAATCAACTGAGTCAAACTTTATGCAACAAAAAATTAATAAATGCAACCTCAGCTTCATCCAAATTTGGGTACACTCATTTATTTAAAATGTATAATACAATATGTCTAATTCAACTTGATCAAAATCGAACATGAACTAACATGTTTTTTCAAGACAGTAATTTCAATACAAGTTTATGGCAACTTTTAACGTGACTTGTTTTTAATGTGACATCTGGAACCAGTTACAGTATGATCGTGCAGGTTGATGACTTCTGGGGGCTCCACAACTCAAAATATTCCTAAATGAGCTGCAGCTGAGATTGATTAAA
Source organism: Acestrorhynchus altus (assembly GCA_034509495.1). Taxonomy (NCBI): domain Eukaryota; kingdom Metazoa; phylum Chordata; class Actinopteri; order Characiformes; family Acestrorhynchidae; genus Acestrorhynchus; species Acestrorhynchus altus. The sequence goes on from CM067507.1 coordinate 29,470,077, forward strand.
TATTGTGTAAAGTTTTACGTCTGAGTTCCTCTCCCTCAGATTATGTACTGTTGATTTCCATTTGTACTTTAAAACTTTCTGTATCACATTATGTGCCCAGACTGAGAAGCTGAGCCCCTGGTGTGATTTGAACCTGTGATCTGGCATTTGGACTGTTGTGCCACTAGAGCTATGAAATTACACTACATATAAACACACTTAAATGTACCTTTCTGTACTTTATTGGAGACATGCATGTATGTAAAATCACACCCCTAGAGGAGAACAACTGGTTCTAGTTGCCTGCATATCATAAGTTCTAGCCCTGTCAACACAGCAGTCCTCCATGGTTTAACATTTATTTTTAAATAGAGTAGACCAATAATGGATCATAAGTGCTCTTTAATACAACTCTTCATATAGTGCACATTTAAGAATTGCACAATTAAAATATATGTGTAAATAAGCCTAAAATTATAAAATTCTTAACTTCTGACTGATAAAATTATATTGAAAAATTATATTGACTGAAATGCTATTGAAATTTGCTAACTTGTGTGAACAAGCTAATGGTAGAATATATTTTTATATAGTTATATTTTTTAACTATGAAAGAGAATAATATTAGTGCCTGCAATATCTGTGATCTGGGTGATGTAGACTTAGCCATAGCATTAGTACCACCTGCATGATATGATTGCATTTAGTGACAAGAGTGTTAGTGAGGTCAGGATATTAGCTGTTCACCAGCCCACCTAAATCCATTCCAGAGAACACAGTTCCACTACTCAACTGCTCAATGTCAGTTTATAACCCTCTAGCCCACACCTAGCATTAGGCATGTTGCCAATAGGTTCATATTGATCTGCTCCAGAGAGTCTGATTCAATTTGCCAAACTTATCTACGTGGAATAGAATAGTTGTGTGTGCATTTGCACAATGGGTGCAACTTAAAATAGCTGAACACAACCATTGGAAGTGGTGTCCACAAACATTTGTACATATTGAGTATATGCAAAAAGTCTCCTTTTGAAAATACATTAAATAGATCTTTAAGAAATCTGCACATGAGGTGGAGATCTTGAACTTTTCTGTATCCAGCCAATGGTTATTTTCAGAAAAGATTAGTCTTCTGATGATTTCAACCATTAATGGTGTAATGGATTGTTTTAAACTCTGGAAATCTCAGTTCTCTATTTGTTCAACTTGGTTTCAATTCTGGTGCAAATAGCATTTACAGTATGATAACTATTAGTTTCGAATTTATGGCATACCTAAAAAACATCTGCAGCTGTAGGTAGTGACCACTGCATTCTGTAAAAAAACCTCAAAGGACCAGTCTGATGTTTCTGAAATGTTCTGCCCAAGTCTTCTAGTGATGTCAGTTTGGTCCTCGTCAAGTGGCTCAGATCATTACTGGCCAATTTTCCTGCTGTTGTCATCTTTACGAACGGACTGTTTACTTGCTGTCTGATAGATCCCATCCCTTGACAGATACCAGTGTAGATGAAGATAATGTTTTTCACATCACCTTCAGTGGTACTAATGTTATGGGTGATCAGTGTATATGCACATGATGTGTATTTGTAAATATAAATATATATTTATGGTCAATCGGGGGCAATCACAGATGTTGGTGCTCTTGCAGAAATACAATAAAGAGACCAAAAGTGTTTTTACATGAAACTCTTTCACTGCATAAAATGATTACATCTTACCCTGTATTCTGTTGTGCCCCTCTCTTCTATACATACACCGTCACATAAAAAAGATGGATCAGTTGTCCTTTTGAATGATTGGGTGTTCCTGTCACTCTTTAAATCAAAGTTATGACCTGCCAAGTGACACAACTGTCTAAGGCTTGCATCACCATGACATCATCTTAAATCTTATTGATGCCTCACTATTCATGGCCAAGTCCAGTTGATCACAACTGGCCTGATGCTGTTCAGATTGGAATAATGATTAACTCCCTCTCTCCTGTCCATCCACAGCCCATGTCGGCCAATCATAAGTCTGTGTTGGGTCACATGTACGAAAGAGCTGTCTCCAAAGCACATTTATAGCTGCGCCGTGGCATTGCATAATTGGCAGATCAAAAAGATGGTATGCCTGACTTCATCTGCTGTCTCAGTGGAAGCGCATCTTTATCGTCACAATTCCAGGTTGGGTGATGTTCTGCAATAAGCGCGATTCAAACGTGAGGTGGGAATTGGTAATAACTAACACTGGGGAGGATAATTGGGGGGAAATCAGGGAAATAAAGAAATAACATATCCAAGATGTAATAGTGATTAAATTACTGCCTGCTTCTCATTACCATCACACAAATGTTGCAATGCAGTCTCCCGTTGTTTCCCTATATGACTGCCCTTGATTTTCTGACTCCAAAGATGGCCCTCATCTACCCCACCAGCCACATGAAAGGGGTGCTGAACCCCTCCTGCTCAGACTCCAGAGGCCTCTGTATGCCAGCGCCAATCAGACAGACCGCAGCATGCAGCCATAGCGGCTTTATGTGGCCGACAGAATTGACCTTATTCACCAGCATGATGACTGAGCCAATGTCTTGGCAGCAGCTTTGCCAAGGAGCTGTCCTTCCACCGCTCCCTGACAGGTTGCGCACCCATGTAGAGCTCCTTCTCAAACAGTGCTTTTCTGCTTGACCTGCTCTGATGCCTCCACAGGAAGAGGGCCAATGTGAGAGAGACACACATTTTAAACCACGGGCAGGCTTAAATAGGGCAGTGCAGGACACTTGAGTTTCTAGAGAAGTTTCTGTGACTTGTTGACTTTCGTCTCGACTGGCAGCTGTTCATTAACTGTGTCTATCAAAGAACAGAGCATGTCAAGCTGCATTCTTTAAAATGTAGGTGCTGAAAAGGCGTCTTTGAACCAATGCCATAGGAGAATCAAGTCTTGTTTAAAAATGCAATTGAAAGGACCACAAGTGATTGTTTTATGGCATCACCCCAAAGAAGTGGGCACCTTTAATGATATATTATTAAACACTCTGCACAACATTATAATCAAGCGTCCAATTTGAAGAGTTTTCAAACTTTGCAATTTGCACATAGAGTTGCACAGCTCCAGAGACCTTGGGTTGTGGGTATAATTTTCACTCAGGTCACTGTGGGGAGTCTGGTCTGTCCACCTAGGTATTTCTTGAGTACTCTGATTTCCTTCCACCTGCCAAAAACATGGTAAATTGCCCCTAGGTGTGAATGTGTGATTGAATGGGTGTGTATGGAACCCTATAACGGACTGACTCAGTAATAGGACTTTTAGAGTTTATTATATGAATAAAATAATCTCATACTTATTTTTATGTTTTTTAATCCAGGGTAGTTAAAATCTCTACTGTCCAGAAAAGGTGTTCTACTACGTTTTGGAGAATTGAAGCTTAAATTGCATTCACTGATGAGCTAATGTTGGATGATTACCATGCCACCTCATCCTCATCTCTCCAACTCAGTCCAAAAGTACTAGATGGAGCTCCCTCTTTCTAGAGAAGAATACAGGTCCACTGCTCCATAGCTCAGTGCATTAATTAAAAGGCATGTCCACACATATTTGGACATATTGAAAATATTTAAAATTTGTTTAGAAGAGAAGTTGATTTAGTTACGCAAATGAAGGAGCACCGTGTGAGGACACTGAAGGTAATGTTGCTGTTACTCTGTTGCTGGATTATTTTTGAAGGGATTTTTACCCAATTTTATTATGCTCAATATCCACCCACTAGCTGCCAGCCTAGGAGACTTAAAGCCGCAACACGCTCCGATTCACATGAAGCCAGCCACGACATCTTTTCAAACGGCTGCTAATACAATGTCATTAAAAAGCTCACAGCGCTTGGAGGAGAAAGCCAGCACTAGTTAGTACAATGCTGAGTGATGGGGAGAGGGGGGCTCATCCCAAAGAGGGTGAGGCTAATTAAGCTCTTTGATTCCGAGTCACAGCTGTGGCGTCACAGGGAGTCAGCGCTCGCAGTCTCTTGATAAGACCAACCACTTAGTTACCCCACAGTATGGTTTTAAGGATGAATAAAGCTGTATGTGAGCAAGAGATACAATTTATGATGTAATATTGTTGTGGTTGTTACCTTGCAAACAGCAGGGGTATGACCAGTGAACTGTGTGGATCTGTCGAGCTGTATTTGGTGTCTAATACAGCAGACGAGTAATACACACTTGTAGCTACCCAATAGAATTGTGTTAATGGCCTGCAGTCGTGCAAACTTTCTTCACACTACACTGTGCTGATGAATATTTGAGTACATGAATGGGTCTTGATTAGAGCCGTTTACATTTAACTCTCATAACCAGAGATCCAGTCTTTTCGGGCAGTTACCTACTTATTTTTAGGCTTCTTAACTCAGGATCAGTGTAACTTACAGAGACAGGCGGTAACCACAAGACTTCATGAATGTGCGATGACTTACCAGTGAGTTATCCAGCACCGTGTACTTGTTTCCAACTGAATTAAATCCCAGTTTAAATTCCAAAGGTGCTTCCAATGATGTTCACATGTGCATACTCAACCTGCATGCAGACTCAGACTGATCAGTGAGAGAGGGTGGGACTGATGATATCACTCATCCAGATATGCTTGCTCCCTTTCTTTGTTGACACAGTGTTCAAATTTCAGAATAAAAGTACTGAGAAGGATATTCAAGGTTTTTTTAGGTAGTTGGTTTCATATTGGGTACTATTTTGATTAACGTGTTATACATACTGTATTCAACCTTATCCTTACAAACAATACACAAATATAGGTGTAATTTTCTATTTGATCACATGGTCAAATTCATACAAATATCTAAATATCTGAAAGGTTGTGCAATTGTATGGAATAGATATGGAAAAAAGTGTGTGTGTGTGTGTATTTGCCTGGTAGGGGATTCAAACCTATTTCTGCAGATAATTTTGTCTATGTGGTGTCAGGCACTGTGTGAAACACCATAAACAGAGTTAATAAAATGAATGCAATAGTCTGTTGCTTTAAGTTTTGAGGTTTGGGGGAATTACAGACTTCATGTTGAGAATATGTGATTGCATATCGAATATATGGGAGGCTACTTTTAAAGTGAACGTGATGGTGTGGGCTCCTTTCAGAGCAAATGATCCTGAAGATCCCATTCTGATCAGTGTCATTTTGTTAGAAGGGAGTGACCAGCCCCTTCACTCTCTCACCGGCCAGTGTTTATCCTGGTTTTAGGACAGATCTTGTCCTCTCGCCTTTGGAATGCTGGCTCTCCACTTTTCTTTGGTTTGACAATGAGTGAATGAACATGAATGAACATGATGGTGTTTGCTATTGTGGTATCTCCTAATATCTCCATGTTTGTTGTGGCTCTTGTATTGCTGCTCTGTTTATACCATTATCAGCACTGCAGTTGCTTACAAAGGATGCTTGTTTAGAGGTGCATGTGCCATTAACACATAAAAATGTCATGTGGCTAGAAAAGCTTGAAAAAACAGACAGAGCACTTTGTTTTTGAATTCATATGTTAGACTTTGGAGAAATGGTCACACCAGCCTATTGATACTGTGTATCTGATTAATTTTTTCTCCCCTCTCAGGAATACTACTGCGTTTTTCATATAACAGAATATAAACATCTCAGGCGAGACATGCCATGAATCATAACAATAATAGCATATTTAATAAATGGCGAGGTTACATGAAAACTGGTTTTACAATAATTTTACAACTTTTCATAAACTAAGACAGACTACACTGAGTTAGGAAACCAAATATCAAGGAAGAAAGCATTGTATGTTCAATATGCCGTAAGTAGGTGTCCCAGACTTTATAGAAGGTGTCCACTGAGGAGTGGAGCATAAATCATTATTTATGTATATTTATATACAAACTCTAAGCTAAATATATTATATTTATACTACTTTTTTGATGGAACAGCATCCTTAATTAAAAAGGTCTAAACTGAATAATAACAACAACAACAACCACCACCACCACCACCACTGCAACTAGTAAAATGCATATTTTACCTTAGCAGCCCACCTGGCTGCATGCCTAAATCATCAAACATTACATCTAAACATTATTTATCTAAGTAATGCAATTTGTACATAAGCAGTTCCATAAACAGATGGCAGAATAAGTCTGTATTATGAAACAAATAAATAAGGAAGTATTTTGTCACCCAAATCACTTGTATTGCCACACCTCCTACATGTGTCTGCTGGTTGTGTGAATGATTTAACTATTGTCTGAAAGTGTTTGTGGCTACAAGATTGGTGTAACTTTTATTGTCTGTGTTAGTTTGGTCCATTGTTCTGAATAACATTTGATCAGCGTCAGGAGGCAAGAAAGCAAGATAATTCTGCAAGTTAACATCTTGATGTAGTTTGAGGTGAGTGTATAATGATTTAGACATTCAGTTTGAACAACTAAAGAAAACTAAAGAATACAAATTCACATGACATTCACATTTTGGCTCAGTGCATCGAAAGAGATCAGTATTTTTTTTGTTTGTTTGTTTGTTTGTTTGTTTTGAGCCCAAGAATGATATGGTTGAAGAATAAGGACCTGAAAAGGTATATGTATTGGTCATTTATGAGTTTTCACTGAGAGACAAACTGATGGACAACCATCCAATAGCCACTATATTCACTTTGACAGTATGAGTTTCCAGTGACCAGATGTCCATGTTGAGCTCAAAGCTTCTTGAGCTTTTGGTGCTGAGAAAATTTAATATATAAGTATTCTCTATGCTTTTCATTTCTCAGCCATTGAATCAAGGGAGTCTGAACACTTGGCTGATTCACTGACTAAACCAACAGAGTTTGGGAGCTATATGGATTCCCCAGAGCAATATGAGTGAATTGAAATCAGGAAAGGAAAATGTCAGGATAAACCTACACCATTATCATCAAAGCTCTTGTCGCTCAGTCTAATATTTTTTTTTTCAGGGAAATATAACTCCACACACACACACACACACACACACACACACACACACACACACACACACACACACACACACACACACGCGCGCACACACGCACACACACGCACACACACACATACATCAGGACCAGGCACTAACCCCCCTGCAGAAACACTTTTATTTGATCCTTACGCTCCTACAGTCAGCCACAGCTAAATTACCTGCTTCACCACAGTATTTTGCTACCTTTAAGGGATTTGCTCAAGGTGGTGTATGAGAATATGGAAATGGCACAGGACACCCTCATAAAAAAGGTCAGTGATCAGTGTGATCCATCATCCTGTCCTGGATTCGAACGCAGCTCATAGAACTGGAGGGGCTTCGTTAAAGAAGAGAAATGGGGTACCGTGGGATTTTGCCCACAGTGGCACACCAAGGTATCCTCATACTGACCCAATCTCACAGCTGCAATCTTTGTCTCAGTCTCCCATACCCACTTACAGTATATCACAAGTGTATTTTTAGAACCTTTTATAAAGAATAAAAAAGGAGACTGGAGATTGGCATGGAGCCTCTGAATGGTGTGAAGAGCTGACTGGATAGTTTTAAACACTGTTAGAATGATGGTGTTACAAATGGAGCAGTGACAGAGAAGAACCTTTGGTTCCAATTAAAAAAAAACCATGAAAACATGACAGAAATGTAGAAATGTGTTGGTGTGTACACACAAAATGTGTAAAGAAACTTTACATCACTGTTTTGGTTCTTTAGCAAATCCATTACAAACATGATTCTTGGAACCAAAAGTGGGGCTATAGTATCATTCATAGAACCTTTAGTAGTACCTTTAAGAATGCACAATTCTAACCACACACACATGCAACTTTACAAGCTAAGTGTTATGATGCAAAAGCTATGGATTTATGTTCAACTGATTACAAACAGTGACAGAGCAGTGACGTAATCAGGAAATACATCCATCCATCCATCCATCCATCCATCCATCAGGGTAAAATACGAAATGTGGAAATTTGCTAAAAGAAAGCTGTAAAAATGAATTGACCAATTGGACACAATCATGCATTTTGGGAGATTCCGGTGTAAAAGAAGTGTTAGTATTCAGGATTTTATTGTTTAATAATTTTAAGGTGCCCTTAAATTGAAAACAGTATATTTCCTATTAGTTTCATATTTCTAATTACAGTTCATAAATGGAAGTGACAGACAGTGAAGCTCAAACAATGTTGCCTCTTTCATCAAAAGACATGACAAGAACAGAGCTGTAAAATAGGTCAATTCCAAAATCTTCAAACTGTTACATAACTGTCTTGACTCATTATGTTTAATCCCCGCTCCCACACCCAGATTATATTGTTTCTACGTGTGTGTAGACATGACATAGACATATGCATATCCTCTTTTGCCAATTTCCATTTGCTTTTAACAGTTGATGTGTTCTCATGAAAGTGCTGCTCAAGGAGAAACAGATGAAACAGTTTAGGGGAATGGTTAGAGTTCCAAAACACAGTGGAACAATAAGTGGTTTTGATCACAACGTGTCCTGGCATTTCATGTGGTTTCAACCACGAGCAAAACATGATCTGATTACATGACAAGTCATGTTAATGGAAGTTGTAAACAACCTCAATATTTCCTCATGATTGTCCATCAGTTACACTGTAAAGCATCCACGTCACTGTACTTATGGTGGGACAAGGAGGATAAAGCCTAATTACAAAGGAATCATAAAGAAAGCACCCCAAAGTGCACACTCCACACTAAAGAAAGCGTTAAAGTGCACCACCATTAAAACTGTACTCATTAGTATAGTCTGTAAAGTATAACAGAAATGTGCTTTGGGATGCAGCAAATGACTTTGTTGACCTTTTATGAGCATCATTATAGGATGATTACTATGCAGAACATTGTTATGTGACATGTATCTAATCAGTTGCAATTTATGTTATGTTATGTTATCCTTCCATGAAAAACCATGAATTTGAACCTACAGATATTTCAGGGGGTCCTAACTTACTCCTTCCCACAAATCTCTACCTTTGTGAGACTATGATTAAAACATGGGGTCATGTTTTACATGTTCATTGTGTGACATCCTTGCTTTTCCTTTGACCAGTGGCAGACAGCACTGCTATCTGATCCATATCTGGAACTCCCTATATCTTGGTCAGGTGAGATGCAAGAAAGTGAGAGGAGACCTGAGAAGTTCTGTTCACTTTGACAAGTCAGCGATCTCTTGGTACCATGACTAAAAAAGGCTAATCAAATTCAGCATAGTTATGCCATGGGTCACTTGGCAATAGAATAAAAAAAATATGGAATGTGGGATCATGGATTCGTTATAACACCTTTTTGTACTGCATTGTCTCAGAAGGAGCAGAGGTACAGACAAGCAGCTTTTGCTCCCTTCCATCTAGGCCAAACAATGAAAGACCACTAATTCTTCATCTAAACGAGTCTAGATTTGATTCCTGTGGGGAAAACTCACACACAATAAAAAGTCATAAGGGTTAATCACACTCCTGAATAACTTTTAAGAGCAGAGCTGGTTGATACAATAGGCCTCCCAAAAGGTGCTGCCACAGCAGATACATTAGTGCCGTAATCAGGCTACACTGCTTCGACCATTAAAAATGAATTAAGCCAAACAAAATTAGGAAGCATTGTCATGCAAATGTGTCAGGACCTATTGTTCACAGATGAAACACATGTTAAATCCAATTAAAGTGAATTCTGGCTTGTTGGCATGTTGTATTCACTCTGAAATGAGACAAAAATGAGCCACAAGGAGAGACTAGGGATATGGCTCCATTTCTGGCCATTATCAATGCGGACAGCTGAGCCAAACAGCTCACAGGCTTTCATCTGAAGAGGCTAGATGTGTTCTCCTGGGCTTCTTTATTTGCTAATCAATACTCTCCAAAACCTGGCTGACTGGTAAACATACACAGACTTTCAAGTGTTGCAGTCTGCACATGATGGAACAACAAGTAATTTTCCTGGAAATCTAATAAAACCCTTGAAATATTCTAGTCTCTGGACAATGCAGTCGAGAAACATGATCATAGAAAATAGGGTTCTGTGGGAGGTCCTCAAGTTTAGGAAACGCATGCAAAAGTTGCAAAGTTTGTCATAAATATGAAATTGCATCTTCATCTCTAGCTGAACAAAGAAAAGTATGTCAAAATGAATTCAATATTATGACCTTTAAAGTGTGGACACAGTTCTAGAAAATGACAATCGTAATATTTGAATTAATCAACACATCTGCACTCCTCCCTTCAGCACTCATTCAGAAGCTCTGAGGCCCACATTCATGCATAAACATTGCCAAGGTATGAACACCGGCTTCCAGACCAAAAGAAAGTTTTTGATGGCCCAACCTTCTCCTCTTTGGCTGTTTCTCTGCTGTCTCTGTCTTGTACGTACAACGTGTTTTCCTCCACATGCCACCTGTGCACAAGCAGGAACACACCCTGGTGGAATAGCTGGTTTCTTTAGACATATCTAGCAGACGGTGAGGAAACATTCACCAAATTTGACAAAAAGTGTAATGAATTGAAGGCATGCACAGTTCCTTTAATGACGTTATGATATGTTTATTATTTACTTATTAGTTCCTATTGTGACTTATTTTGTAAGCATGTAGTTCATTTGAATGGGAGCCCTGTTAGTAATAAAGTTAACACATTAGTTCTTTATTCACTTGTTTATACTGTAATACATCGTTGATTAGGGAATTTCTTTGCCTATAGTGAATCACTGTGCCGCACTAAAGTGGAGATAGTAAAAGTTGATTTAAGTAAAACAACCTCATTTACGAGCAATGCTTTTATCTCATTGCACTTCAAAATATTTATACGTCCTTGTAATTTGCCCCAAACTACCTGCGTTGCTGCTGGGCAAATCCTAGCCCAGAGCAATTCAGGTCTGTTTTTTCACAATGTATGGTGCATAGCCTTCTAAAATTCAACATCTTGAACTAATTACTACTTGCTCAGGGTTTTCATACGTTCTCTTTGAGGGAGCCGCTGGGGGAAGGTGTTTCTTTAAAATTTGAAGAGCAGAGAGTCTTTGATTTCAACAATGCAAGAATAATGCAAATCACTAGAGCAGATGAGCAGATTCTCTGATGTTAACACAGAATGCCAATTTTCCACTTCTGGATCGCTGTAGTCAGTTTGAGTTAGGGTAACAAAGGCAGCCTTTTAGTCCTTGCTTTCTTTTTCTTTCCTCTGGAAACAGTAATGCAAAAAAAAAAAAAAAAATCAGCTTATAGATGAGAAACAAGGTATAACATCAAGAATCTCATTGTAGAGATTTTTATACTTTCATGTTCTTAGAGTTCCATTACTCATTCCCTATAATATGCAGATGATCTAAATAGATTAGATGTCCATCACTTTAATAACAACAGGTATAGCAAGAATGTCTGTCTTCATTGCTGAGTTTAATGGTAGGATTTTCTGTGGTGTGAGAAAAAAAAGTTAAAAAAAGAAAAAAAGAGAGAGACAAACACCACGTGACATACCAAATATCACAAGTGCAAAAATGTAACAGGTGCTGAAAGCTACAAAAATGTCTATGAGCCCAAATACTGCATATTTTTATAGGTTGATGAGCCAAAACATGGAGTGAATAATGTTGATTCTCCCATAACAATGGTGCATGTCAACATCTGGGATGTAGATTAGTCACTAATAAAACAGTCACTTCTCTGTAAGCAAGAGAACAGGTCAGGGGTGAAGACCTAAGCAACTTTGACCACCAAAATGTTATGGCCAGGTCATTGGGTCAAAGTATATCCAAGTATATCCAAAACAGTGTAATCAGCTGTGGTGGGTAACTACTGACAGTTGTTTGAGTCAAAAATCAATGACAATGTGTTGGGTGCCCAAGGCTCATCGATGTGTGAGGGTGATGAAGACTATGCCATATGGACAGAAAGGCTCCTGTGGCACATGTCTAAGAAATTTTTAATGACATGAGGTATACCTCACAATGGACAGTGCACCAGGCCTGCTGTGTAGCTGCAGGGTAGTCTGTCCAGTGTTCCCATGCTGACCCATGTCTTCCATCAAACATGCTTACCATAGGCCCAGAAGAGTCTGGACTGGACCTTGGAGCATTGAAAGAAGGTCACCTGATCATTTTTTTATATTTCTTGACCAGATGTGGCAATTACCCAATGCTCTGGACCTTCATCCCCGGTGGCTCTACCTCCTAACTGACATGAATTACAGTAGCTGCTGTAATGTCTACCACAGGGCACTATATATATATATATATATATATATATATATATATATATATATATATGTGTGTGTGTTTAATATGTGCTCTTTTTGCTATATCATGATGATACAATGTGTCACAATGACTCAAGGCCGTGGAGGTAGTTCGGAGCTGTTTATCACTGAAGATGTTTTGCTGAAGGCTGTTTTCCAGAGGCCTTTTTTGTTGAGTAGAACTGAGAATAAAAATAAGCGAGTTCAAAAGAGGATGAAAAGTCTACGGGACAACAAGCTGTCTGAGTCATGTGTTTGAAACCTCCTGACCAGTGCACACCTTTCCTACACAGCACAAAGCCAGAAGCCCTTTAATCCAAGCAATTGTTTCTTTAATTTCTTCTCTTTTACATTTTCAGATACTTTAAAATAAAATTAAAACACACAAGGACAGGTTGTTATGCTTAACAAGGTGAGATGAGAGGAGCAACTTGCGAATGTCCATCTGCCAGCTGAATCGTAGACATGCTGATAACATTCAAGGTCATGGAGTTGAATAACAACATATTAATTAGACCAGTGTTTCTCAACCTTGTTCTGGAGGCACCCCTACCCTGCATGTTTTAGAGCTTTCCCTGCTCCCACAACACTTGATTTAACTAATCAGCTTGCTACCAAGCCCTTCAGAGTTGCATGGGGAGTGGAAAATGTTAAAAACTGAAACACAGAAATAGACCCTTCAGACATTGTCAGACACCTATAATTTCAATATAACAAATGAGAAGCCATGCATTTGATCCCACTGATTTACATAAAGTATAGCTTGAATGAAGGTATAATTGCTTCGATGAAACTGTCATGGCTACTCCCACCCCTTCATATCTCTCTCTCTCTCTCTCTCTCTCTGTCTCTCTCTCTCTCTCTCTCTCTCTCTCTCTCTCTCTCTCTCTCTATTTCTCTCTCTCTCTGTCTCTCTCTCTCTCTCTCTCTCTCTCTCTCTCTCTCTCTCTCTCGCCAGCAAATGTTGTACCAGGATCCATATTCTCTACTACCATCAGTTTAGTACCATTGGTTGTCCAGGGTGTTGGCTCTGGCAATGCTTTCCATACTTGGCCTTTGAGGTCCCAAATGTTTCAAGACCTGGACTGATATCATTATTTTCATCTTTTAAATGATAAAACTTTAATCAAGAACTAAACTTGATTAAACTTTTGTCTCTCTTTTCTTTTCAAAGAAAACTTTTGCATGCTCCCCAGATTTTTCTGGTATAAATTATTTTATTTTATTTTATTTTATTTTATTTTATTTTATTTTACCTTTTTACTTTACTCTCTTATATTTGCTTATGTTTCTTGTTATATATGTAATACATAACAATACATACAATTTAAATTTAATAATTGAAACCTAACCCTTGTTTTCATTTTCCCCCCTCAATATTTTAAGATTTTAATGGTTATTAATTAGTTTATTAATTCATTATTAATTAATAATTCTTAGGTATGTCATTGTGCAAATTACCCAGCATAATGTTTCAGATTTTTGGTATTATTATACTACCTTCTTAGGTTTTTTTTTTTAAGAGTTTATGGGTCTGACTGACAGTAGAAAAATGTATTTCTGTCTGTGTATACCCCAGCCTTCTCTGTATTCTCAGCATGCCCTCGCTTCTTTATTCATCCCTCTTTGTGAACTTGACTGGGTAGATTTTAATTGCATTATTGTGGCTTGATTCTATTGCAGTTTATTGAAACAGTATTTTATGCATCAGTTTTTATGCAGTAGAGATGCTTAAGTGGGGTGACTTGTGACGGCATGAAGCACAGACTCTGGCTATCATGTTTATAGATTTTTCCACAGCAGCATGCAATGCACATATTCAAAAGTCATTCCTTTTCCCCCTCCTCAAACCATTTTAGTTGCCAGAGATCTTTGAGCCCCCTCAAATGAGATTCCATTTTCACAAGGTCTAACAGGCCTGCTGGAGTCTCTGAAGATATCAGAGAAAGAAAGTGAGAGAGAGAGAGAGAGAGAGAGAGAGAGAGAGAGAAAGCAAGAGAGAGAGCGAGAAAGCAAGAGAGAGAGAGAGAGAGAGAGAGAGAGAGAGAGAGAGAGAGAGAGAAAGCGAGAGAGAGAGAGAGAGAAAGCGAGAGAGAGAGAGAGAGAGAGAGAGAGAGAGAGAGAGAGAGAGAGAGAGTACTGGCTAGCTTGAGCTGTCTGATGCAGTTCCAGTAAATGGAAGAAGACTACTAGTCATGGCTGATCTGTTTTTTTTGCAATTAAGTCAGTCTAATAAACATGTATAATCTTCTCAAAGACACTGCCAGGTGACAGAGGGCCCAGACATCTACTGGAGCTCTGAAATCAAAAGCCAAAAGTGAGAGAGAAAAGAACTTGAACTGTAATATCAGATGAACTGAGTCATGTCCATCAACAGCGTTGTGTGAGCAGGGCTAATCTCCTTTGCAATCTCGGAATTTCAAATTTGCATAAACAATACAAACAAGACAGTGTGAAGAAATGGAATGATTAGTTAGGGCTAAGGGTGGGAAAGAATTGTTATTTGTTGTTATTGTGTTTAATTTTAATTTGTTTATAACATTCATACCAATTTACATAAATGTCACACTTTAGCATAAATCCCCATGAATACTTTGCAGGACCAGGTTCCCCTCAGAGGTGCTTTATGTAGGTGTTTAAATCATAATGTGTCCCATTTCGATTGTATTCCTCCTTGCACTGTTCATTTATCTCGCTGTTTCATTACCATTAAAACAATTTGGTGGAGAGAGCTGCAACATAGCAGAGTGAACCTAAACCTAAATTGAAAGTTTAAATTATCAGTTCTTCCCCCGGCTAACTGCCCTGCTGTATCGAGAAAGTGTGTGGAAATAAACCTGATTATTAATTTGAATAAAAGAGAGGAAATTAATTTCCCATTATCTCTTGTTTTTTGATGAGTCTACAGGGGATCTTATTAGTCAGACTGTGACATGTCAATTCCACATTCAGCCAACTCCAAGGGTGGTTCTCCTATTATTTTTTACCTTCATTAACAACCAGGTGCCCATATTCAGGAGAGATAAATAAACAAATAAAAAATAAATTAAATTGCCCCGTGTGTGTGTGTGTGTGTGTGTGTGTGTGCGCCTCTGGAACCACCTGTACTGGAAGGTGTCATTGTGCCATTATGCTCCCATCCCAAATGCTTTACTTGGGAGTCCTCTGTGGGTGAGTTTTAGTGTATGGTTGCAGTGCAAGATGCTTCCTGTGGGCCTAATTAGAATAACAGATCAACAACGCAAATATTTACAATTCTCTTAGCCTTCTACAGTCCCAACAATAGAATTAACTCCCAGTACGCAATCCACTGCAACACATAGAAACCCTGACTGAGCTGGTAATTAAATGTTTGTCAAGTGTTTTTAATGTCATAAACAGTGAAAGGCAAATATGTTTTGGTTGTAATTTTTTTCGTAACATACAATATTTATATTATGTCCATTTAAATTCACAACAGTATTAAAACGATTATGCAACTTATTTCTAAACCTTTTTCTCCTTTCATTGGTGATAAATTTGTCTTTCAATCAATCAAATCTATCAAAACTGGCTGTTTTACTCATGAAATAAACAGCAGCAACAACAAACAAAAAAACATTTTCTATTATGGTAAGATGCATCTGAACTGGCTGTTTATTAACTTAAAATAATTAGTAGTAAATAATTAATTCAAAGAATGAAGGAGTTAAATTTTTATTGTTTTGAATAGTCAGACTTCCACAACAGGATTTTATATATCATTCTTAGACATTGTGAGAGTTTGTGGAGCTCTCTAAAAATTTTCTATATTTCTACAATTTGACACAAAAACTTCATCAGATTCAGACAACCAGGTGAGAGGGCAAAACCACTTGGATTTAAAACAGGCATCTAAGTCAAAGGAACATACTAGAAAATGTATCGTGGCATGTGCGATATTCTGAGGAGCTCAGGAGAATTGTTGATCATTAGGTTAAAATAAAGCATCTTTAAAGACCACAGTCAGACAGAATGTGTACAAATGGAGGAATTTCAAGACCATTATCATCTCTTCCTAGTTGCAGTCAGAACAACAAAGACTATCCAGGAGATCCAGAGCAGGGCTTGGTAACTCCTGCCTTAGATTACTATAAACCTCTTCCTGTTTTAAGGGATTTCATGTTTTAAAATTGTTTTTGAAGAATGTAGAGATGTTTATATTACATTTAATATCACAGGAAATATCATGCTGTTGGTGCCAAATTCTGACCTACCATCTGTGTGCCGTGTGATCATTCTCTGTTGTCCTCTCAGTCTGTTTTTGTGTTTATGACACCATTCTTGTGATGGAAATCCCAGGAGATCTGTCAAGAACAGCATGCTGCTTATTTCTAACCTTATAGCTGAATAACGCCTTCAACAAAATGCGATGTTCTAAAGAGCAGCACTGGTGCCAACATTCATCACTCTTGACTCTTGGTTTAGAAAATAAATTGCTACTCCAGGAAATATTACCACACTTCAGATTATGGGCTGCATATTCAATTTAGAATATAAATGGCCTATTTATTCAGTGTTATCATAGCTGTTATACATATTCCTGAACTCACTTGATTAATTGCAACCCAAATATATTTGTAATGATTACCATCCATTTCACAGCCCTAAAAGTACTGCCATGTCCTTCTTCTTATTTCTTTCTTTTTTACGGTCCTGAAGGAATCAGTCCATTTCTGATTGTTCTGTGCATCTTTAGCACATTCACAGGTCATCGTCTGAGTGCTGAAATGTCAAGGTCAGTAGTCCCATGGTCCATAAGAGGAAAGTGTACAGGACGGGTCAGTGCTTGATAAATAATTCACAGAAAAAAACAGCTTTTGGGACAAAGAAAAAGCTTTGCCTGCATGACCAGACCTTTCTAATATCATTATAAGGACACATCACTGGTAAAGAAAATTAGTTCCATTAATATTTAGAGGGAATTTGTTTCTGCTGCATTTTCTGTTCCTCTCATTGCAAATACAAGTGCTGTGAATGGACCATGAATATTACTTAAACCTCAGGCAAACTCTACCCAGAGCCTTTCAGTGCTATTATTTTGTCCTGTCAAGGGTGCCTCCAATCTGTCCAGTACACCAAGAGGAAGCTTATGTTCTGTTCCAGTGAACAGTGGTGGATGAATAATGCCAGTGGCCTTCCGAATGAATGCTTCAGACATTGTGGTTTAGAATCAATCTGAGTAGTGGTTGGGTAGTATGAATGACTTGTTGTTTCTTCACATCTGTGCACTCAGAACAAATGTGGAACACATTTAAATCTGTATATTTACAATACTGTGTGTTTTTCTGGTGCTTTGCGAGGTGCAGAAGAAAAGCATAGACGTGCCAGAATTAGTTGATAGTTTATTACCGAATGGTCTTCATCAGACACGACTGGGTAACGCTGTGTGCTTTTCCTTTGACTATCTGTGGTCATAAAAGCAGGATTTCTAGTTAATGAGAGACAACTGAGGGAAGCAACATATGGTTTTGTAGCCATTAAAAATCTATTGCCATGTAGAGAGCATGGTCTAGGCTTTGCTAAATAATGTCCCTGAGCCCCTGAATGAGAGTACAGAAATTAGGCACTCTGTTTTAGATGGCTGGGCAATCTTGGAATTAGCGCTCTTTCATCTGCATCTGCAGTTTGGGGATAAATAGTGATGCTTAGAATGAATCAAATGCAAATGGAATGATTCTATAGATGCTTTTAGAATGAGTAGGTAGGATCTTTGAGAAGCATAATTGTAATTGGAGTGTTTCCACTCAAAGCACAGGCAGCTATTAGAATGCGCCTCATGTACCGTTCACTTCTCTGCATTGATCCTTTGACATTATCCAGATTGCTGTAAGTATGAAGCAGGAGGATATCTTTCCTACAGCCTGAAACATGCACCACAAAGCCCTCAAGCACATTTCACAAGAGAGATACTTTACACTATGAATCCCAAAAAAACAGATCTCCATTCTGTCATGTACTGGATTAAAAAAATGCCAGTACCCACTGGCTTTAATTTGGTTTGTTACCTAAGAGATAAAAGAACATTTATATAACTTTGTAACACATTGTAATATTGCGTGATAAATTATGTTGCTTCCTAGTGAAATACTTTATCATTTTATAGGTATTTGCTCATGCAAAACTAATTGCTGGTATCTATCCAGGTTTAGCTCATTATGAACATTCACAGGAGGCCTTTTTTCAGATAATCCCCAAATCTCTCCTGTCAATCAAACCATTGAGCCCTTAAATCGCAGGTTACGTAATTTCTATTCACAGCCTTTCTGTAGGCTGCTGTCAACTCGTCGCCCATTTCAAAATTGCTTTGAACAATTCATTCTTGTACTGAATAAGGTGGGTAACTTCTATAACGCTTTTAGTAAAAAAAAACAAAAAATAAAAACAGTAAACTCCACCACCTGCAGACATCTAGGAGGACTTTACGGGTCATTATGCATGACTCTCCACATATGGCATGGTATTTAGACTGTTAATCATATATAGTCATAGTGCATCCCATTTAGATCAAAAAATAATTGAATGGGAATAAGGAATATAGCAATGCTAAGGCACTTTATGAGCAGGAGGAGGCCCAAAGCACCATACATGGGTGAAAGCCTTAATTTGTCCAGAGGTTTCTATTAGACAGAATGGCCTATTTCAGAACTCCTATTCAGGAGTAGATTTAATGTGATTAAAAACTCATGTGCTGGTAAATGGACAATGGATTTTAATGAGAGCAAAGACACAAGAGCTAATTTCCTCATTTTCCTCCAACATCCAGAGTTTAACAACACTAGACCATGTCAGAGGACAGCACACAATAGCAGCAATATTTTTGTCTTCCTCAAGCTCAGTGTTACCTTGTCCATTTTCTAGTGTCCTGAACTTATGAGGGAAAAGTTGGTCTCGCTGCATTTCTATTGGGCCATTCAGCAATGAACTGCCAGATTCAAATTGTGTCTAAAAGTTAAAAACAGCATTTGCAATCAATCAACTAACTCAACCAATCAACCAATCAATCAATCAATCAATCAATCAATCAATCAATCAATATGACATTTCTTTTTACTACTTTATTACTTTTTGTATTAGTGATTGTGCTATGTTTGTGATGAAAAGAGGTGCAAAGCTTTTGCTTTCGCATCAAAGTTCTAATCAAAGGTTCTTAGTCTTTCTTGAGTTAATTTTGCCACTGTTACCCTTCACTTGCTCATAAGTGGCTTGAATTTCTGTAAAACTACTAAAGCACTGTAGGTTAAGAAGTGGAACCCCTATGGTTTGCATCGATGAGTCTGTCAGTGGTTCACTGGCTTCATCTTCATTAGACCACCGTTCATAGGTACTGACCATCATAACAGGAACAGTAACACTTCACAAGACCTGTCTGATGTTTTGAAAATGTTCTTACCCATTCATCTAGCCCTCATGACCTGGCCCTTGTCAACATGGCTCATATTCTGATGCTTGCCCATTTTCCCCGCTCACAACACACTGACTACAAGGACTGACTGTTCACTTGCTGCCTAATATGTATATCTCACCCCTTGACAGGAGGTATCGTGACAAGATATTGTAATTATCCTCACCTGTCAGTAATTATCTTCACTACAGCTGTTCTGTAGTATGTCCATGAGGAACATCATAAAATACATAAAATACATTTTACTTTTCTTCTTAATACAGTAACCCCTCAGTGGTTTCTTTAATGGAACTTATATATTTTACCTTATTAAAAATTCAATATATAACTGAATATTTGAATGTCTTCTCTTACAAATCCTTGGAAAAAACTTGTATGTAATAATATCATTGTTGACACACACATATATATATATATATATATATATATATATATATATATATATATATATATATATATATATATATATATGTACACACACACACACACACACACACACACACACACACACACACACACAACCTGAACTGGTGAATCTGAGGTCACTTAGGTAGTCAAGATTACATTTCTCCCCACGTAATATGATATTGATTTTGATATGTCTATCTCTTACTAAAGTGAATTGGAAATGAATTTTCTGGATCTGGAGAGCCAATGCCAAGAGCTTTATCATAACATGATCATAACTATGAGTGTTTACTTGTGATCACCCAATCTGTACATCATTATTGTGTAACCTCACTGTGATAGGTGCAAAAGTAAACAAAGGCAAAGGTAACAATAACAGGCTTTCAAGATTTTGGAGAGTGACCCATCTAAGTGACCCACTCCACAAGAACAGTAAACACAGCTGTAATGCCTTTGCCATCAAACAGCAATTATTGCTAATGACATTTGAAGAAAAGGCGTGAATAACAAAGGGGCTGGGGCATTTTAAAAAAGTGACACAGGCATTTTGGCTCTTTTAGGCTAGGATCCAGAAATAGTCCCTGTGACAGAGGACAAGCTGCGGAAACTCTGATAAATGAGCTGACAATGTTGCTTCAGTAAGATCATGACAGCAGTGTGAGTGCCTGGCAATCCACGCTGGTGAATGGGGAAAAAAACAGAGGAAGCTATCTGACCTGGAGAGGTTAGCTGCCTGATGCTCCTTTTGTGTCCAGAGGGACAAGCATGAGCCCATGGGACCTTGGTATTTCATATGCTGCATGCATTTTTACTGTGTTGGCTCAGAGAGAAAGTACAGACATCTGCTAGCACTCCCCCGGCAATCAGTGAATATCTCTATCAGCCAAGGCCCACTTTCCCAGAAACACTTTATTACAATAAGATGTTTGTGAATTATTATGACCATTGTTTGAAGGAAATGCTGGTAAAGATTTTTGTTTTGATCTGTATTAAATAGTCAATTAATTTTTTTTTCGCCGCTTAAAGTTTTTTTCTTATACCATTTGAAAAACACTGTAATACATGATGATAAAATGAACAATATACATAAGTAACTACTTAGGGCCCCTGATTAGGCAAAAGTAGGTGCTGTTTGTTCACAGTGATCGATTATCACCACCTGCGCCAGCTTTTGATTAACCCTCAGCCTGTGCAAAATCACTACTTAAATGGTTCTGAGGCAGCTCTACCTCTGAGGCAGAATAAACACAATTGGTTGAGACAATAACTTATTGGGGGTCAATCCAGTAGGTGGAGTTTGCCCTCAGAGAAGTATATTGTGATTGTGATGCAGTGCATAAAATGTGTGCAATTTAGAGATTGTGTTGTGGTTGTTGTTGTTGTTGTTGTTGTCGTTGTTGTTGTTGTTGGTATGTTTTAGACCAATTTTAAAGAAAACCACAAAAACAACTACCCTCTGTTTAATCAGAGTCGAGAACCACTATTCTGTACACCCCATAGACTCCCAGTATTTACTGTAACACTTCCCCACATTCAAATTGCACGCTACTCTAGAGTCTCTCTCACTACCAACCAGGATTTGAAGTCAGAATACAATATGGATGGTCACAGACACACTTTCTATGAACAGAGAAATAAATTACAATGACACTAATGATCATATTATGCATGTGAGCTGAAAGTGTTTTATGAATTAAATATTGTGAAATGGTATGGAATACTGAAGTGTATGGAATGCCGTGTTCCTATGTTCATCAACTGCAAGTATATTTTTAGTCTAGGGTTTTGTTAACTCATGGTTGCTTAGGTTATCAAGTCAAGTCAAGGTTTTATTGTCATTAAGCAACTGAGAAGCAGGTACACACAGTGCACGAAATTACGCCTCCAGGAACCGAGGTGCAACATGGAGCAGCAATACAGTAGGACAACATAAAGTGCAAACACTACAATAAATACAATAAATACAGAAAACAAGAGACAGTTTAACAGACAGGACAGGACGGTACAATGAAGTGAAATGTTCGTGGTGAGAATAAGGTGGAAGAGATGTGTAACATACTGTAACATATAGATGTGCATGATAACAGCAGTTGCTGAGGTAGAGAGTTATATAGTTCTGGGTGAGCAGCAAATATTGCTGATAAGGATGGGGATGATCCAGTCTCTGTGTGCTGAGTGCGAGTGTGTGTAGAGTGCTGGGTGGGTACAGTACAGTTGCTTTGAGTTTGGTACGGTCTTTGTGTGGGTGTGGGGAGTGATGCGGGGTTCAGTTCAGTCCCTGTGTGAATGTGGGTGTGAGGAGTGGTGGGGGGTTCAGCTCTGTCTCAGTGTGTTAGGGTTAGGGTTACAGTTAGGTTTCATTTAGAGTGGACTATGTTAGGTTTAGGATGCAGTGTATTTACCCATAATATAATTACACTGCTTTGTAACATTCTCTGTTCTAATCATTTGATTTTTGATGGTTTTGAGGGATGCATTGGTAAGTAATGCATATGCATAATGACCGAACTGCATTTGGTACACATTGTACAAATGCTGAAATGGTATGTTTGTCACAGTCTTGTAACTCATTACTCATAACAAAATGAAGGAATAGAAGCTATGTTGGTTACTGTCCTATAAAAACAGGGAAGTACATGATCGGTGAGGTACTTTGGGTTGGTGCCTTCTACTAATTGTTCACTACTTTGCTGTCTTACAATTTACACTATTGAAACAAATCCAAGTTTCCCAGCTGCTGGCTGATGTCTCTGACTTCCCGCGGTTCCCTACAGATTGGCAAGCCGAAATTAGTTCTCCAAAAGCCTGTTTTCAGTTTTCCATCTGTTGTGAACTTCGAGCTGATGAATTCACATGTACAGGCAAGACAACATGACACGACACATGAAAGTTCTCACAACATGATTATATACACAGGACAGGTGACTGCATCATGTCACTTCCTGGCCCCCCCAAAAAAGGGTCTCTAAATATTAATTATTGAATGGATTAAGCAGATCTCAGGCTCTGCATATTAAAGGCTAATCAATAAAAAAATAGTTCAGGCACTTTCATGCTGCTATCCCAGAGGGTATCTATGTAGGGTCTTAGCATTTGCATAATTCTAAGCCATTTAAGACTGATTGCTCACCATATGTTCGTAGGCCTTGTTTTTTTATCCTGTGGCACTTTGATCTCAGTGGGTATTTACCAGCTCAGTGAGACGTCTTTCAGAGCAATAAGTGAAATAAAGAGCTAGATCATCAGCCTCTTCACAGGGTTTGCCATCAATTAGAATTATTTACACAGAGAGCAGCCAGGGCCCATCAAACCAGCGGACTAAAAGTGCTGGTGAGGCAGAGCACTGGTTATTCATGAAAGATGAGGAAACTCCCTGCAATGTCAGATCTCTTTTGTACGGTAGGCATCAGTCTCACAGCTTTATGCCCTCACTCATGCAATCAGTTCCAAAGTGCTTGCTTCCTTATTTTTGCTAACTGGCTCACTTTTATCTGTTTTGTCAGCTGTCACATTTGAACAGTTCAAACTGTCAAGTTCTCACTTCGTATTGTAATCCTAGATAATCCAAAATCCTTTGATCAAAAACTCATCTTGTGTAACGCTGATGTAGATACTTTTCCACAGCTTTGACTAGCCATGGGGTTGATGCTGGGCACCAGGGGAAAAAAAATGAAAATTGGGAGTATCTCAGCAGAAACCCTTGATTTTTTTAACTAATAAAATGATTTTCTGGGTGACTGAGGGGACAAACGATGACCATGTATTTATTTCCCAGAAGCACTGCTGTCAGGGATGCACTGAAGAACAATCGAGGAGTGGACATGCTTGCAGGGTTAGAATATATATTAACAAAACAAAACACCAGGACACATAGATGAAGCACACATGATATAAAAAAAGAATACAAAAACTGTCCAAGATAGACTGAAACAAAGGACCAAATATAGATAGACAAATGTGCAGGGATACAGATGAGACACAGGTGGGGACAGGGGAGAGTCAGGGCAGAGACAAGACCAAAACAAAACAGAGATGTATGCTAAAAGCATGTGGGGAAACCAAAACAAAACAGAATGATGATGAGAAGAGACAGACATGGGAGCCAAACAAGACAGGAGCATGACAGTAGGTCCCTTCCAGATGTGCAACACCGGGGCATGTTAGCCAACACTCCCCAGAGCTGATAAAGGAGAGGAACCAGACAAATAGGACAGACATGAATAGACACAAACACAAGATTGATGACTTGTCAAGGACAGGGGACTGGACTAGAGACACACAAACTGATACCTGAGACTGGGCCTGGGGAACAGGAGACATGACAAGGGACTGGAAATGGGAAACATTAGACTGGATGTGGGAAATTTGGGGAACATGAGACAAGACAGGAGACTGGACCGGAGAAACATTAAACACAACAGGATACTGAACATTGGATGTGACAAGACTGGAAAATAGACAGTTGGACAAACACACTGACAAGAACAGGGACAGGAACAGGCACAGGAACCAAAAAAGGAACAGATATGGGAACAAAGACTGAAACATTGGCACAGACATGGACATGGACATAGACTGAGACATGGGCATGGACTGAGAGTTGAATGAGCCAGAATGGGCACAGTTCTGGAGGCCAACAGGGGGATATCCTGTCTATTAGTTGATCCTTACAAGAGGGTACTGCTGATGCTGAAGCTAATGTGGTGAGCACCACGGACACTGAAGCAGGCGTGGCAGACCTCACTGACGCTGAAGCTATGTGTGCCGCCAGAGACACTGGAGCAGAGGTGACACGAGCCACGGACACAGGAACTGTGTCTGGCGCTGCAGACACTGGAACAGATGCAGCAGAAGCCATGGCGCAGGAATTGCATCTGGCACCACAGACGCTAGAACAGATGCAGCAGGAGCTGCAGGCACTGGATCTGCGTATGGCGCCGCAGACGCTGGAGCAAGTGTGACAGGCAACACTGCCGATGACACAGGAACAGATGTAACTCCCTCTGGCCACAGAGACCGCCCCTGTCCCGTCGAGATCCTCCCCATGCTGAAGAGCTCACAGAGGATCACCAAATGGGTCTCTTCAAACAAAACAAAATGAAAAGCACATGAGGAAAGCAAAACAAAACAGAACAACGATGAGAAGAAACAGACAGTGACAACTGCAGAACCAAGGCCTTCTTAACTGTTCATGAGACTGGACTGAGTCTTGTTCTATCTTCAAAAAAATAGTCAAAGAATTAAACATCTTTTGATTTAATTGGACATTTTTTATATATAATATAGAGAAAAACCTGATGAAACTTAGGAATCACATTATTCCTTATAGGCATATTAATGACCTCTACAATCATCTGGGCCAAGTTGTTCTTTTATTAAGTGAAGCTGGGAAATGGATCTAGTTTTTAAATAATGTGGACAAACCCAAAGTGGTCTGAGTTTCATTCTGGGGTTGGAATGGCTGGGGTTGTGAGTCTGTAAGGAATATTTTGCTGCGTTCCATTAACTTCAGAAGTTGGCTTTTGTGCCTTGGAATAAAATCACACCTGAGTTGACCGTGTTCCAGGTCAATATTTTGAAAAGGTTATAAATGTTACAATTGTCTCAGGTTAACATTCTTAGAGATAATAGTTGATAACGACACATTATGTAGCATTTTTAAAATGCAAAATGCAGAGTCTATGACTGATTTAAGTCATAGAAATAGAAATAGATAGAAAAGCCATTAAACTGTATAATACTACTGCTATT
This sequence comes from Acestrorhynchus altus, assembly GCA_034509495.1. Lineage (NCBI taxonomy): Eukaryota > Metazoa > Chordata > Actinopteri > Characiformes > Acestrorhynchidae > Acestrorhynchus > Acestrorhynchus altus. The sequence continues at coordinate 29,495,862 of CM067507.1, forward strand.
ACTTTTGTGTGTTCTTGTTTCATCTTGGAATTTGAACTTGGGATGGTGAGTCTCTGGAGTCTTTCTCACTTATGGGGGTGTTCCAGTTAACATGTGCTACTCTGGTCGTATTCTTGTATTTATTTATGGATTCCTATTTATTTATTTATTTATTTATTTATTTATTTATTTATTTAAGTTTGTGATCCTCTCCAGTTCCCAGGTCAGCATGCACAAACATAAAAAAAGAGACATTCCAGTACTTTATTTATTTATTTATTTATTTATTTATTTATTTATTTAAGTTTGTTTGTTTGTTTGTTTGTTTGTTTATTTATTTAATTATTTAATTATCTATCTATTTATTTAATTATTTATTTAATTCTTTCTTTTATTCTTAGAGATTACCTCAGTGGAGTTTAATGTTGAAAAAGTTCGATTTACAGTTAGAACCACTCAGGAACGGTACTATGGGGCGATAGCCTCTGGTCTCATTTAAATAGCCCTGTGAACACGTACACACTACTGAATTCACACACTAGGAGCCATTGAGCACACATGCCCAGAGCAGTGGGCAGCCTTATCCATGGTGCCTGGGGGCAGCTGGAGAGTTAAGTGCCTTGCTCAAGGGCACTTCAGTCATGCCCTGCCAGTTCAGGGATTCATACCAGCAAACTTCCAGTCATAAGGCTGGTTCCCTATCCACCAGGCCACAGCTGCCCCACTCAGTTCTCATGCAGTTATGTTTCAGTGCTGAGCTATTCTAGGCTACGCTTGAATAGATTAGTAAAGCAATGATGTTTTTTTTTTTTTTTCACGCCCACAAGCCCAGTAGATGTTACTGCTCTGTCCAGTCTTGAAGTGGCAGTATGTTAAAAAATCTGAATATACCAAAAAAGATTTCAGGGAGACTCACAAACTCTGCGAATAAGCTACCCATCACAGATGCTGTCACAAGATCTGATGTATAGAAGTACAACTAAGCGTGTTCAAGTCAGAATACAGAACTACAGAACTACAGGTGATCAAGCATACCAGTCCTACCAGGTGGAATTATTATAGCATTTCTTAGCAGCCCTTTACTCTTTCATAATCATCCGTCTGTACACACTGAGGATTATACATCAGAATAGTAAGGGAAATCAGTCATGCTGTGCATAAAGTTACAACAAACAAGCAAAGCAAAGCAGCACTCATTCATGAAGGTTATTCTATCAAGCAGTGTTTGAGATGCTGATGGGGAGTCCTTAACACCAAATTCACATTCAGAATCTCAGAACAGATGTGGCAGCTTCTTTCAGTTTACATCTCTGTGGCTGACCCTGACTCTGCTTGCAGGTCACATTCATAGCTCTGTGGACTTTAATGCTGAATGCATACCTTCGCATTTGAATCGCTATCTTCTACCATCTGGATGTTGAGCGTGTCTGTAATTGCCGTCAGTGTCCTCAAAACTAGTGAGGACCCTTACTTCTGCTTTGTTGTAACTTTTGCACACTGCAGTCAAACTCAAAACAAAATCTAACTGTTCTTTCTACCAGTAACTGCATGCTCAAGTAAACATCCCCTTGGGTACAGCTTACAGCCGCACTGAACTGCAGACGTTGTAGTGTTCTTAGTTAAAGCTTATAGAGCTTACGTCTGTGGAATATATATGTGGATTTCTTTAACTATGGGGCAATTTCATTTAATTCATGCATGCACGATTTGTTTTCAGAACCTATACACTGTCACGTGGAAATAATTAGGACATCCCATTAAAATGTTGTCTTTTTTAGAATATTTAAACATGTAGTCAAATGAAATGACTACTTTTTCTGGCCCCTCCTGCCAATCATGTCCTGTGAATTCAATCATCTTGTTAATGTGCCTATGACAAAGTCTTTGCAACTCTCTTCCACCACTCCATCATTCCTGGCTGCATTTATTGGGGGAGGAGGACTGGCCACTGTTAGACATAATCACAAGTGGGTCATTTCATGGAAAGATGCTGCCCAAACAGAATAAATGTAGATAGCTAGCTGAGTTAGACATTATTAATCATGGCCAGCAGTAAAACAGTGTGCTGAATACGGCTGTCGTCCAAAATCACTGCTCTGACATTAGCATGCTGGATGCTGGCCTGCTCCAACATGCTACAGAGCACAATCTCTATGTTTAAAATGAATTTTCATGAGGAGTCATGAAGTGAGGCTTAACAGTGGGGGGTTGTAGGTTGTGAAGACTGGAGTTTTATTTGAAGGAAAAAGGGATGCAGAAAAAGAGAAAAATCACCAAACATATCAGTGTTCTCTAGTTCTTAATGACAATGTTTGATGAAATGTTTAAGATTAAAGGATGGGATCTCTCACAGGACACCGTGGTCATTACATTAAGGGCCTGAAAGCTGCACGTTCTAATACGCCCTCTGATTCGCTGTGCCTGTATGCGTGGAATTCCACCCCAAGTGGGTAATGAAAAGCTCACATAAGAAAAAGAATCCCCTCGTTTGATTTTACTTATTGAAAATCTTTTTGTGCTAAGGAGAATCATGTCTTTATGGTTAATGCCTGCTATCCACACTATCTGTCTTTCTTGTACTTGCACTGGTCACTTTACAAGATCATTTGATGCTACAGGACCTTTATTTTGTACATTTCTAGATATGTAATTACAAAAAACTTTATCTTTTGGCCCACATCTCACCCACATTCTAACCCATTCATCACTGGTGAGTGTTTTAACATGTAGTGTAAAGCATTCCCAGCAGAGGAGAAGCCATTACTGTAGCCAAGGTGGATTTCCTATTCATTCCTTTGATTTTAGAAGAAACATTGGATGAAGTTTTGACATACTGTTGGGCATATGATGTGCATCTATATATATATATATATATATATATATATATATATATACTCCTTTATATATGTATATGTCCATCTGTATACACATCCTTGTTGAAGGAGCAGTCAGACCTCTTAGACGCCATCTCTATTTTGTATCTGTGCGTGCAAGGGTGGGTTTACCGGTTGGTAGCTTGTCGTCAGGCAGCCCGGGGAGCTGTGTGTAATTGAAATGTCATCCGTGGCAGAGTGGAGCTGGACTGCAGCGCAGGCTTTAAGCATGCCTGAACGACTGTGAGACAGATGAGCAACAGCCTTGCACTTCGAACGTGGCATCCGGCAGCCCAGACCTCATCTCCAGAAGACTCCCCTCCACATCCTACTCCCCTAGACACACTGACAAAGATTAATGAGAACTCATGATGGGGCAAAATATTAGAATAAATGGTTGGTTAAATAAGAGATTCAAAGGACACCGTCTATGTAGGAGTGTGTAGCCCAGTTTTTCCAGCAAAAATCTAAGGCTTTTATTTTCAGCATGGTCACATAAAGAAAACATGCATGTTTGGTTACTGTCTTGTACATGGCTTTTGGAGATATCTAGAACCACAATTCTATGCAAAAAAACTTGACTTCTAGTTTGGTGTAATTCTAACTGTGTTCCCTATATAAATATAAGTCACTGCACCCATAACCCTCACTCAAAGACAAATATTACTTTCTGTCACTCTCTGTCGCAATGTCTGTCACTCCCTTGGATTGTATGTAATTTGAAGGCATCAATGGGCCTCTTTCAATGTATAGGAGGCTCTTGATGTCTGTAAATCAGCCAGTAAACAGGCTTGTTAAATGGCATCTCAGCATTTATTTGCCTCAATCAAAGTGATGTTAACTACACATACATCAAAGTACAAATTAAAGGTCTAACTAAATGTATGTTTCGACACCTTTACCGGAATAAACACACACACACACACACACACACACACACACACACACACACACACACACACACACACACACACAAGAAATAATGAACACAACTTCTGAGTAAAATGTATTCCTTTTCCTTTAACCCTTAGAACCCAAGATCTGCACTTTACAGGCAGTTGCATGCTGTTTTCCAAGCTTCCATGTTCAGGATTAGCGTAATGATACACACAACAACGTAAAATACTTATCTAATCATGTTGCTTCTTCACTGTGTGATGAAACATTCAAGTTCACACAACAAAATAGCAAGTTTTTATCTTAATGAACACAAAGTTTTCAAGTAAAGACAATAACTAAAACCATTGTATTTAATTTAATGTTTATGCAGCATCTGATGCAATACGGTCCTGCTTGCTTATTGGTTAAAGCCATCTAATTAACAAACTGGGAACTCTGAACAAAAATGCACTGTAAAACCAATCAGCAAGAAGATGGCACACTAGCAGAAGAGGAGAACACAGGTCTGTGTGTGTGTGTGTGTGTGTGTGTGTGTGTGTGTGTGTGTGTGTGTGTGTGTGTGTGTCAGTGCATGCGTGTGTGTATGTGTGTGCGTGTGTGTGTGTGTCTGTGTGTGTGTGTGTGTGTGTGTGTGTCTGTGTGTGGGTGGGTGAGCGTGGGTGCAATCACTGTGGAATAGCTCTGTGTGCATGTGAATGGGGGGAGTGTATGTGAGTGTCTTGAACCATAAGTGCTCACATGCCTGGCTCCAATAATAAAAGAGCAACCTTTGAAGTGAACATGTTAGTCCTCACTCTCCTCCTTGTATGCCACTGATGCCACATTTCCTGGAACTTTGGAACATGGAAATTATTTATGTAATATTACTAAATTGTTGTAGTACTTTGTACTCAAAAAAACATAGATGTAAATGATTAAATTCAGAAAAAAAATGAAGTAAAATATTATTTTCATTGAAACTATATATTTTTATGAATGTTTACTTAATATGAATTAGTATTATCATTATTATTATTATTAATAATAATAATAATGATGATGATGATGATGATGATGATGATGATGATGATAATAATAATAGTAATAATACACATAATACACAGGTTATTTTTTATTGCAAATATTTGATCAAAACCTGGTTAAATTCAAACAAATATTTAAATTCTCTTCATTTTTACATCTCAAATGAAAAGTAGCCTTGAGTAGCCTTGCCTGAAAATAACAACATCTGGCATGTGTGACTGTTCCCATTGTACAAAATTAGTCTAGTGTTCTAAAGGTTAATCAGAATTATACGTTAGTGTGATAAATGCTGTGAGACCTTCAAGTAAAAACTGTCCTTGAATGATTTAACACTTTAACTTCTGCTGATTAACACACGTCTTTCAATCTGCAGTCCGAATGACTTACATTAGAAGGTTGTAATGAAGCCACCGCTACGTGGCTGCCAGTTAGTAACTCAGTGAACTTTTCCTTACTAATTTATTTGATGTTTACTGCTGTGTGCATGCCTTATAACATCGCCCACACTTATTTTATATGCATTAGATGAAGCCATCATAGCAGAGAGGCAAACACCAACTCTGACCTCAGTAGCTGTACAAAGAGCCTGATTAAAAGCACAATTAAGCACATCAGTGAGAGAGAGAGAGCGAGAGAGAGAGAGAGAGAGAGAGAGCGAGAGAGAGAGAGAGAGAGAGAGAGAGAGAGGCACTGAGGAGAAAAAGGGCATTTGGTTCATTGAGGCCTGAAAGAGCAGCAGTAACAGCAGACTGCTTGCCTGTCTAGCATGTCCCAATCGTGTTAGCTGAGCCATTTATCTCATGTTATTGAATGATTTAGCATCACTGTAAAAGGTGCAGACAGCATTGTAAAAATATACAGCCTCCAAACACATTTCTGCATGAGCAACAATGCTGTGTTTTTTCTATTTAATCTGATTATATTACAGTTGTGTGTGACTGTTCTGTGGAATCTGAAAGTACACTAATTCTGCACCTCGGTTAGTGTGGCCGCTCCAACAAATAGTCATTATGCAAACGAATGATTGAACTCCACATCATTGCCTAAACTCTGTCTTTCAGTCAAGTAGGACACTGATTGCATAGCATACATACGAATTGATTACACATTAGAGTAATACAATCAGTGCTGGTATGCACAAAGCATGAGTGGTTATTTAGTTTCTTGGCTCCATATGGGATCAGATATCCTTGTTCGTGCCACTGTAATTGAAGGAGATTTATAGCAGCCATCATTTGCAATGACATTGTCTCACCCCTAACATTAAAAAGGGTGAACTATAAAAAAGCCACAAAATATGTGCATATCCTTTAACATGCCCTTCAAATATCTATTAAAGGACTAAATTAAAGAGAAGTTAACTTTTATGCACACTGTAATTTAGCACAATACACCTTATGTTTCAGGGAAAGATCACAAGTTGAAAGGGCAGCTCACTGTCCTTTTGTTATCCCGTTGGCCTAGAACCAAGATTATACACTGTACAACAAGAAGCTTCCGTTTCGAAACAGGTCAACCAGGTTCAGGGAATTCATTATGTGACTGCAGTAAAGCACCAGCAGCTTTTAATTGTTCTGTTTTTAAATCCTGTCAGAACCCAAGATCCACAATTTTCAGGCAGTAACATCGGTATTCGAGGCTTCATAACTCAAGATCAGAGTAACCTACAGACAAAATACATATTAAAAACGACTCACCCTTACTCACAACCTTACACACTTACCATGGCAGTCTCATCATTATGTGTTTAATTATCAGCGTGCAATACAGCTCGGATTACAGCGAAAATTCACTCGCGTCCAACTGAATTAAATCCCAGTTTAAATGCCAAAGGAGCTTCCAATGCATGTTTACTGCTCTATCCACGTGTTCAACCTACACGCAGACTCCGACTCATCAGCGAGAAGGAACAGGGCTATGGAAGAACATGAGCAGAGATTAGCTGTTTGCTCTTTTATTACTCACACAGGGTTAAAATTTCAGAATAAAAGTACTGAGAGGGGAGAATACTGATACATACATAAATAATTCAGGCGTGTTATTTGTAATTTTATGTGGACTATTATAACGTATTTTGAAGAAATTCTTATCATAAACATCCTTGTCAGTCTAATTATTACAAGTAATTCAGTAAAATTATTACATTTTCAGCTCAAAAACACTGATTGGTTAATTTGTTAAGTATATTTATTCCTTATAAGCATAAAAACACAAAACAATAAAGGTGCAAGTACATTTTTGATCAAAACATGGTCAAATAGCATACAAATCTATCTCTAAATCATCTAAATTCTTTATTTAGATTATTATATCTAAATATTTTCTTACAACTCTTATAATTTAATATATAATTTCTGGCATGTGTGACTGTCTTCTATAAATGTTTTTCTAATTTACTGGTGAATAAAAGAACATCAAACTATGAAAATGTCCCACAAAATTTCTAAAGGTTAAGGGTGCTCATAGACCCACTGTGTTTTTGCACACAGGACATTTAACCAATCCACACATACACACTAATAAATTCACATTAGGGGGACGAGAGCACACGCCTGGACCAGTTTGCAGCCCTATCCAGGGCACCCGGGGAGTAGCTGTGGAGTTAAGTGCTTTGCTCAAGGGCACAGCTCAATGTCCTGCCAGTTCAGAGAATCAAACCGGCAACCTTCCAGTCACAAACCTGGTTCCCTAACCACCAGGCCATGGCTAATGAAGCAAATGCTACACTGACCAAAAATTGGCATTTGATTGAAATAAGGAATTAGGAAACAAGCTTCTCCACTAGGCTAAATCTTATTCAAATGGAATATTTTGGTGGCTTGTCTGTTATCATCTACGCAGTTGAGTGATGTGCCACTAGTTTTCATCAGAGAGGAGCAACAGTAATCATGGCTGCATGTTCTATGGCAATTTGTGTCAAGGTTTTCATTTACTTACAAAGGATAAACGTCTCCCTGCTTGTGTTTACTATTGAAAGTTCTTAGTCTTTTTCATTTGGAAGCAGAAAGGTCTGTGATTGAGTTGTTTGTGTTTTTTCTTGCTGAAGTACAGAACAGAGACAGCATGACAGCTTTAAATGTTGCACTCCTGCAAATGTTAGGAAGTTAGCAATTATTGCACTTTCAAATTCACCAAAAATGCCCAGTATTAAGCTCTTTTTTAAATCTTCTCCAGCAGTTTTATGTCAAAGATTTGACTTGCTCCACAAGCAAACCTTTCACCTTTTCACCAGAACATAAGAGAGGCCTTTAAAAACTAGTAGAACAGATCCAGACAGTACGTGAAAGGTTGTGAGCTATACGAGACAGCGTGCTGCACTCAGGCTTTGCGTCCGTTTACTACTGAAGAGCTGTGTGAAGTGCTTGGTGGCCTGTGGTGCAGGTCGCTGGAGAAGCGTTAACGACTCGCTTTCCTCGCCATGGGGCGTTGCAATGACTCATTAATCTCTGCTTTTGTCTCTGTTTATAAATACAGCTCCATGCTCCTCGCTAATCTCAGATCTGCCGAGACATGCACGCTTTCCCACAAGATTGCTTCATTTTCTAGCCACAAGAGCCTGCAACTGGAGGAAGACAGATAGGAAGATGTGGTTTGGCAAATGTGGCCAGGTGCAGAAGCTTCCTCTTTGAGTTATAAGATGCCTTTTCTGTGAAATGAATAGCCCTCAGCAGTAAATGACACACAGTTACTTAAAAACAAAGGTTGCTAAATGGCTGTAAATGGATCAAACATTTGGTTCTAAGAAAAATCTTTGGAATTAGAACGACTCTTTATAGCTGCTGTGTAAAAGTACAACAAAATTCACCCTTTAAGCCATCTGTGACAGTGAACACACATACTAGTAAATTCAGAATCAGAAAATATAAAAATAAAAATAGGATAGAATGACAGAATATGCAGAATTAACACTTTGAATCAACAGAAAAAATACTCTTTGGAAATGAATACATCTTTAATGCCAATGGTTATGAAAATAAATAAATAAATAAATAAATAAATAAATAAATAAATGAATGAATGAATGAGTAAGTAAGTAAGTAAATAGGAATATCCAGAGTTATTGCACTGATAAGTAAAACGAACAAATTGTACAAGTGAACCATAGTGGTTTGTAGTGGGCACTCATTAATGGAGTTATAGAGTTTAATGACCACAGGTAGGAATGACCTGTGGTGCTCTGTAGTGCATTTTGGTGGGATGAGTCTTGCACTGAAATTGCTCCTGTGTCTCATCACTGATAGAGTGGGTGGAAGTCATTGTCCATAATGGCCTGCAGTTTAAATAGCATCCTCCTCTCTGACACTGGCATCGGAGAGTCCACCTCAACTGCCACAACATCACCAGCCTTACGGGTCAGTTTGTTCAGTCTATTGGCATCTGCCACCTTCAGCCTGCTGCCCCAGCATGCATAGAGGATAGCATTCACAACCACCGAAATATCCTGAGCATCATCTGGCAGATGTTGAAGGACTTCAGGTGCCTCAGAAAATAGAGGTGACTTTGGCCCATCCTGTAAAGGGCACCAGTGTTCTTAGCCCAGTCCACTTTATTGTCAATATGTATTCTCAGATACTTGTAGTCCTCCACAGCGTCCACTCTGAACCCCCTGTGACCACAGGGGTCACTGGGGTCTTGTTTAAGTGTTCTTTTCTCTATGGTGGGACATTGTGATGGTTGAGCACAAACACAAAGAGGTCGGCAGCCATCTCAGCACCCAGGGAACAATTGGGGGGCTGTCTTGCTCAAGGACATCTTAGCCATTCATGTAGAGGGAGGAGATACTAAAGTGCTGTTCTTTCATTCTCCCTCACTCTTCACTCCTACTGGTCCAGGGGATAGAACCAGTGACACACCTGACTGAATGTCACAGATATGACATGATCCTACTTTTTGACATTGATTTTAAAATCTTGCATATTAGATCATTATTACAGTATATACAATTAATGAACAGAAAATTCATCTGAAATCAAAGATATTAAAAAGAATGTATCCTGATTTTGTAGGAATAGCTGCATCTACCATCCAGGGAAGGCTTTGTAAGGATTTGCTGTAAGGATTGTAACTGAAGTGTGGGACTGCATATAAGCTTTTAGGCTCGGAAACAACAAAATAATGTATATATCTAAAACTATTAGAATATATTGAATGAACCAAAACACAGATAGACAAAATCTATTCTACTAGAGGAATTTGGCCAACTGGTCATGTGCTTAAATGCACAAAACATTTACATTTAGTTTACACAAAACAGGACAGGTAGACAAGTTGCAATGTAGCAGTCTAAAATTAAAGTGGGAACCCATGTTCTAACATGTCCTGATCTTTTCCAGGGTGTGAAATTACAATGAAATTAAATCCCAAAACCCACCCTAAGCCTTAATATTTGACAGTCTTAATCAGGTTCTGACATTCATGAACAGGTCTGGAAGGGAGGGAAAAAGGTCATCATTCCCAGTTTGAATAAGATTTCAGTTCGTTTTGCAGGCTGCATCCACTATAGCTCTAGTACTATAGTCATTAACAGTTGAAGTGAAAAGGCAGTTTTGGACCTTTCTAATGGCTTCTAAGAGGCCTACACAGGGAGGTTCATAGACATGGTCTTGAAGCCCGTCATGATCTTGTCATCAATCAATCAATCATCAGGAAAAAGTATCCAAGAGATGACTTAATTTGCCCTCATTCATTATTTGGAATTTTTTAAATGTGAAAGTTGCCATATTGAAACAACTGAAGAGGCAAAGCTTGATAGGATATGCTGGACAGAATTGGGATGTCTCACTGGGCCTCAGAAATACAGTATATCTTTTCTCAGTGTAAATATACAGTCTTGTCAATATTCCTGTCTCTCTCCTGCCTCTCCTGTGGGTAGTGTGAGTGACACCTGACCTTGGTGGATTATTGAGAGAAGGTGAACTTGTGTGACTTTTCTGCTGTGTGTTTGATTTCACCAAGCAAAAAGAACACTGCTATCTGTGGCTTCCGGCTCCTGACCAGGAAAGGCATATTTACCACCAGGAGATTCCTTCTCTAACCCATATCAGATGAGGAGGACGCCAGGGTAATACTGAACGAGCAGAAGAGAAAAAAAAAAAAAATAAGCCCTTCATGGCTGCCCAGCTGCTCTGAAGCTGGCTGCAGAGGGGACTGAATCTGATTGATATCATTGCCTTAAGCACACAGAGAGGCCCTGGACTTTTAATGTTAAAGGAAAAAGAGTGAACAGAGAAGCAGGGAGCTGGGCTTATTCTGGTTATTCTTCATTCCTTCTGTTCCTCACATGAAAACTGGAAATGCGTGACTGGGTTTAGGTTAGTTTTAGATGTTTTTGTGAGACATCTAATAGGTTAGGCCTCCTGGGAATACTGTATATTAGATATTTATTTGGGATTTATACTGAAAAAGATGGTGGCCACTAGAGGACGATTTACTTAAGGACAGTCGTTCCCAGCTCAGCTCTAGGAATTCAGCATAATAAGTTACATTACACACTACAAATACTGTATGTGATTAGTGGAATGGGTCACCAAGGCTTGTACTGGGAAGCATGGATTCAGAATAGTAATTCAGAGATTCTGACATGAAGAATTCCAAAATGCTGCTGTTTACTGGAACGCATTTGAAATTCTTAGCTTGGCTAAAGCTTAGCAAATGTAGCAGACAGACTGCCATGAAAGTGAACAAGAAAGAACCAAGCTGAGCAGAGTCTCAAAGATAGAGGACACGTTCACTCTCGCCAAAAGCAATATATGCACTTGCACTGGGAAATTATGAAAATAAGCTGGCAAATGCATTCCCTTCTGATATAAAAAAGACAAATGCCCTGAAAACCTTCGGGAATGTCAGAATATAAAAGTGCATCTACTGTTACATCATATATTGGAAGAGCCCTGACCAAACACTATTAATGAAAAATTGATTATGTCTCATATCCAAGAATGATTTATGAGATGTAAAACACATTATCCCATAAGGTTCTCTCTCTTTTTAAGATGGGAAAAGATCCACAGGGAATCAAACTATTCCAATAAATATTGAGGAAAAGACAGCACATCTCCAACACATCTCCCTCCACTCCATAATGGGAATTGCACTGCCATTAGGCAACTCCCAGTAAACCTACGGGTGGTTCTGCCAAGTCTGATCTCCTTTTAATATTGACAAATTAGAGTCGCAGGGTTTCGGCATCACTTCTTTGAAAACAACACAGAAGGATTTAGCCTTAGCCTGAACCATTCTGTGTGCCCCATATGTAATTTTGAACCTCATCTCATAAGGAAAATTGGATTGTAATTAGTACAGAGCAGAAGTCTGGTGTACATAATGAGTTGAGAATGCCTTTCACTTCCAAGATTGCCTTGATTCTATCTTCAGTTCAGGCCATTTTCTTCATCATCTGAAACAGTGACCTTTAGATGAGAACAGATCAGAGAGCGGAGATCTATGGAGTGGAAACACTCCACTCAAGAGGAGCCCCTTATTTCTTTTAGCAAAATGAAATCAATTGAAATGACAAAAAAAAAAAAAGGCTTCAGAACAAAAAAGTCTATTCCCCTGAGTTTGCTGTCTGAAGTTTGCAGTTTAATTTCAGTGTCAAAGGTAAGAAAATAAATGAAAAAGAATAAAGAAGAAACTTTTACACGACATCATATTTGTTACAGGGTTTGATATGAGCTATCATTTGTTTCATCTTCTTTGCTTTTTCTTGTGCCACTCATTCATTATTAAACACTTTATTTTAGGGCACTGTTTAGACACCATTTCTATATATGCACTGACATTTATTCATTTTAAAACTAGATCTTGCTAGATGCTGCCAGTCATTCTCATTACCACTCACTTGTTTAGGTCTAGATTTAATAACCTACAGACATGGTATAAATATCATACGAACAGCAAGACCATTTACATGACATGAACTATCCAAAAACTGCTAAAATCCCAGGTTAAATGCCATAGCTACCATTCAGTGCATGTTTACTGTGTGTATGGGTTAGACTCACCAACATCAGCGATCTCAGCATAACATAAATACATTATTACAAATATCTCTCAATGAAAACTGTTGCACTGATCAGTTTCCTACAGGATTTCTGAGGTGTGAATTTTTTTTTCCTTAGAAATGACAAAACTGAAGATATTGTGGGCATGAAGTACATTTCTGATTAAAACATGGTCCATTTTATACTAATATCTATATTTAGTTGATATTTTGATCTTAAATGAAGAAATGTTTGAGTAGCCTCGGATTACCTGGGAATAACAACATCTGGCATGTGTGACTGTCTATAAATACTTGAATTAAGATATAAACCCTGCAGAATTGGCATAGGAATTAAGTGCTATGAGTTAAGTGCTGAAACAACTCTGGAAATGGAACGTCTCATCCATCTGAAGCCCATTATTATGCCTCAGTCAGACTCTGATCATTTCATTGCCTTCCCATGAGCATCAGAAGGATTCATTACTGAGATTTAAGTATTTATTAAAGTGCTGATATCCTGGGATTTTCAGCAGACATTAAATTGGTGCAAAAAAGAAGAAGTGAATGGTAGTTTTGTTGACAGAAATGCTCTTCTGATTAGATTGAAACTATGGTTGGCTGTATTTGTTTGAGCTGACAGAAAGGCTAGAGTAACTCCATATCTCCCTAGTCAGATGTGAGTGATTTGGGCTCATAAATCTCAGCCAAACCAAATGCAGTCACATGAATGTATGAAGGGTGTTCATAAAAATACCTAGTTTCCACAGGAAGTCTAAAAAGGAACCCTGCTTGTTATTCAACACTTAGTTCCTGTGTAAGACCACAGTCATCTGGAATATGAAGTATTAATAGCATAGTCACTGTTTGTGAGCTTGACAAGTTTAAGGAGAACAGCTAAATATTTCAACACTTCAAATGTACTCACTTCACAAACTGACATGCTTTTGCCCTTTGAAGCTCCAGAAACACCTCCAACTCAAAACAGGTGTAGCAGTGGCAGCCGTGCATTAAGTATGCGAAAGATCTAGTTTAGACAATTAGTAGTTCTTGGGAAAGAAGCCAAGGCACAGAGAAAGGTTCATGATTAGTGCCGGTAACGCCCTCCCACTTTCTGTGCTGTATAGATTTTCCATGAAGGCCTCATTTTTATAAACCCAACCTGAACACTTACAGTGAGATGCACTAAATGGTTTCTTCCAGCCAAAGGTCATCCTTCTTCTCTGGTTCGGCATTATGTCGGCTGCACTGCTACCTTTATAAATGATGCTACTTTCCTCCTTGATTATCCCAGTAAAGGGACTGAACTGTTATGTTTTAGCAGCTTTTATAACTAGTTCTGTCCCAGCAATCCATTGGTGATGGATGGCAGTGTTGTACTGATTCCCAGCGGCTGTTTCTGGATGTGTTGCGTTGGTTTCTTTTGTTGGGAGGTGCATGGTCATGCACTTCTTTACCACAGTGCCACACTGTGTCACTTGCTGTGTCATAATAATAAGAAATATAATAGAAGCTCTTAGTCAAGATTTTAAGACCATTTCATTAAAACACTTATTGGAACTACTGAAAATAAAAAAAAGTGACAAAAGGGCAAAAGGGTTAATCACTATGAAGCCCAGATGAAGAACCACTTCTACTCTAATTCTTAAAATAAATATGATGTGAGAAAGTGGGAAAAAAACAAATGAAAAAAACAACAACATTTGTTTAAAGGTTTTAAATGTTTAAAGGTTATCTTATAACTCTAGGTTGAACACCAACAACTGATTAAAGAGTACATCCACCCTCATTATCAGCGAGTCTCTAGCCTTCTCAGCACATTTGAAAACTGCATAATGGAGGGTTGGTAACATACGTGGAGACGAGGCTTAGTGAGATGTAAGCAGGGTAAACAAACAACTAATCATAGGCTTTTCTGCTTCAGTGTTGACCAATGAGACCATTGAAAAGATATTTTAACCAATTGGGGAAGCACTACTCAGATCAAAAATGTCAAAAGTTTATTTTATCACCATAAAATAATGTTTGTTGGACTTTTCCCTTGCTTCTTTTGTTTGTAGATTAAGAAAAAAAAAGTTTCCTCCCATTTTAAGAAACTTTATTTTCAGGAACCTTTTATTTTAACATGTTTTTAAAGACTTTTTTGCATGTAGTAGTGTAAAGCATTATTGTGTGTATTTTGCTTAAGTATGAAAAGACAAAGAGATTGTTCACTCTCATCATGTCTACAAAGAAATGTTGTACAAAAATAATAATAATTCATGAGGAAAATATTTCAAACTAGATTCAAAGTAGTTCGGTGTTTCCTGATAACATTAACTAGAAGACTGACTCATATGTTGGCTACACTCATATTCAGAGAAAGTGTGTGTTTGCATTTAGAGCCCTGTTTGTACTGGTAAATGCTTATTATTTCTCTTTATTAACATAATAGGGAAACAATGCTTTTGATGTTTGAAGCACTAGTAAAATTTGCTGAATTGCTAAATCACATTAAATAATCAGAACAGCACTTTGAAATCTGGTTATTATCAGGAATCAGTTAATATAATAGCAGAATCACTGTGTTTTCAGATTTCAGAATAATTTTTTTAAAGGAACCAGTAATGGAGTCTTCACTGGAATTAGTCTGAAGAACCTTTTTTGGCAGCTTAACTTTCAAGAGACTAAAATGATACTGGTGAAGATAGTTGCGACTAATCAGAAAGTTATTTATTTATTTATTTATTTATTTATTTATTTATTTATTTATTTCCTTTCAGAAAGTATTCCGAAACCTACTGCTGCTGTATCTGAATTTCAGAGTGATGATTTTATGAAGATATCTTTCTTGGGTCCAAAGCCCTGGAGTGTTTGAAATGGCATTGTTGAAATGGTGTGAAGGAGTGAACGATGGAGTGTGTGTGTGTGTGTGTGTGTGTGTGTGTGTGTGTGTGTGTGTGTGTGCACACGCGTGTTAGTGTGTTTTTTTCTTTTAAAAAATAGAGCCATTTTTCAGTCTGGCTGTCAGTTCTGACAAGGCTGCTACTGGTCAGATGTCAGTCAGGAAGTGCACGGTCAGAATGCTGCTCCCTGCAGATGAAGAATCGGTATTCCAAAAGACTTCAGACAAAATGTCAAGAATGCCCTCAAGTCACCTGCAAGTGCTGTAATATGTTTACTTTGAGACATCACACTGACACTGGCCTCACCTGTTCTGCCGAGAGATAAGAGGATGCTCACTTCCCATTTTCTCTTAGAAAGATCCATGGATTTATCTAATTGAAGTTAGAAAAGGGAATTTATAATTTAATAGCTGTAATCTACATATATGTCACGTCACAATAAAAATCGTTTAGAAGTGCCTTTGGCAACATATCGATATTTCCTGGGGGGATGGGGGGGGGGTGCTTGTGCTAGTGAGTATGCCTAAAATATGATTCAGGCATATAGCAAAAATGTATATATATATATATATATATATATATATATATATAGATGGATTGAGGTCCAATGCCCATAAAAGGTAGCATAGTTTCCTCACTGACATTTATCTAAGTCTTTGGGAAAATGTAGCTAAGTATAGTCTCACCTACAGTACAGTAGTCTCACCTACACCTTTCATTTATACATTCTCTGTGTTGTTCTGACTGATCTCATGGTTCCAATATTGTTAGACATCCACTTTCTTCATGCTTGATTTTATATGACTGTCAAAAAATGACAAAACAAAATATTGCTTTTTTTTCTAGTAAGACATAATATTTTCAAATATGGCACAACAGTGACATGACAACAGACAGGGTTTAATGGATAACATGCTTATTGCAAATAAACTGATAATACATTTTCTTTTGCAAAATGATGCCACTCATGTATGTGCTTATTGAAAGCACACTGTAATTAAATAAGCCTTACTACACTTACAGTTTTGCTTTATTCATTAAAAACAAATCCTTGTATTACAAACACTCAACTGTATTTTTTTTTTCATTTTGAAAAAGAGAGATATATCACTGAGAAAAGAAAAACTGCATGTTTAGCAGCAACATGGTGGCTGCAAGGATTCTTGAAATGTTAAGGAGAACTATCCAAATGCCTCAAGCAAGACAGCACAGTCCCCATGAAAACAGGTGGGAATTAAATCCAGCACCGGTGAATCAAAGAAACTGCAATCCTCTGTGAAGGCCTTATTTTTGGCCCTTACTGACTTCAGAAGCAAACTGATCCCTAGTGGAAAACAAGTTTGAGGATATGAAAGTGTCAAGGGCATGCCAAATTTATACCATTTTTTTTTACAAAACGTAACCCAGCTTCAGTTCCTAACCATTGCTGACTGCTTTAAACATTTAAAAAAAGATTTTCAAGTTCAACTTGATTTTTTTTAGATTATGCACAGAAATTCAAATTGATAACAAACTGGTAAACATCTGTGTTAAGGTTTGGATTAATACCAGGGCCATGCTGACATTTGAAGTAAGGTTTAGGTTTAGATTGTAGGTTAACAATTAAGTGAATGGAATGATATTTATATACTAATGCATCTAAAAAATAGAATACTATGAAAAAGGTTTTCCTATCATATATATTTATTACATTTAAAATTGATTTTGGTTTGAAAATTAAAAAAAAATATTTATTAAAAATTTGTATTTTTAAGATTAAATTTTTTGGTTTTAATGAGCTATAAGCCATGGGAAAAACCAAGGAAAAGAAAAAAAGGCTTGAATGTCAGTTTACATGTAATGAATGTAAAATATGACATTGTGATCACAAATTAGCTTTTTAATGATATTCAAATATGTGTTAACATAGGATAAATGTTAATAAAATATCTACAAATCATTTAAATATACTATCCAAATGAACTGTTACCAATTTTCCATTCAGTTCTTTGCCTCCAATACTTTACATAAATAAGGTAAATAGGAATTAGATTTTAACCCTTTATGGTCCTCAACAATAGAAAATCAAATTTGTTACAAAAATGTACTAATTATTATTGGATTAGAACAGAAAAGGCATTCTGTTGAAAGGCACAATAACCGCTAATTAATTTTTGCAGTCTAACATACCTTGATCCTGATGGGTTTAAATACTAAATACTAACATGTTCAAAAAGAACCAAAGAAAGATTTATTATTACAAACCCCACAGAACACTGTGCAGTTCAGTTGAGCTGAATTTTACCACAGACTAATCCAGTCCAAATCTAACTTCTTATCCTTCAGGTCTGTCAGACTATGAGTTGTCACTCACATCTTTTAACGGGAAAAAAAGTCAGTCCAAATAAATGAGCCATGCTGAGAAAACGGTAGAGGACACAAGTTGCAAATGAGTGATTGCAAGCCTAATGAAGTAAATCAGGGCTTGGATCTGTCAATAAAGGATTGTGTCTAAATTATCAAGTCACTGACCTTCAATGGACACAATTTTCCTGGAACACTTGCATTACATATTTTGTACATATAAATGTGGAAAGTAGTACTTTTTTTGGAAGAAAGAAGATTTGAAAAAGCAAATAATGGAGAGAAAATCATGCAGTAATGGTGAGACCATCATATTTTACCATGGTTATGCTTAGAGTAAGGGTTATGTTTATGTTTAGGTGTAGGTAAAGGTAAAGTTATTAGAATAGGTGCTCTGTCATATTGGCTGTAGAAATGATTCGGTTTCTATGTGTCTGGGTTGTGTCTGTAAAGCATACACACTATACGATTTCTGACATTCTGCTTTTAAGTCATCTTGAGGACAGGCTCGAAACCTTTCAGTTTTGCTAGAACTTAGGTTACATTTAGTACACATTTCTGTATTCTTAAACAACGTCGATTTTTCCTGCTGTCCTCTAGACTCTCTCATCCAGTCAACATGGATCGATTGCAGTGTGCACAGCAAAGTGAAACTCACATCTCCTACTTTTGATGTTGACAAAATGCAGTAATAAAAGTCACTAAATGGTCCCAGTGACACAACTCCAAAACAGTTAAATGAATTGCTTCTTACCCATGAGGCAATAAAGGCTGAACTTGATTGACTTACATAAGGTAAACAGCAGAATGGTTGCATTTACTGGTGTAATAAAACCATCACTCTTCTTTGATCTGGACAGTCTTATTGCTTTGTACAGCAGTTCAAATGCTAATATTATGTATGAGGCAATTAGATGTCTGTTTCTTGTGGGTATTTTTCACCCCTTAAATGGCCAGAACCTGCTTCTAAAGGAAATCCAGTCTCTTTGCATCCCTTTCCATGTAGTTACTGAATAATAAAGCAGACAATGTGGTAAGTGTGGGATTTTAAGGGGTTAAGCAAACAGTCCTGCAGTGTGCAGGGCACCTCAGCTACCTGAGAGCCAGTGGGCTTTACGAAGAGGCAACAGCAAATAGAAAGAGGATGTAGTGGCTGAAGTGCAGACTAGGGTTAGCACTTAGCACTCTATAAGCATGTTCAATTCAGTAAGTTAGGTCCCTAAGGGCACTGGCTTGATCTGCACATTTTATAGAACATCTTGTTCCTCTTTAGCCATGGTGACCTTGAGGACGATGCCTGTAGTCTTCGGAGGCAGGGATGCTACAGACGTGGAGTCATAAACTTCCAAGATATTCATCCTGTGTAATGGTCCTTATAGGAATTCAAATCACACCATGCTGGAAGTTTAATTTCAAGCTTAATTACAGGTCATGCTTAGCTGCTAGCACTTGTAGTGAATCCCCCATTTGCTGCAAAACTCACAGGGATTTTTAATCATGTTTACGGAGTGTTGAAACAAAAAACAAAAAACACAGAGAACAACATTAATTGCTTGAATCCCATTAATAAATGAAGTGTTTCTTTAATCTGTTCTCTATATTAGGTGGCTGAGACTGACTGGAGTGCAGGGTGTTGGGATCCACTGAATTAGTTTAGATTCTCACTCACTAAAAATAAAGGTGCTACATAAGGTTTTAATTTTGAAATATTCTGGTGCCCTTTTTTGTAAAAAAATAAAAAAATAAATAAAAATAAACAATAATCTGGCAACAATTTATTTTAAGGTTGGCTTCTTAATAATTACTAAACTATTAGTAAGCAATTACTAAGCAATTAGTAGCATATCGTTTGTAACTATGCTTACAATAAAATTAAATAATGAAAATATTATATAAACGTATTTATTTATTGTCTTAATAAGGTTGTTTGTAAATTAGTTATGAACTGTTTGTCCAATGATGAGTTACATGTTAATTCATTGTAATTCATTGTGACATATTAATCCAGTGATATGAACAGGTCATATTTCTGTTAATAATACACTTATGTGTTATGAATATATATCTATATGTCCTGTTCACAGATCAGAACTCAAAGCTGCTGAAACCTGACAATTTTCCTCGCATTTCCTACCAGGTTTTGTCACTATATGTTAAGATTAGAGTTACCTGTTCATATCATGGGATGAACATTTCATATCAAGATCAAAGATTTCAAATTTGTTTACAACTAACACATTAGAATTAATTAACATGTAACTTATCATTGGGCACAGAGTTACAATTATTTACAAATAATCTTATAAATAATCATATAAATCATCATATTAATCATATAAATAATTATATAGAACATTTCTATATTTACTTACAAACCAGATGTTTCCATGTATTAACTGCTTACTGATAGTTTAGTAATTGTTAAGAAGCAGACCTTAAAATAAAAGTTCTTTGTTTTTCAAGATTTAATTAAAAAAAGTATTATGTTCATTACACATAATGTGAATTATTATAAGCCTTTTTGTTTACCTTTTGATCAGTATTGTTTATAGCTTGTGAAAATCAGAAACCCAATTAGAATATTTCCTTTTGAGTTTGAATAGATTACTATTCAAACAGGATAAATATTGTGCTGTATTAAAGCATATTAATGGAAAGTTGTCTGGAAGGGGGAAATGTGGTGGGAAAATGTACATAAGGAACAGTGACGACCACAGCCTTGAGAAGACTGTGAAGAAAAGTCGATTCAAGAACTTCACATTCAAGAGCTTCACAAGCAGTGGACTGAAGCTGGTGTGCACAGATGCCTCCAGGAAAGGGGCTACAACTAAAGCATCCCTAAAATCAAGCCCCTCCTGAAGCCCAGAAAACATCAGAAGTGTCTTACCTCGGCTAAGGAGAAAAAGAACTGGACTGTTGTTCAGGGCTCCAAAGTCCTCTTTACAGATTAAAGAACATTTTGCATTGGAAATCAACAGTCATAGAGTCTGAACTCAATCCTAGAGTCTGGAGGAAGAGAGGAAAGACACAAAATCCAAGGTGTCTGAAGTCCAGTCTGAGGTTTATGCGGTCTGTGATGGTTTATGTGATGCAATGTCATCTGTTAGTGTTGTTCTGCCGTGTTTTATCAAGTCCAGAGTCAAAACAGCATCTACCAGATTTAGAGCACTTCAGGCTTACGTCATGCTTTCAGAACTTAGCACTTGCCCCCGCTGGGTTTCTGATTTTATGAGCTGTGATCCATACTGATCAAAAAATAAAAGTGCTGATGAAAATAGAATATTATTATTTTTAAATTATATAATGAATTTGAACATTTTCATTATTTCAGCTGCAGTAGTACATCTCTTTTACAAAACTGACTCTTTATGGAGCCAAACATGTTTAGTCTATGGTGGTGTTTAAATAATCTTTTGTGGTGTCTTTCATTTTTAAGAGTGGGTAGATGATACTGCACTGGGCAAAGTGGATTTACATGGACAGACTACTTCTTATTTTGACTTCAAACAAATTATCCGTGATTTCAAAATGAAAGTTGTTACAAGTTGCAAGCTACTCTATATATCCATCCCTGGATCCACGCACACACACACACACACACACACACACACACACACACACACACACGTAGAAACATTGTGGATTTTCTTTACCTTAGCATATAGCCCTTACTTAATTTTCAGTCCTCCTGCAGGAAAATAAGGAAATCATCATTTGTTCCCCCTCAGCAGACAAGCATTATCATCGGCTCCAGGCTGGGGTTATGTGAAGCATACAGAGAGAGAGAGAGGGGGAGCAAGAGAGACAAAGACAGAGAGAAAGACACATTCAGAATATTCATAGACTTCTTCATTTCTATTCTCTGCATTTGACAAGCTTGAACAAAACTCAGTTATTCTCCCAGAATGACCTTGGAGATGATGACTTCTTGATACTTGGTTTTCCCTTCCGATACAATAACAGCTAATTGAGCTATTTTTTCTGCATAATCAAATGAGAGCTGTGTGGTGGTGACGGTTGATGGTTGTGGTGTGTGTAGGATGGTGGGGGAGGCATAGCTGAGCATAAGAAATTCACTGCAGCTGAAGTGACTTTTTTACCAGTATTTTTCTCTTTCTTTAGGTGGAAAATATCTACTCAGAGGGTCACCCATCTGTGTAGTCACAATGTGTATGAAACCAATGAGCCTTTTTTAATTATTATTCCTGTCATAAAATTCTCTTCATCCTAATTAACTAGGCCTTGAAGAGCACTCTACCTATCATTGAGAAGAAAGGCTCTGGTTGCAAGCAAGTCTGAAAGTAGAATTTTATTTGTAGAGCACATCTAAATGTGGCTGCACACAGCTGGTCCAAAATTATGATGGAATGA
Organism: Acestrorhynchus altus; assembly: GCA_034509495.1. Classification (NCBI taxonomy): domain Eukaryota; kingdom Metazoa; phylum Chordata; class Actinopteri; order Characiformes; family Acestrorhynchidae; genus Acestrorhynchus; species Acestrorhynchus altus. The sequence continues at coordinate 29,518,217 of CM067507.1, forward strand.
TTGATTCAGTTTACAGAACAAGCAGTCTTTTACACTGCTTGTTTATTCAGTTGAACTGGCCTCAGTGGGACCTCGTTTGTGCGTGTGTGTGTGTGTGTGTATGTGTGTTATATGAAAAGTAAATCAGGTCAGCAAATAATTACATTATTATATTACATTTTTCACAAATATGATCTCCAAGAAACCAACTTTGTTGAGGCTTCAAATATGTTCAAAGCTTAAAATGTTAAGTAAAGGACTGGAAACGGGCACACTCTGGCCATTAAACTCACGCAAATGGTTCTAATTTCATGCTCTCACAACTAGGTTTTTAGTACTCAAGACCAGTTTTGGTCTTCATACTGCTCATGAGACCATACGTGAGTAATCTGGACCTCATTTGGACCAGGCTATTTCATTGTGTTTATCTGAAATCTAACTTTTTTTCTATCATTATTAAATATCAACAATCCATTCAAACAGAATTAAGCAGTCCTGTCTCTACACGCCTAAACCTCTAGTCACAATAACGAGTGTACAAATCAATGTGCTTAACAGCTCAACTCTCTACTCTCTTATTCAAAGACACACACTTGGGTAATGGAGGTATTGCACAATGCTGTTTAGCATCATAACATAAAACAAAAATTCACTGTCCTTACACACTAGGAAATTTGCCCTCTGAAATTAGCCCCTCCACACAATGAAACACACACAGATACACACTATGCAATGTATTCACACAATATGGGGCAGGGAGCACACATGCCTGGAGAAGGGAGCAGTCCTATCCACAGCGCCCAGGGAGATATAAGTTTTGTCCTTTCAATTCAGGGAATCAAACTGGCAACCTTCCAGTCTCAAGGCTGGTTCCCTAATGTCAGGCTTGTGCAGAGCAGACGAAGAGAGGTGGCCGTACTTGCAGGATTTAGAGAATTTATTAACAAAACAAACATCAGAATACAAAGATGAATGGGGTGAATGGGGTGGAGCAAGGGCAGAGACAAAACAAAGCAAAACACATGCGCTAAGATGTACGTGGAGAAATCCAAACTAAAATAACAACTATGTGAACAGACCAACAGAGGAGCCAAACAGAACAGATAGATGACAGCAGGCTCCTCCCCGACACACTACACTTCACAGAGCTGGCAAAAAAGAGGGAATGGAAAACAAACAGGGCAGACACCACTACACATGAACACAAGACTGAAGACTGGACAGGAACTAGGGAGAGACAAAAGACTTGACATATGACTTGACAGGCCTGGGAAACATGGTATACATGAGATAGGACAGGGAACTGGACTGGGAACTGGAGACAAGACAGTGGACTGGAACTGGGAAACATGGGGAACATGAGGCAGGGCTGGCAAAACATTAGACACAACTGGGGAAATTTGGAAACAGGAGACATGACAGGTTACTGGACTGTGTAACGGAACTGGGAGGAACACATTGAAAGGGACAGATACAAAAATGGTGACAGGGAAAGTTACAACAAAACCAGACAGGAATGGGAACACACACAGGCAACATAATGGGAATAGACAGGGGTACAAAAACTGAGACATTGGCACGGACATGGGCACAGGCATAGACCTTGACAAAGACACGGGCATAGGCCCAGAACTGGCTAAAATCCATAGGAGCCAGACTGGGCACAGTTCTGGAGGCTGACCGAGGGCCAGACTGTCTAATTGTCAACCTTGAGAAAAGCGGGCACTATTAATGCTGAAGCAGATATGGAGGCAGGCACCACAGACACGGGAACATTGTCTGGAACTGTCTGGAACTAAATGGAATGACAACATGAACATCTAGCCACCAGGTCATGGCTGCACCATAGTAATGGCAGAATGCTGAGAAAACTGTGGAGAGCTGGCATGCATTGGCGCACATCCTAAATTAAAAAACAGCTCAACGATCATATCGTTTCTAATTCAAACTGTAATGATTTCTAAACACCTCAAATATGGAAATGTTATACTTGCCTTTGATACATCTCCAGTAAATTGGATCACTGCAATGCACTGTATTTTGGTTGAATGAATGAAGCATCTCTTGCTCTTCTGCATTTAGTAATTGTTTTTTAACTCATACAAAGAAAAAACAACATATCACTTTTTAAAACTGGCTCCCAGTGCATTACAGAGTCCAATATACTAGTGTGTCTAAAAAAGGAATATAATTAAAAAACTCATTTGTGGTCAGAATTTCATTCAAAAAAGTAAATGTCATATTTTATATTTATTACACGTAAAGTCATTCAAGTCTTTTTGTTTTACTGTTGATCAGTATGGCTTAAAAAAGCTGAATCCAGAATCTCAAAATATTAGAACATTTCGATTGAAATTTGAGGAGATTACTAATTACAGTATCACCTTTACAGCAGAAAATTTGAAATATATCACTTTAAATGTAACAAATATAAAATATGACAGTTTCATTTTTTAAAATTCAATTATCAAAAACCTTTTTCACAGTCTTCTAATTTTTAAAATCACAAAGATGGGTTTTAAAGCATTGAACAGACTCCCCACTGCATATGTATGTGATGTGCTTTGCATGTCATCAAGATCAATGAAGCCTAAACCCAACCCAATCACGTTTGTCTGTTCCACTGTCTTGTCTTAAACCTGAAAAGGAATTGTGCTCTTGTTGTTGCTGCACCGAAAATTCGAAATGGAAAGTGAAATCAGACAGACCCCATCTTGGATTTTAAATCCCAGTTTAAAACACATTTTCAATGATTAGCTGATAAACCGTTGAACTGCTGAATGAGGTATGGACTGTTTTGTGTTAATGTATGCATGTCTGTGTGTAAATAGATTACAGAGTTTAATAATTCAGTTTTACATTTTAAAGCACTTTGGTTTTTAATGTGCAATACAAATAAATATTGCTTACTTTTACCTTCTTTCTATACAATTCAATTCAATTCAATTGTATGTCTGTAGTGCTTTTAACAACTAAAGTGTTGTCACAAAACTGCTTTACTGAGATCTGGGTCTGAGGATCTTTAAAGCAACAGGGGAAGGAAAATGTCCCTCAGATTGGGCAGAAGACACATTGAGAGGAACCAAGACTAACCAAGAATGTGATGAGAACTGTAGGGCACAAGCTCACAATTACTACAACCCCTGAAAAAAATATGGAATCACCACTCTTGGATACATTTTTTTTTTATTCTTTATTTTTGTAGAATAAATTCCAACCTTCTGGCATTTCACTGTTGTAGTCAGTTACTATTGTGCACTAGTAGTACTTCGGTTCACCACCACCTTTTATAATATCTTGAATTCTTAACATGGAACATGGAGGCACAGACTTAACTAATGACAAAGAGTATTCTTCATCAATCTTTCTCCAATTGTCTCTTATTCCTGTTGCCAGATCAGCTTTGCTGGTTGGAGCCTCGTCATTGGCCATTTTCTTCAATTTCTATCAGAGATTTTCAACTGGATTGAGATCTGGATTATTTGCAGGCCGTGGACGTGACATTATATGTCCTTTTTGAAGGAAAGTTTTCATCATCACCAAACATCCTTTCAACTGATGAGAAATCCAAAATTCTATGTAGACTTTGGCAATTATTGAAGATGTAATGGCTGTTGTCTCCCACAAGCCTTTACCTGACGTGCAGCCCCAGATCATCAATGACTGTTGAAATTTACATTTTCTTTAGGCAGTCATTTTTATGAATTCCATTGGACCAGCACCAAACAAAAGTTCCAGCATCATCACTTTGCCCAGTGCAGAATCACAATTCATCACTACTTTCATCATTTCTTTGATCCAGTCATCCACAGTCCGTGATTGCTTTTCTTTAGCCCTCTGTAACCTTTTTCTTTTCTGTTTAGGTGTTAATGATAGCTTTCATTTGGTGTTTCTGTATGTAAATCCCATTTCTTTTAAGCAATTTCTTATAGTTTGGTCACAGACATTGACTCCAGTTTCCTCCACTCGTTTCTCATTTGTTTTGTTGTGCATTTTCTGTTTTCAAGACATATTGCTTGCAGTTTCTATCTTGATGCTTTGATATTTTCCTTGGTCTACCTATGCTTTCCTTTTACAACCTTCTCTTTAGGTCCAGATTTTAGACACAGCGGACTGGGAGCAGCTAACATCTTTTGCAACATTATGCAATGATTTACCTTCTTGAAGAATTTTTATAATTCTCTACTTTTTAACTGTTTCAACTGTTTCATCTCTCATGTTGGAGCCAAGATTCATGTCAATCCACTTTGTGCAACAGTTCTCCAAGCTGTGTGCACTCTTTTTTTAAGTCAAGACTAATTAGCAAATTTAATATGATGTAGGCATTTGTATTAGACTGCAAATTGCAGAGTGATTCCATAATATTCATCAGAATTTAGAGATTCTATAATTTTCTCTTCGGCTTGATCTAAAAACACAATTGTGACTTAGTACAATAACTACATTTCTTTTTTTTTATTGTTGTTTCTTAATTCCAGAAGGTTGATGTCATGTGGCACGTCTCTGTGATTGTTTTCTACAAAATTAAGCAATTGAAAGAACTTTCTCCAAGAGTGGTGATTCCATAATTTTGCCAGGGGTTGTATGAAAGTCCATGCAGGTTAAACAGTCATATAGTCTGTTATGTAGTATAAAGTGTGGCATGAGTAAACCATTGTGAGGATCACAGCAGGAAGCATGGTAGTAGGGAGCTGGGTTGAGTAGCATCAGAACAGATCCAGAAGTACAGGACATCTCAACAAGTGGGAAAGAGATAGAAAGAAAAAAGAAGGGAAAGGAGAAAAACACAGATAAGGTAAGGAGGGTTATGACAAATATCAGTCAGGCAGCAGAAAGAAAGAGAAAAAAAAAACAATTAGGTCATCTGCTTAACTGGATATCGTACTACAAACATAAAACTGAAGAAATATCTTTTAAAATCATTTGTAAAAAAAAATAATTACATTGTCATTTTCTTGTGACGAAAAAGTAAGTGCACCCTCACTTTTATTGCTACTTAATATGCCTAAAGTTAGAATCAGGTGCCGCACATCAGCTGTAAACTAAACCATTAGAGAGAGGGCTTTGGAATAGGCTATCTCATTTAAACTGCTGAAATTAGTTTGGTTTGCTCTGGATTGTTGAAGTACCACCATTGTGAGATCCAAGGAGCTCTTCAAAGAGGCCTTCATTAAGGTTGTAGATGCACATGAGACTAAACCCTAGACACTACTTTTACCCCTTCCCTGCAGAGCCCATTTGAGACTGCACTAATCTGAATCTCACCCAAGTAAATTGTAATAGTTGCCTGCTGAGCTACCAATATATATATATATATATATATACATCTATAAAGAAAATTCTGGAATATGTTATGCTTTATTAATATTTGCGTGTTTCCATCATCAGGCTAAGAGTCTTCATAAGATTACAGGACCGACTAGTTCAGAGTTTTAAGCTATTTTTCAGAAACTGGAACTGATAAACAGCTTGATTACAATTAGTTGAAAAAACATTTAAAAAGTAACTTACATGAGCTGCTCACTGACCGGTTTTCTTACGCTTCAGACCACAGGGAGAATAAATATGTAGTGCAGGCTATGGAAGCTGTGGCCTAGAGGTTACAGAATCAGGCTTGGTACCAGAAGGTCATTGGTTCAGTCCCTTGGTGGTGGTGGGAGTACTGAAGGAAAAGCATCTTTTCCTTCTTTCTTATTTATGATTGTACTGAGCCCTTGAGCAAGGCATCTAACCTTGCTCTAACGATTGCTCTCTGGGTCGGCTGCCTGAATGGGTTAAATGCAGACACTGAATTAGGCTCTATGTTTCTAATGTAACTGTGTGTTATACGTGTATGAGGTCACATTATGAAAGATTCTTGCTACAGTTTTGGATGTAGAAATGAAGGTAATCTTGGTAAAGATGCCAGTTCAAGTTCAGTTCCACTGGATTTTGAATGGTTGAATGGTTCAAAAAGCTTATTGGTAACAAATAATACACTGGGTTGAAGCAGAAACACTGGGTCCAGTGTACTGTGGTAAACAAAACAAACAAACAAAAAAAGAACCATGCAAATCTTTCTCTGTATTTCCGGTCATGTCTGTATTACATCTACTTGCATCACTTGACAGGACAATAATCAGTATAATAACACCCACTTTTTCTAGTTCCTGTGCAGAATTATTATGGGCATCATCTTGTCTATGTAGTTCCTCAGTCCTGCCACTGCTGAAGTGCTACAGCAGTGGGACAAAGCTTCAGAACTGTGATCAAATTTCATTTGCATTTTTTTTTTTCCTTTCATATTTCATTACATTGATCAACCTCTGGAACCACAACACGGTCTCACTTATTCCCTCAGATCCAGAACGGCTGTATGCCGATAGCTTAACGATCGCACTTGACCATCCGCTGTAAGCCGTACTGCTAGCTCCCAGTCATTTGCGTACACTACTCTCAGCCAATGGGGCAGATCTTTGATCATGTTTGGAGGAGTCCCTGTTGGCTGTCTCCATTAAAACCAATCTTATTCCACTTGCCCCGCATTTGCTTTTTAAATCATAGCATGTCCTAAAGACTGCAGCTCCGTGACAGCAAGCCTCTATGCTAATGATTTACGCACTCTGCCACTGGGAAGTGCTACGGTGATTTGTAAAGAAAAGAAAGAAAAAAAGGAGCGAAATAGAGACTGGTTGAGTGGGCAAGCATGTTAATGTGTTAGAACAGATATCGTATATTTAAGCAGTAGCTGGAGCATGTGTGTTTTGGTTAATGCACTGTAAACTCAAAAATATATGTATACACACACACACACACACACACACACAATCATATATATATATATATATGATTAGGTGTACATGTGTACATGCAAATGCTGCATGTTTGTGTAAGTGTGTGGGCAGTGTATCAATATAACTCTGGCTGTAGCCTTTCTCTCTGGGCAGCCTAGCTAATCTCCTGCAGTGCTGTGGCATACTTCATGCTTCTGACATGCTCTATGAGATTAGCAGCTGACAACTCACTGGGCTGCATCTCCCAGAGGAAAAGCAAGGAGAGACGTCACTGGTCTTACGTAAAGGGCAGGGTTGCACCAAGAGGTAATCTCGGGTACTTTATCCAAGTCTTTCAGATCCAGTGCTGATCTAAGATTCATGAATATCGAGCCCATTAAATGTGGGGGCAATGCTCCACTTACAGACAGTGTACACAAAGAGATGCTCAGGTTTTGAGATTTATACAGTTTGTTGTAAATATGCGACAGGTAGGAAGAAGACATTTTAAGGAAAGCAAACACACACACACACACACACACACACACACACACACACACACACACACACACACACACACACACACACACACACACAAGCACCATCTCTCTAACTTAATGAATTCAATGCATGTGTACTTGTAATACTACCTGCAGCACATGACATGACACCAAACACTAATGTAACATCTGCATATGACCTTAGATTGGCCACTAGTAATGATGGAAATGATATCTTTACTCTATGTACAGCCTGGTCTACTGTAATTCATTATGTGACTAAAACACTGTTTAAGAAATCATACAATGTCACTAAATACAGGTAGAATTTCATAAGTATGCACAAACTACTTACACAACTAAACCTAACCTTCTCTAACTCTAATCCATAATACAAAAGTTAACTTCACATTAACCTTTAGAACCCTTGGCCAATTTTGAGGGACATTTTCATAGTTTGATGTACTTTTATTTCCCATTTTTTCAAGTCATTTTTTCAAGTATTTATAGGAAACAGTCATATGTGCCACAGGAGATCCTAGATCAACCAGCGTGATTATGATTTATTAATATGCAATAAATTTGCTATTTAGTTATTTATAATGATTAAATTTACAGTTATCTATCTATCTATCTATCTATCTATCTATCTATCTATCTATCTATCTATCTATCTATCTATCTATCTATCTATCTATCTATCTGTCTCTATCTAATCATGTTTCTATGATTCTGTGATGTGTGAAACTTATGGAGAAAGAAACAAAGCTTGATATGGGAATGATTTCTCCTCTTTGGCACTGGGACATTATACAATACTGGAACAGTTTGCTACAATGCACTGTCAAAATAATGGAACTATTAATATTTACTCTCTTTCAGCATACCTATCACTGGCTTCCTGTAGCAACCTGCATCATATACTGCATATTGTGACCCAAAAACTAAGACTTTGGACATTCAGTGACCAGTGATGTCTTCCATCCAGTCATCCTGTTAGTGACAGCCCCATTGGCAGACGGGCGAAGGTCAGGACTACACGCACACAGACCTGTGCTATGACTGATGTTAACATCACATAATTTTTGCAATGATATCATGTCCAACTTTTTTGTGGCAGAGATGACCAATGCATTTGTGTGGAGGCCCTTTGGTCACACCAAGGTCAGTGTTTGTTGTCATGCATCACATGTCTATACGGTCTGCTGTCATGGCATGGGATGCAATTTTGTATGATTTTGTGTCATGGCAGAATATTCAAGCTACATGGGATGGATTTTTTCCAGAACACCATTAGAAACCTCTACAATTGCCATGCCAAGACATCTAGCATGTTACAATAGTAAAGATGGAGATATATCATACTGGCAGACACTACTTCTCAGTGTGTAGCTCAATGGATATTGCCCATATGTTTCTGCTAACCTTTGTCTTCCTTCCAAATAGAATTGCAATCCAATCCTTCCTTCTGGAATATGAGTGAATATTATTAATGATGAGATTTAACAATATAGAAATGCTGACTCTTGTTCTTCAAAATTATATCGTCAAATTCATTAGAATTACAATAGATCTAAATCATGATCATGTTGATGTATCTTGAACGATGTAATTGAACTAAATTGCAGCTTTTTTGAGCATACTTGAAAAATCTATAGAAAAAGTCAGTAACGCTCAACTCGTATCATCAGAAATGGAGCAGGTTAAGCCACTTTATAAATGCACTTTATAAAAGCCCTCTGAGATGCATGCAGTTTATCAATTCACTTGATAGAAACATCAAATAGAGGAAGTAAGATGTGGCTCATCGCACACTACCCTACCCTGTCGCTAAAACTGTCTCAAGATCACATCACAAATTGCCTGAGAATGGCCCCTCATTCATCCCCTCTTGTTTCTAATTTTGTCTTTTTTTTTTTCTTCAGAAAGATTTCCTCTCTACACTTTCTTTATCCTCTCTTTGAAGATGACAGTGGGTGTCATTATTTAACAGAGGATCCCCAGTCACTTTTAATTTTGGCCCATAAATGCAGCATGAAAATCAAATAACTTTGAGCTCCTTGACTGTGGATCTCGGCTGGGGCTCATCATGTAGCTACTGCATCCAATTTTTACGGATGTGAAACAGAGCCATCGAATTTTCATTTCTCAAATTAGGTGACACATTCAGAGTGGTAATGAATCTAGTTGCGGGCAAATTCTTCACATTAGTCTTCATGCTTTGTAAATAAATGAAAAACTAATTTGGTGTGTTAAGAAAATGCCATGCTTATGACTGACTCATTTATTTGGATGTTTTATGGACAGCGAGGTGACAGAAGCAGAAAATGAAGCCTTGCGAGATATGTAGGCCACAGAATTGCACTCGATTTCAGTGAGGAACTACCAGCTGTTGTCTTTTCTTTGTGAACTGAGGCCTGTCTCTTTCCTATTTACTCATAGCTACACTTCACCTCAATTCAGCTCCTCTGACTCTTACCTTTCATTACCTTTACTATGATCCTGTATGTTTTGTAATGGATACATAAGGTGCTCTGAGAGAGTATGAGTGAATGAACACTGCATTTGGGCTTTTTTAGTTGTTCCTGTAGTGACGGGGAGTTTTTACTTAATTTAAGTTTCTAGGTTAGGGTCTGAATCACAGAAACCCAGCTACTGGGTCGCCTTTCCCAGCATGCGAAGATGCTAATTAGAACGGAAAAGGTTGAACAGGGTTTAATCAAACGAGAGTAGGTGGTTGTAGAAATTTACATGGACTGTAATTATCTGCTACATTATCTGATGTCCACCATCAAACTATCATCGCTTCTCCAATACACTTGAGCATTACAGCAGACATGTGGTCCAGGGTCCCCTTATCAATAATGCATGAGTAGTCTGACCAGAGGAAGGTAGCCCCCTTCCCTCCCACGGGTTTCTACCTTCAGCTCTGAGGGAGTTGTGGGGTTATTTCAATGTTTTTACCCTTTGCTTCAGCTTATTTAGATTTTTGTAAAGCTGCTTTGTGAAATCAGTTGTAATATCTGTCATATCTGTAAAGATTTCCAGACATTTCTGTTTGTCATGTGTAGGAGTTTTTGTGGAAAACATAATAATAATTATTGTTTAATAATTAGATTTATTATAGCATATTAAATTGAATGTATCCTAATCTAAATCAGTTTTAATGATACATTTAGTTGTAACTACCGATCAGAGGAGATTAATCCACTTAATAAACTAAGTGTTGGCTCTTTTTATGAGCTGCATCCATTGAGTGCATATGAAAGCCTAGCATTTTGGTCAATGTGTATTTGTGGTGAGACTGTAAATGATGTATTTATTTCCTTTTCTTCTTTACAGGAAAGAACAAATTGGTCAACATATCTGTAGCAAGCAAAACACGATTGTTTTAACCCCTAACTAACATTTTTTTTGTTTTTTTTTTTCTATTGATGTGGCATTATTATTTAATTATTATTTATACAGCACCTTTCTCACCCAAGGTCAGTTGACTGCCAGAAGATCTGAGAATGTGGAGAAAGGGTATAAAGAAGACGTTCTGAAAGATAAGTTGGAACAAGATCATAAAAGGCTTGTGAGAAAGGGAATGCTGTATTTGATCTGAGAAGAGACAGGCAGGCAAAGCAGCTGATGAAGAGTGTGAGTGATATATGCACTTTGCTTTATGTGTTCTAGAAGTCTGGCAACAGAGTTATAAATGTACTGAACGTGTGTTTAAATATTTAGCCGGAAGAGCAATAAACTGGGAATTACTATAATCAATACAAGAGCTGATGAAAGTATGAACTGGAGTTGTGGCATAAATGAAGTTCAAGAGAAAGTGTAGAATTGACAGAAATGTCAGGTTTCTAACAACTGAGTATGTTTAACAGACAAGCAATGACTAGTTAAAAGTCTTTCATTACATGTGCATTTAATGTCAGAAAACTCTTCGTCACGTTGACCTTGAGATCAGAGGAACATACTGTCAACACGTGAGAAACATTATTGAAAGGGGCAATTGAATGAACTGAGGTTGAAAACAAGTTTTCCAGTGAGTAACATGTAAATAATAAACAGAAGGGCTACAAGCACTGACCTTTGGGGCACTGCAGTATTGCAATTTTATTATGCATTATATTAATTCTATGTGTGTTTGTATGAGAGCAAAGATCTTCCTTATTTAAACCATTACCCAGAATTCTGAATTCAGGTTATTTGTACACTTTGATCTCAGTAGTTCATAGCTCTGCAGTATTTTTGTTTTTATTCAGCAGTTGGGAAAAGACCCACAACCCAGACAAACTGGTTCAAACCATTATCACAATCCAGCTGGGCTGAAGCAACTCATGCTGGGTTCATCCATACCGAACCCAGCCCTGGGTTGCTAGTTGATTAAACTTGAACTATTTTTAACGTAGCAATTTTCGAGTGTAGTGAATCAAATATTGCGAGAAGAGATAACTGCTAGCCTGAAGTCTTTAGTTTAGTTCCGCCCTATGGTGATTGCATTCAAATTGATTTTTGCTTTTTTTAGTGAGCAGGACACAAGAAAGCTGCAAAAAGGAGAAGAGACACCTTTTCTCACTCAGTTCAAAGACATTTTCGACAAGTCAATCATCGTTGTACACACGTACACACACACACACACACACACACACACACACACACGCACACACACATTACAGAGAGAGAGAGTGAGATGTATACTTGCATAGTGAATGATACTGTGTGTGCAAAGTTAATTATTATTAAACAATCATTTAGTCTCTAAACCACATAATGGTTGCCAAGGCACCTGAGATTATTTTAAGTAATAATATTTATGGGTTAAGTTTTTTATAGCTGTAGTTGAAGTCATTTGCATACATTTGAAATGAGTATGTTCAGAAAAAAAAAAACTATTTTAGAGTCATACTGTAAGTTTTTGATATTGTTCCTTATTCTATTTGTTGGTTTGTCATATAAAATGTAATCCTTTTTTACAACATATATAAACACATGTTGCAAGATGCTGTTTCTACATTTTCCAGCTGTCTCCTTAAAAGTGATCCAAGATAACACAAATGTGATGATCTACGATCTATGAAATGTGATCCTAGATAACAGCATTTTTATGTGAATTATAAAAAATCATGAGACTTTGTGAGCATTTTTATTTGTCTGTTTTCATTTGAAAACACTGAGCAAGTCTGGCATTTTGAAGGAGGTTACCACAGAGAAAATGCTGGCATCTTAAAACAAACTGCCTTCTTGAGTTGCTGAAGGCCCTCTGCTACACTGGAATAGATCTTCTTTGATGCGTAAGAATTGGGATGACTTACAGCCAGTGACGGTCCAATGAAATATAGTCTGTATAAGGAAAGTTTATTTCAGAGCATCACGGCATCTGTCTGTAATATGAGACTCAGTCGAGTTTGGGTCAAACCATCCAGTAAACTGTTAGTCAACAGCACATTAACTAAACTTAAACTAATTAACTAAATTAACTAAACTGAAAAAAAAGACTTTAGAATGTTTCAGTCTTAACATCAGACTGACTGAAGCCAATCAAAACATCCCAAACACATACATGAATTGATATAGCTTTATATATAAGAAAAGGCTTCCAAACATTTGCTTATATTATATTATTTTATATTAGGTTGAGATTAATTAAGGACACAATATTATGTAAACATGTATCAAAAATACAGTTTGTTAAATATGACCAGGACAATGAGTGCAACCATTTATGCTGGAATGCATATCATACACATTTGTGAATGCCTTCATAAATGCTGTAAAGTTGTAATCTTGATATTTGTTTATTTATTTTTGTTTACAGTGTTTTTCTGTTGATACAGTACTCAAAACGGCCTGCCAATATCAGTAATATCAGTAATATGCCACTGGGGATTTGGAATTAAAAATTAAATTTCTCAGACGGCCAAGCTGCTCTGATTTTCTTTCGTCATTAAAATTCATATGCGATTCATAATGTTGTCACATATAATGTGTCCCAAATAGCACTTTGTCTTTTCTCATGATGCAGCTGATTTCACTTCTGCCATTTACCTGACACTGTTTATTTCTGTTGCTGAGAAAGACAACCTTTTAAGTGGGTGAGTAATCTGAGACGATAACACAGAGACATATTAAATACAGTCTTTCTCTGAGAATCAACAGTGACTCTGGAAGAACAAAGTAGCAGAATTACCCCATTAATCAAAAGCTCCATGTGTACTGTGAGCTGACAGGAAAACAAAGCCATGTGGAAAAGCTATGATTAATAGTTTTGTGTCAGTATGTTTGGGCCATACAAATAAAGCATACTTTGACATGGAGTAAAGTTTATTTTCCAAACATTAAACTCGTGTACAGGAGGTGTACAAAGCACTGAGTGGGAAAAGGGCAGCTTTTAGCCTGTTCGTCAAAATGGACTGTTTCTTGGAAACTGTCTGTGATGGAGGCAGGGATTACTGGCAATCAGGTGAGGAGCTGAGGAGGCAGTGTTATCAGGTGAGGTGTGTAATTGTTGTGGTTTAGCAAACAAAGGCAGAATCTTGGAGCATGAACACAGAAACCAACGTGAGCATTTGAAGTTAAGTGAGAAGCCTGGAGATAAGCACGGTGTGCTAATAGGGGTATCAGGGAGACGCAGCAGGAGCAATCAGAGTGCTGCTTGAAGTAATGCTGACTGTGACGTATTCAGACCCATCTGAATGAAAGATAAGGCGCATGGAGATTCACAAAACAATCATAATTGATTTCAGTGGAAAGATTCAAAGTGTTTGTGATGTGTATAGAAAGCAAAGGGCTTTATGTACACAGTGTTAAAAACTGCTGAAAAACACATTAAAGTAGCGGAAATAGTGCTAGAGCAGCTTTTATACCTAGAGTTCTAAACTTCAGAGCCATTTTTAAAGTGTTCAAAATTGCACACCATAAATACACACACACACACACACACAGAGCTTCTAATGTTCTCCTCACTGGCTTCCTGTAGCTGCCCACACCAGATTCTAAACCTTGATGTTGGCACACAAAGCCAAAGCTGGACCAGCCCCTCCATATTTGATCTGCACCAAGAGCCCATTGAGCATTAGGTACAGATGGGTGTGACCCACCCTCCCTCAAGATGATGACTCTCAACTCATTCTCTCCTTTCCACCTTCTGACACCCATGTTATCTTCAATGTTCCCAAATTCAGTCATGTAACTCCTCTGCTGCGTTTCCACAAGCTTGTCCTGAAAATATAAATACAAAACATACAACATGTTTTGAACAAAATGTTACATTAACAATAAAAAAGCAATATATAACGATTTAAGCTACAAAACACCTATATTCATTTATATCACTGATAAGAATAGAAACATATACTAACAATGTTTAATTCCACACTGTATAGAAATGTATGTACTGCAGTCTTTCGTTTATGGTCAGTGTCACATTAGATTGTCTAAAGTTGATATCTGTGCTTCTACCTTCAAAATTGAGTCAAATAAAAAGTATGAATAGCCTATAAATATTCACAAACTACAAAACCTGTTTCATACTGTACATCCACTTTGTGACCTTATCAGTACAGTCCATAATATAATGAGGTTAAGATCCATGTCTATATGTCTATGAAATGGTCAATTTTGTCAAAAATGCTCTTTGTGTTTCAGAAGTAAAGGAGTGGTTTTGGATATCAGCCATGTTGCCTAGCCTTATCTAGACATTTCAGGTGTTGAAAGTAAGTAAAACAGACTGAAGTGAACAAAGTGTCTTTTGGATGCTCACCAATAGGTATTCCAGTGAATCGGGTACAACAGATGTACCTGAAAAAGTACCATTTCTGATCTTAAAAAGGCAATGGTATTCTGACTTGACTTTGAGGTTTAAAAAAGTCCTAAAAGTAAAAAAGAGAACCACGTTAAACAAATAAAAAAATATTGCTCTTGATCATTTATTGTGGAAATGATCCAATGTTACATATCTGTGTGTCAAAAGTATGTGAATCTTTAGTATTAGCAGATAATTGAAGGTGAAACTGGAATCAGATGTTTTCAGTCAATAAGGTTCAGACAATGAGGTGTGAGTTTTATTTGCATTAAAATTAAGAACAGAGACTAAAATCTCACCTCAAAAACATGTGTCGGAGGAGCTCATAAGAATTGTTGACGCTCATCAGGATGGAAAAAGGTTACAAAACCATCTTTAAAGAGTTTGGACACATTATGTACAAAATGAAGAAAATTTAAGACCATTATTAACCTCCCTATAAATAGTTTTCCAACAAAGATCTAACCAAGAGCAATGTATTTAATAGTATGTGAGGTTGCAAAAGAATCAAGGGTAACTTTTAAGCAACTAAAGATCTTTCTCACATTGGCTCCACCAATCCACAGTCAGACAAATCAAGGAAATTCAAGACCATTATTATCCTCTCCAGGAGTTGTTGACCATTAAAGATCACACCCAAAACATAGTGTGCACTCTGTCTGTGAGCACACAAGGTAACCTCCAAGAAACTCAAGGTCTTTCTCACTTGGCTAATGTCCACCATCAGGAGAACACTGAACAACAATGGTCTGCATGGTCTGCAGAGTTGCATCTACAGTTTTTAAAGATCACATAGACAAGCAAGAAAGCTATTTGAATAACTAGCTATTGAAATCTATATTAAGGTAGGGTAGGATAGGATAGGATAGGATAGGATAGAACTTCATTGATCCCTTGGGAGGGTTCCCTCAGGGAAATTAAGGTCTTAAATTAAGAATGTTTGGAAAAACACTGCATTCCTACTTTGTCTCATCTGTGAAAGTAATATTATGGTTGGGGTCTGATAAGCTGCAACTGGACCAGGGTGGCTTGTCATCATTGATGGAACAATTAATTCTGAATTATACCGGCAAATTCTGTAGACAAATGTCTGGACATTTGTCCATGAGTTATATCTCAAGAGAATGTGGGTCATGTAGCAGGACAATGACCCTAAGCCCACAAGTACTACCAAAGAATTGGTAAAGAAGTAGAAAGTTATATATTGGAATGGCAAATTCAAGGTCTTGACCTTTATCCAATAGAAATGTTGTGGAAAGACTTGAAGCAAGCAGTTCATGGAGGAAACACACTAATAATACAGAGTTTAAGCTGTTTTATAGGGAGGAAAGGCTCAGAATCCAATGTGCAGGACTAATCAGAAGTTACCAGAAGTGTTTAGTTGCAGTTACTTTCACACTAGATACTGGAAGCAAAGGTCAAATATTTTTGCTATTTACAGATATGTATAGTATTAGGTCAAATTAATGCAGGACAAATATGGTTCACAAACATTCAAGCACCATCAAATGGCTTTAAAAAGGCAGGAGGTCAGAAGTGTGTATGGGAAAGTTCATTACCATCAAAGGGCAGTGCGACCATGATGTTAACATACCATTCGAGATGTTGGCCTCTTATATTATATTCAAAACCCCATGCTTCATACAAAGTGTTTCTCACATCTCTTGACCTCAATTAAAATTCCCTACCCACTCAATCTGTAATAATAATAGAAGCGACAACATAAAAAATGTTTAATGTTCCAATTAAAACATTTGATTGAGGGGGGAGCAGAAAACAACATTCTCTATTTGTGCTTGGAAGGAAAGGCCTTGCTCGCCATGCTTGATTAGCAGATAAGGCACATTATGCTATACTTGATTATACAGCACTGTTGTGCTTCCCTCTCATTTCTTGATGTGGCTGATGAGACTTAATCAGCCATGCTTCAATCAATGGGGTGAAAAAAATCACAAGGCCTGTGCACAATCACTCCCCATGCAGATCAGTATGTGAAGAGGCTCTTCTAAATTAAACCAGATCAGTGCATTGCCATGCAAACAGGTGATGAATCACAGCGGCACAAAAATGTTTGGGGCCCTCATTTAAATCTTTACTACAAGTTTTCAGTCTGTTTTAGGCTGTAGTTTCAGTGATTAATGGAGCCTCCCCAAGTGGGCCTGCCTAAGGAAAGTGTCCAAGTTGGGGGAAATGCTTGGCTATGCTGCTTCATTGAACTGGGAGCACATTTCATGCACAAGTCAGTTATTTTCTTTAAGCAAATGAACCAGAGAAGCAGGATATGCCTCGTTTTTTTTTAGTTTTTGTTTTTTTTTTTATCTTGAGTCTCGTAGATGTAGCCATACGCATTTTATTATTTTATTTTAGAAACACTCCTATGTTGGCTTACCTGCTGATGTTGATGGCATATGGCCTCTCAGGGTTCAGATGAAAACGCCTGCATCTGGAAACTCTTTGATAACCTGCTACTCTGCGATTCACACCTGCTACACTTCAGGGCGCTTGGCGTTAGAGCAATAGCGGCACAGCTCAAGGTGATACGCATGTTTCCTGCGCTCTGTTCATTAAAGTTTAATGAGAACCTTGCTCCCATTAGCAAGGCTCGGGGAGTTGTGAGAGAGACCAAGGAACAGAAGCCACTCTGCAGAAATAACTGCTTATATTCCTGATAGCTAACCATAGTTCAAGTGTGCAGCAGAAGCCAGCTGGATGGTTGAATGCTTACAGAATGCAGCATGTGCTGGATGTGGCTCCCCCAGGCTTTTAAACACACTTCAAACACACCTGGACATGGCCACCGAGCGCAGAAGAAAGAGCAAATAAAACTGTCTAGGAATTAAATTGCAAGAATATACAGTATGCGGGCTCTGAAACGTCGAAAGCTGAAGCAATTTACAGGCAGGAAGAGCACAGTCATATACTGACAGAACATCTGATACATTCCTAAACATCATGGTTCTCAAAAGTGTCCTTTAGAGCAGTGTTTCTCAACTGTGGTCCTGGAGGCACCCCTGTCCTGCACATTTTAGAGGATGCCCTGTTTTAACACACCGCCTGCAGCTCTGAAAGGGCTTCTTAATGAGCTGATTAGTTAAATCATGTGTGCTGGCAGCAGGCAGATTTCTAAAATGTGCAGAGCAGGGGTGCCTCCAGGACCAGGATGGAGAAACACTGCTTTAGAAAAATGTCATGGAAGAACCCCTTGTGGTTCAATGGAAAAACCCTTCTGTAGGGCCTCTCAAGTAGGACAGCTGTACATATGGTGACCCTGACATTGGGGCATTGTGGGTTTGTTCTCTTGCAATGCCACAACTATCCATGACTGATACCAATGGGGTGTAATGGTCCATATTTCCTAATGACATTTTCTCTCACCCATCACACAGCATGGATGTGCACAAGGTCAGGCTAAACTTACCAGAGCAATAGCCCATTTACCATCTTTGACTGAGCTGCCCCTCAGGATAAAAAAGGGGTGTTGTGCTGTTTTGCTGTTGTGGTCTCATAGATATGAATAGTTCATAATTTATTTCCAAATTAAATTGATCCCATTCAAAATCATTTTAAACAGACATTCTTTAGTGAGATAAAGGGGCCACACAGAGCCTTATAACTCTTAGAAGCTCTAATATTTCAGGATTAGAGTAACCTACAGATACACATATCATAAACTGCAAGACCTATCTAACCATTGTCTCATCATTGTGTTATGGATTTCCAGCAAGTAATCAAGCTCAGAAAACAACTAAAATTCACTTGTTTCCAAATAAATTAACTCAAGATCAGATGTTATTACTCACATGTATGTAATTACATACCAGTATTCTAAGCTTCACATCTCAGGATCAGAGAAACCTACAGACATTGTCATGCACATGTCATAACAAACTACAAGACTCTCTTCTTTTGTTCACAGTCAGAATAAAAGTCCCGAAAATGGATAATATGGATATACACACAAATAACCAAAATAATAATGCCCTTTTCAATCTAGTCATAAGAAATAACATTATAAAAATATTTCCTTTTCAGCTCAAAAACACTCCAGGTGATTAATTTCCAACAGCATTACTGAGATGTAAAATAAATAAAATAAAAGATCTAACAAAAAATTGTAAATTCTAAGTAAGTCTAAGTAATTCTAAGTACACTGTTGATATAAACAAGGTCAAATCCAGACTAATTTTTAAATGTTAACATCTCAAATTAAGACAAATTTGGGTAACCTAGGATCTCCTGAAAATAACAATAACTGGTCTGTGTCTCCTATAACAAAAGTTTCCAATTTTGGTGAATAAAAGTATGTCAATCTACAGTATGAACACATCCCACAAAATTGGAATAGGGTTAAATCCCAGTTTAAATGGGAATGAGTCATTTTTAGCTGTTTTCCCAGCTAGATCACACAGTGATACTGGTTCGAGAGGGTAGGTGTTGTTGTATTGTGACTGTAGATTTCTCCGAAACTGAAATACGAAGCCTTGAAAACAGAATGCAACTGAAAGTGTGCATCTCGTGTTCTAAGAGTTAAACGTGTTCAACAGTTAAACACGAATCAGAATGTTTGAGGTTAGAGCAACAGTTCCTCAAAATGTCTGTGCACATCCCTGTCTCTGTCATTAGATGATGCAAGCGTCTGTTAGCTGACATGAGAGATTTTGCGGTTTTTCTGTTGTGAGTCGTATAATGAGTTGTTCTGAGAAATGCGACGGTGCTACAGATGTCTCAGGATCAGTATAAAAATGTATGAATATTTAAAATGTAGAGTGGTCCTGATATCAAAACTTGTCAGCATATTACAAAATAACCCAACTGTTGTATGGCTGAATTGAAGTGCTATCTGTTGATAGGCTGTGGTTAATAATGTGTGTTTTAATTGTAGATCTAGTGCTAGTTCACTTCATGAGTGTTTTTATTGTAGTTGGGGGGGGGTGTTAGCTTCATCGGTGAATGCTCCCCATACTTTAACAAACCCGATTCAACTTATCACATAATTATTAAGTCCTTCATGAACTGAATCAGTTCATCTTTGGAGTCCTCCAGAAGGTTGCTGCAGTGGCACACCACCTGCAGTCCCTGACCTGAGCTTTCCGTGACGCTTCTCAGAGCCAGGGAAACTAAGTGGCATGCTTCTATTCAGGTATGCCTGCACACATTGTCCATGACAGAGAATTTATTTTGTTTAAACTACTTTTGCACAATAGTCATCTTACTTAGCATTGTTGAATTGTGCAATGTCGTCTTTCAGCATATTGCTGCCAAGAGATCTATTATCTTTGCTGCTTGTAAAGAGGCCTGCTGTTGGACACTTCCATTTGTAAGGAGCTCTTTGCAGCCTCTCATCATCAGAGATCTAGAGGAGAGATGAGAAAGGGAAAGAGGAGAGGTTTGTCAAAATGGTCCACCATGCCAAAGCAATATGAGAGGCTCTTCTCTTCCTCTTGATGGTTCAGATGAGCCCTGAAATACAGCTAAAGAGGACTGGAGAGGGAACAAGGTCTGCCACAACCACGTAAACAACAAGGCTAATGAAGACCCACTGAACTGTGTTTTGTTTGTAAAAGATGATGTTAAAGTGTCTGTAAGATTAGACTGACAACACAAGTCCAAAAATCTTAGTCTATCATAACAAATAATTAAAAAATAATTCAAGCATTTTGACCAGCAGTAAAAATATTATGCCTTTTAATAACACATTATACCATTAGAATAGAATTATAACTATTAGAAAAATTATACTACAGAACAGCTTACTATTACTATTCCCAAAATGTAACATACACAAATAGCAATGATTTCTCAATAATATGTAATTTTCTAACCCTTCTAAGACAGAGTTAGCATAATATTTAATTAATTAATCTATTGATATCCCATTAATGACATTTTCCCATCTAAAATTGGGAAAGTTGTTTGTAACGGTATAATATAGCTTTTCAAACAGATTACTGTGCAAACAAAGTCATATAACATTACTCAAGATAAACGGGCAGACTGTCAAAATGTATACAGAAAAGGATACAATTATTAATGATACAATATATTAATGTGTTCACATACAGTGAGGAAAAAAAATTAAAGCCTTAAAAGGGTTCTTATTCAAAGCTGCCAGGGTATGGATTCCCTGTTAGAGTTCCATGAGTTGTATACTTATCTAAAAAAAACGTGTAAAAAAATAGTGTCCGTATATTTTAGATAGGACATGTAATAAATTAAATGTCGATAGGTTAAGAAACAGGCTAACTATATCTGAAGAGTTGATTCATGTGAGACCTTGAAAATTGAACATTTTACCATATTTCATATGAGAAAATGACTCTATTCAGGCTTGGAAAATAGTGCACATCTAATGAGAGAACTGAAACATTATCTTTAAAAAGTGGTTTGATTTTTATGGAAACAGGTGGCCTATTAATTGAAGCTTAAAGCCAGATTGATTCAGTAATTGTGGTTGGAGCAAATTTGTCTTCCCATGAGAAATTTCTATCCATTTCTAATAGCTTTGTGCTCAGAAAGATTGGACACATTGGAGTTAATGCATAATGGGTATCAATCACGGTACTGACATTTTACACTGACTTTAAAACACTTAAAATGTGCTGCTCTGCTGCCAGCTTAGAAAATCCATGGATTGTGCTGCAATTACTAATGAGAAACTCCATTCTACTGATATGTACATTCTCCTGAGTCATCAGTGGAGAGCTTTTTTTCAGATCAGCACTTTTTACTTTGAAACTACTTTATCATTGCATAAATAATAACTACAACAACGACATTCAGTCAGCAGTCTTAAATGCAATAGAAACCCACAGCAAAAACTGCACTTTAATACTAGCTGACATTAAGAGAAGCTATAGTGGGTGTGTTCAAATAAATAAATCTAACCGTGCTTAGTCTACCAGTTACAGCAAGGCTTGGCACATGTCAAATTAGAATCAGTTCCCGTACCCTGGGTTATCTTCGTCCCTGAGTGCAATCTGGGGCCACTTCACTAGGTAAATGGCACTCACATACTCAGCCATCCATGTGATATAGAAGAAAGTGGGACTTGTGGGACCAGGTGACCTTCTTCTTTGGCTCCAAGGTCCTGTTTCAATGCTCATGAGCCCATTGCAGTCAGTTCAATTGTTAGCGAGGGTTAACATGGTTTGCGTTTGCACAGCATTATATGCAATTTAGGGTGTAGGATGGGATGCACTGTACATGTTCCAGACACGAGTCGTTTGACCATAACCATTTGATTCTTCTCAAGGTTTTCATGCCTGGCCATTTTTGCTGCATCAAAAACACTGGCCGTGAGAATCCCAGACATGCTCCATTGTTATGGGAT
This sequence comes from Acestrorhynchus altus, assembly GCA_034509495.1. NCBI lineage: Eukaryota > Metazoa > Chordata > Actinopteri > Characiformes > Acestrorhynchidae > Acestrorhynchus > Acestrorhynchus altus. The sequence continues at coordinate 29,540,573 of CM067507.1, forward strand.
AATGAACACTGCCAGCTATATCTACGAGTGTTCCCAAAGTTTTGGCTCACTGGTGTGCTTTCTGTAGGGAAGAGGTAGGACATTGATTTCTGAAACTATTCATGGGAAAGTTCCTGACTTCCAATATTGCACACATCACCTGCTCTGACAGTGGTTTGCTGAGAACAGTAAGCCTTTTCACTAAGCATTCTTATGATGAAACGTCTTCCCAAAACCAGATTACACAGCTTTCGCCAAAGTTATCTTCAGTTTATGAAGAGAATAGAATGTGTTATTATGAAATGTTTAAGGAAAGGTTGCTGATCGGATCGTAAATGGCCACAACAGCCTTAGTTGTTTAGTGTAGGGGCTTGTTTGTTATATTGGGTAAAGACAGGTGGTAATAAAAATGTTGCTGATCAGATCATTAATGGCTCCGCAACTTTTGATAAACTTTAGATTGGAAAAGGGGTGTGCCCTTTATACAACCCCAGCAGTTAAGCGCAGAATGTCATCTTCCTGTATTAATAAAGGACTGTGAATGATTTTGTGATTTAAAAAAACCTGAAAAAAATCTTTTGCAGTGTGGTATCACATCTAAAATATACTTGTGCCAATAAAAGACCATACCATTGTGGCTAACATACAAATTCATGCTTTAGACAGGCTATGCACCAAGAAATGAAACAACTTAACCAGAGAGGGTTACAAAGCAACCAGTGTAACCTCGTTATCTGAGCATACACCTCAACCTACACCTAAACTTAACCTAAGCCTTAAGCCTTACCCTAACCATAACCATAGTAGAATGAATTCTAATCATTTCTGAATGAGTTCCCATCTATAAATGTCTTTTTCAGAGGCTCCATGATGGAGAAATGCAGCTTGCAGTGGTAACACTGTGTTCTCAGTTGCATTGAGTACATTACGGGCAAGCTCGTGATATGTTGTGTTTCGTAAGAAAGTTAAGATGTTGCTGATTTAGGCCCAATGAGGATCATTGGATATATCCTTGGGTATGAGAAAAGTGCTTCACACTGCATGATTTTAGCCCCTCATGTTCGGAAGCAAATTAGTATTCACTTGGCGCTGGCTTGGTCGCGATGTGTGGACTGCTGAAAGACGTGATCCAAGAGTGATCGCTGATGCCTCACAGCTCTACATCCAGCAGTAGGAAACATGTTGTGACTGGACGTTAATGCAGTGTCTAGCTACAGCCAATGAGAGTGCAAGACATGGGGTGAGGACAAACCTGAGGATGGAGTTATACATCAGCAAGCTTGCACATTTTGGTGCTTTCCTTGATCCCAACACACCTAATTCAATGCTCATTAATAGTTTGACTTCCATTTCTTGCACGTCTTGCACGTGACATTGCATCAGTTTCCACACGTGTTTTTGTGACAAAGTGTGTTTTGTAGAGAAGACTTCTTCTGGTGAAAGATTTTGAAATTCATGACCCTGTCATTCTGATCAGTCTTGAAGTTTTCAAACAAAAAACAAAAACATATTCCCACAAACAAGACAAGTTGTGTAGCGTGAAGAGTACGATGATCTGATGACTGACAATTGTGTAGCTTGAATCTGGTATTAAATGCAACAACAGTAACAACAACAACAACAACAAATAAATAAATATAGAAAATGGGATTGTTTTGATAGAAGTGTTCTAAAAAGGTCTTAAGAGATCATGGAATGGAAAGTGGAAATGTTCATTATAGACACAGCGCTTCAGCACTCAATACTAGTACACAGTGTATGCTCTTTTCAAATAGAGAGGGTGAGTGAGAGAAAGCGAGAGAGGAAAAGAGAGCTGAAGAATAAGCTGGCAAGTCTATTAAGAATATTGTGTGCAAATTTGACTTCTCGCTAAAGCCTCTAGACAAAATGTAAAGACGTACATAGTGGAAGAGTGAGATAGAGAACATATTTCTCGGAAGGAGAAAAGAGGAATGCAAATTTCTGGATGAACGAGTGGGCAGTGATATAGAATATGCACAAGGTAAGTAGGGATCTGGTGAGCAACAAGCTTTTCTCTCTAAATACTTAGCCTCACTGCCAACTGCTGGATGAATTACCAAGTAGAAAGAAGGCAATCACATGTAAGAAGAACTGTGCACACATTTTTGCACAATTCAGTGGACCTCTTTCATAGTAAATGCACCCACAGTTACTGTAATGTGCTTAAATCTCAGTCAGCCATGCACCACATTCTCAGCTGTTTTTCTCCACCATATGCTGTTTACTCAATCAATCAATCAATCAAAATTTATTTCTATAGCACTCTTCACAACTGATGTCACAGAGCAGCTTTACAGAAATCAAAAAATAAAAAAAGATTAACAACACAGGAACAAAGGATGAGAAATAGACCCCCTAGTGAGCAAGCTGACAGGTGACAGTGGCAGGGAAAAACACCCTCAGAGCTGGAGGAAGAAACCTTGGGAATAACCAGGCTCACAAGGGGGGACCCATCCTCCTCTGGTCTACTTATGCATAGTTATTTACGGGACACTGAACCCCCACACGTCTGTTCTAATACTCGGGTGTTCTTGTGTGATAGTTCGCTGGTGGACATAATAGTAACAGTAGCAACTAATTTGAGTCTGTGTAAATTTCTTCATAGTTGCTGTTTGAGCCCTTCTGTACTCGATAAGGCTGTGCTTCCAAGTTAAGTGAAATACTTCCAGCTTGGTCGATCACCATTTCTGTTCTAATCTCCGTGCTGTTTTGAGGTACTGATCTGATCGTCGTACCATGGGACGATTTTCTTATTTAATTATTTGTATTTAAGTGGTGCTACATGTCCAATGTTGATCTAAGGTTATTCTGTAAACAGATGGTGAATCTGTCCAGCTCCACTGAATCTATCGGATTGTAATCTAGGGTTGATAAATCTGTGAGGTTTTCAATAATTTGATGGGCTGTAGTTGATTTAATTAAATGCTTCATGCAGTTAAGAGGGGACGTACATACATTTTGGCTAAGCTGTAACTCAAAATGGTCTATAAACATTAATGAATGACAGTGTGTTCTTGTTTGTGGCTGGATTAGTTATGCTAATACCCAGAAGTTCAAAGGTAGATGAAGGTGTTGTAGTGTATCTGATTAATTTCTAAAATATTTTGGTAAATTATACAGACTCCACCTCCTCTGACTGATGGTCTTGGGCTGTTACCTCACACTATTTACCAGTTCAACTGTTTTTTTTTAACTATGAAATAGTTGAGTGAGAGAATCTTCACATTGTCTTTGAAAAATGTATATTTTCTACAGTTTCAAAAATTATCCATATGTGTTTTGCTTTGTTTCGTGGCTGGGGCTTCTTCCTCCCATGGGATTTCAGTCAGAGAGAATACAGTGAAGTGAGCGGGGAGGGGGGAGAGAGAGAGTAGGAACAAACAGGTAGAGGAACACAATGCACTTTGCAATCAACAGATTGATTAACTCTAATTAGAATCCATAAATGCTGCCAACATTTGTATGTTGAAATTTTGGCTTCCCAAAATGGCTTGTTTTTTCTCTCTTTCTTTTTTTTTTTTTTTAAATGAATTTACATTTTCAATTTGTTATTCATCTGTGCTTACCTTGACTTAAAATCTTAATAGATTATTCAAAAGAAAGTCTGGTGTGGCACTCATCCTTCACAGCTTGGACAAATTCGAATGAACTGATAATGAAGCATACTTATCAAATAGGAGTGTCTACTTGAGATTAGAACTGCAATGATATCTTGATATTCAGTGATTCATTTAATTTCAGCATTTCTCTCATTAATGTTTCCTTGAACCGTTTTCAATCAAACAAGAGGCATCTTAACAAAGGCGTAATGCCAGTTCATAATTTGGGACTCACACTCTAATTACAAGATAAGGCACTTATGCAAATATTTAGATTTTCTGATTCTGAGTTGAATGAACCCTTGAGGATTTATGGTTATAATCACTCTCAATTCATGACGCTTCTCTTGACTTACATAATAATGTTAACAACACATTTGGACACCGTTGTCAAAATTTCTGATTCCTAAAAATGGCTTTTACAGATTTCTTTAATATTTAAAGAAAAACTATTTTTTTTATCTTTAACAGTTTCAGACAAAAGAAAATGTTTGGGCATCATGCATTGTCAGTACTTCAAAACAAAAATAAAAAATCCATATGTCTTTTATTATTCATGCTATTGCTGTATATAGCAGTATTATTCCTTCCATTATTACACCTTCTATGCAAGGTTCGAAGCACAGGACTGCAAGACAGCAAGGAAGACCACATCTCCTCCAAACGACCAGGTACTGCGCCTGTCCTCAGCTGATGTGCGGAGAACTCTACTCAGTCAACCCAGGGAAAGCCCCTGGGCCAGAAAGCATACCTGGCAGAGTGCTCAGAGGATGTGCTGAACAGCTCGCTGATGTTCTCACAGACATTTTCAACATCTCTCTGAGCACTGCCGTCGTGCCAACATGCTTCAAGACGCTCATCATCGTTCCTGTGCCAAATTATTCTCAAGTGTCCTGCCTCAATGACTACCGTCCCATTGCACTTACTCCCATGATCATGAAGTGCTTTGAGAGGCTCATGAGGTACATCAAAAACTAGCTCCCCTCCTCACTGGACCCACTGCAATTTGCATATCGTCCAAATCGATGAACAGACGACTCTACTACCATCTCTACTGCACTCCACCAAAGACTGCTATGTTCGAATGCTGTTCATCGGCTTCAGTTCAGCATTCAACACCATCATCCCTCAGCATCTGATTGGAAAACTGCGCTTGCTGGGCCTGAATTTCTTCCTCTGCAATTGGGTCCCGGATTTCCTGACTGAGAGACCTCAATCAGTCAGGATTGGAAACAACACCTCCAGCACCACCATACTGAGCACCGGTGCCCCCCAAGGCTGTATGATCAGTCCACTGCTCTTCACTCCGCTGACTTTTCATGAGGACTGTACTGCAAAGCACAGCTCAAACTACTACATCAAATTTGCTGATGACAAAACTGTCATTGGCCTCATCAGCAAGAACGACAAGTCAGCATACAGAGAGGAGGTGCAGTGGCTAACGGACTGGTGCAGAACCAACAACCTCTATATCTCTATACGTTGACAAACCCAAAGAGATGGTCATTCATTTCAGGAGAGCACCAGATAACCACCACCTGCTGAACATCAACGGCTCTGGAGTGGAAATTTTGAAGAACACAAAGTTCCTCGGTGTTCACTTTGCAGAGAACCTCACCTGGTCCCTCAACACCAGCTCCATAACCAAGAAAGCCCAGCAGTGCCTCTACTTCCTGCAGAGACTGAGGAAAGCATATCTTCCACCACCCATCCTCAGCATGTTCTACAGAGGGACTGTAGAGAGCATCTTGAGCACCTGCATTACTGTCTGGTTTGGGAACTGCACCATCACAGATCGCAAGACCCTATTGTGAGGACAGCCGAGAAGTTCATTGGAGTCTGTCTCCCCTCCATCACCGACATCTTCATCTTCTTGACATATTAGTCATTATCATGATAAATGACATCATAATACGTTTTTTTGAGCATATTGTGAAAATCACCTGTTCTGATCTATTGACCAGCTGCATGGGTCCTTTCAGAAGGCTTTTAATAAGTCTTGTTTGATTAGATTTAGTGCAGCACAGTGCAGTGTGAAATGTTGTGATTGCTACACATAGTATTTTCAACACAGCCTCCTATTTCATCCATGTTTATGTAAAATCCTCTGCAGATTCTATATGCCATATTTATTGACACATTCTGACCTTTTTCTGATATCCTTCCATTCTTCTGGTGGCTCATTTTGCCAAATACACATAGTGTATATTGAAAAATATTAAGATTCTTAGCATTCTGGAACTTATATAAAATAAATAATAAGTGAAAGTTCATTCACAAATGCTAAAAATGTCACATTTTACTGACATTTATGGCTCTGGTCACCTAAAAAAACTTATAAGATACATTGCATACATAACATAGAACATAATCACACCAGTGCTGTCATCACATATTTTTATGTATTTAACGTATATATAATATATTGTATCTCAGACCTTTGTTGCCTATATATTTTGCACTATATACTTTGTCACAAATTTGATATAATTTAAATCTAATATATTTTCACTAAAATATACAAATTAATACATTGTATATATTTGATTTAAGTGAAGAGTGGCAACGCCTGAAGCTTTTTAGTTGTGCAATATTGCAGAGAACAAAAGTTATTTTATTTTAGTTAAATTATTTTAATTGTGTATAAATAACTGCTGCTGAAACTAAAAAGAGCTTTGCAACATAAGATGTTATTGAGTCTAAAATTCATTGTTTAAAGACTCTGTTGAATCCCCTCAGCTCTTGGCTTGTGCCCTGGTAGGGTTGTATATGAGTCACAAAGGAAATCTTGTTACTGCCTAAAGTTTCCTTAAATCAGCGCAGAAGTCTAAAATAATAAATAAATAAATCAGTCTAATGGACTGAATGCCTGAAGAAAAGAGCTATGGTCTGCTTGATGCTGCAGCTGCTGTAGCATCTATGTTTTCACAGTACCTTCTACAAAAATTGTAGATCAACACAATTCCATTATGGATGATCTTAGAAGAAATTACACTGTGAACTAAAATGAATAATGCATGTTATTGTTTTGGATTTTGAAGTCAGACTGAAATGGCATGCATTCAGAAGTGTTTTCTCATCTTGACCATTGCAAACAGTCATGCCAACAGCAATCCTGTATTGTTCAGCTAACCTGATATAATACTACCAGCTACTCGAGCATCGCAGACAGCTGGTAAGCATGTCAAAAGACCATAATGGAAAGATCATCATCCACTTGAGATGGAGGAAAGCTCTTGAGGTTATTGTTTCAAACACCATCTGCTTCACCGTGGTAGAAAATGACCCTGAAAACCAGCTTTGTGCCAATGACCTTGCAGTATGCCTCAGAGTGTGTTTGTCTGGTTGTGTAGAATCTAATCAGCAAAACAAATGTGGCCCCATGGCTGACGAGCAGAATGCTCTAGTGGTGTAAAGCACTCATGACTCAGTTCTGGTTGTCCTTAGTGTGTTCCTGAAGCTTGATTTTGGATGGCTTCAAAAATGAAGTGTTCTTGCAATCAAGCGAATGCACCCTCAGCTGCAAACTATTCAATACAATATCAGAAGGTCAAATCAAGGGCAAAACATATATGTACTATAGTTTCTCTCTTTTTCTCTCTGCATACTGTTCACAACCTACATCATTAAAATACACATCCATCAGTATTATGAGCACAATACAACAATGCTGGCTCTGTAGTCGGCATGAAGCTGCTTGAAGCCGGACTCTCTCGTGTCCAGAAAGAAGCCGGACTCTCTGGTGATGGTGTCAGAGAAGAGGACTATGAGCAAACTACTGGACATTATGGATGATGCCAGTCACCCTCTGCAACTGTCATCAGCCATCAGAGGAGCCTGTTCAGTGACAGATTGCTCCTTCCCAAGTGCAGGACCAATAGACTTACAAACATCTTTGTACCTCATACTATCAAGCTGTATAACTCATCTCGGGGGGAGGAGGGGTAACAGGAGGACAGAAGATGGGAGGGAGCAGTAACCAGTAACTTGACTTCCACAAAACCTGGACTATATGCAATAATAGTAAAGCAAGTGCAATAATACATTGTTATATTATTTACATTTTACATCTATCTTATATCATTTTATATATATCTATTAAATATTGTGAAAAATATAATGTTTAAGGTAAAATATAATTCAAAAAGGTAAACATTCAGGCATACCACGGTGCTTGAGCATTTTTTGTATTTTTGTATTAATTTGATTTTCACACACGTCTTCCGAACCCTTTGTTAGTTTCCTTCCATTTCCCTGTCTATCTCTTTCTCATGTATCTCGTCCTCCTGGTCTGAGGGAATTTATTCTTGCCACTGTCACCCACTGGCTTGCTCATAAGAGGCTTGGATCTGGGGGTCTGTAAAGATGCTTTGTGACAATCCTTCTATTGTAAAAAAAATGAAAAAAGAAAAAAAAAGAGCAATTTAAATAAAATATTGATTGATTCATTGATTGATTGAGGAAAATGACTGATATTACATATCTGTGAGTGGCAGAAGTATGAAATTGTGAAATTAGCAAATTGTTTGAGGGTGAAAATGTTTACGTATATGATCTTAATCTGTGAATCGGAGCCATATTTTTTAAGGAATAGAGATCAAGCTGAAATCTGATCTTTACAACATTTCTGAGAACCTGAGAAATGGTTCATCAAGCAGGAAAAGGTTACAAAGCCATCACTATAGAGTTTGGACCGATCCACAAACACGTTATTAACAAATGATGGAAATGTAAGACTGTTATTACCAACTCCAGGAGTGGTCAACCAATACATATCGAGCCAAAAGCAAGGCTCTAATAGTTCATAAGGTTACAATGGAACCTTAACTTCTAAGCAACTAAAGATCTTTCTCACACTGGCTATTGTTCATAGGTCTACCCCACAGGTCAGCACTGAACAACAATAGTGAGCATGCTCTCCAAAAGGAACAGTTTTGCATACAGTGAGCATGCTCTCCCCTTCTGCAGTGTTTTGTGGATGGATAAGATAAAAAGTGTATATATATATATATATATATATATATATATATATATATATATATATATAGAGAGAGAGAGAGAGAGAGAGAGAGAGAGAGAGAGAGAGAGAGAGAAAGAGAGTCATGTAGGAATAAGGACTTAAAAAGACATATGCAAATCCAAGCATGATACAACCCACAAACACCCTGTGGCCCTGCTACTTTCAAACACAGAGCATTGAACTCTGAAAAACTTGCATTTTTGACAACTAGTAGAAAGCTGAAGGGATAATGTGTCTATGCCTATGGATGCAATGATTGTGCCCTTAAGGGAAGTGCTTAACCCAGGTTGCTCCAATCTCTACTCCTGGTTAATGTAAATTGCTTGGGGCAAAGCACGATCTAAATGTAAATGTAAATATTTCAGTGCAGTGTTTAAGGGAAGTGTCAAGTGCTGCACAAGATGTCATAGTTTATTTAATGTTTCCTAATCTTTAATAATCTTGACCATATCTCCCCAAATCTCAATTTCTTTGAAAATTAATTTCACACAATTGGCCAAAACACAGTTCCAGCAACCTGTGATGCATTCATAATGGACAGTGCATATATTTTGCCCCTCCTTGCAGAAAGATCAGGCCAGAATGCAAGAGGATCCACAGCTTACATAGTGCTGCATTTGCATGTACTGACAACAGTGGCTGACAAAAATCCTAGGTGATGCTGTATCCTAAAAGTTCATAATCCCTTCAACAGTTTTAGTGCATTGCTAGCTTAATCCATTGCTGCTTATCTGAGTTAATTAAATGAGACTGCCATGGCCAGCTTTTGAGAAATGTCCAGCTTTCAAGGGAAATGTCTTCCAGGCCTGACAGTAGGTTGAATCACCACATAATGTAAGGGTTAATGTACAACAAGTAAAGCATTGCTCATACAGAAATGTTGCCAATCACAGTGGTCAGCTCCACATTACACTCACGGGGTTCATTTAAAAAGACAGATCTGCTTTTTTTCTGCTCATCTGAAGCACATGAACATTTATTCCAACGTTTTTTGAATGTTCCTGGCTTTCATATGAAACATCTTTCTAGTTACAGGGAACAGCAGCAACCAATCCATGTGATTTGACCCTTATAACCATGTCTACTGGGCGAATGCACTTCCAATTCAAGCTAAAATGAAATGAACCATAAAACATCAGCCTGCAAAGTAGTGCAAGGCCATAATGCCACATTCATATTTACAGGACAGTGAGTGTAACAACAACAAAAACTGATGAACCAGTGAACTTTAACCCAATTATCCACTGGATTTGCAATGTGATTTAGCACAAAGCAGCTGCTAGAATGGCAGCATTCTTAATATTTCCAAATACTTCAAAAATTCCACTGGGACGTCTTCCTTTTCTTCTTGTTGAAGTTGTTCATTGTTAAAAAGTATGTCGAAGAAAGACAGAACTCCTAGCAGGTTGCAAGTAATTATACAGTTTGAAATGTTTTAATGTGCAGTTGATAATGGAGGAACTACTGTTTGCTCAAAATGTATGTGTTTCTCCAAAAGATGCAAAGCATGTAAGATGTAAACAACTGTTTACAAAAAAAAAACAATACAAAAAATCTGGATGCTCACAAAGCAGGAGCAGGCTCCCTAGATTGTAATATAAATATGAAATGGCCAAAACAGTATTTATACTGTTCAGTAATTTTTTCAAGCACAAAATGAACTATTCTAATAATATGAGGTACTAGAATTCATATTTCAATGAGCTATGAGTCATACTGATCAACAGTAAAATAAAAGAGGCTTGAAATGTCACTTTACATGTAATAAATATATTTTTACAACTATTTAGCTTTTTGAAAAAATTCTGAACAGAACTGAGCTTTCCACAATATTACAATTTTTGAAAAGTCCATTTAAAAAATGTACAATGAAATAAATATCATTTGATGGGGTAACCTTTAGAACCCTGGGTAAATTCTGTGGGATATTTTTGTAGTTTCTCACAAAAATATAATACTTAAATTTAGATATTTACTTATATTTACTATATTTATTTATATAAGGACTAAAAATCACATTAAATCTCTGGAATCCTAACTTCTGAGAATTTTATATTATATTTATAATAATAAGTTCTTCAAAATACTTGATAATTATCTAAATAAAAAACAATGTAAAGTTTCTTCATTAATTTTGATATTTATGTATCAGTGTTAATCCTTCTAAGGACTTTTATTTAGAAATTTGAATTCTGTGTAGCAGCCCCTTCCTTCTCAATTTCAATATCAGTGATGTCACTAGTCCCACCCTCTCTCACTGATCAGTCAGAGTCTGCATGCAGTAAACATGCACTGGAAGCCTCAGTTGGTATTTAAACTGTGATTAAATTCAATTGTGTCATTGTTTCATGTATCAACAAAAGTGTTCTCCACCCTTCTGCATTCGCACATTACAGATCGCTTCTAATTATTCTGTTCCCTTCTTGCAAGCAAATGACTGCCAATATTTCTGATGGCTTGACAACAAGCAACATCACTGCAGCTTTACACCCAGCTAAAAATAAAGATGCTAGTTTATTGGCTTCCGAAAGAGTTGTGCGTTGCTGCTTTACTGTGAAGAGACAATGGCTGTCAAAGAGTGGTTTTAATTTGAAAGGCTGTCACATCACTTTTCATTTCCCGGACCCATGGTGGTGGAAGTAAACTAGGGAGTAAGAAGTGTGTCAGATGTAGATGACTGACACCGAAGAGCAGGCAATAATTTAAGAAGCTCTGTATGAGGTTTGTGATGTTCATACATATTCTCAAATACCAGAAGTTTCCTTCTAAGTGTAAATAAAACCACATGAAATGCTCCCGGATACCCTCCTCAGTACACATGGTTTTTGCAGTGCACTGCACATTTTCACAGAAAGCCTGTGTTCCTTTGCCAATCCTATTTCTAACAGCGACTTGCTGTTACCTCCATTTAATATGTTCACTTGAGCTCCCTGGGATTAAAATAAGAAGCATGTCTTTGAAAACACCTAGCGCTTCTGCATTTAGACATACAGCCATTCTGACATGAACTGAATGTGGTCACCCTCTTGAGTTGCAGAGTCAGTCACACTAAATCGCTCATGCTGACAACAGTGAAAGAAAACTCAATAATCGAGTTAATTGCACAGTCACCAGATGCTACCTTAGCTACTGTCCAAAAGTTCTTTAGTCACAGATTAGTGGAAAAAGCTGAGGTGTGCAAATCTTTGCTCATCATGCCTCGGTTAATGCTTCAGTCAGTCTTTCCCAGAAGACGATTTCACTTCATTGATACACCATATCCAGCCAGTTCAATCATCTTGATATCTTGTATCAAACAGTCAGCAGATATAAATGTCGTGGAGTAACCGTTTTAGTTAACCTGAAAACAATGGGTAAAATAAGGTGTGATCAAACTGATTATTATGTTTTGGAAAAGCTCTGATTTACAGTATCAGTATTATTTGGTTTTGTCATATGTAAAATAATACATATCAAACAAAATCACATAAAAATGCAGCACTAATATTTTCTCCTGCTTCTTGTTTCATCTCCGACTACACATAACTATTGTTGGTGGGCTCACTATTGGGTTATGAATTATCAGAGAGTAATCCAGCTAAAATTAATCAATCAAATTTTACTTATATAGCGCTTTTTACAAGGAGTTGTCCCAAAGCAGCTTTACATAAATCCGGGTCCAAGCCTCAAATGAGCAGCCAGTGGGCAAACATTGGCAAGGAAAAGCTCCCTCAGGCTAGGAGAAAGAAACCTTGAGAGGAACCAAGGCTCAAGAGAGGAACCCATCCTCCTCTGGTCGACACTGGAGAGCATAAACAAAGGCAGAGTGCATGGGCATAGAAAAGTAGAAAAGAAATGAAATACATGCATAGAGGGGAAGAAAGATCATTTTGCAGTAGTTGTGATACAAGTATGAATGAATAATGGCTGTGGAAATTTAGGTAGCATGCAAGCCGGTTGGTAATGAAGTCCATGCAGGTTGTGTAGTCTAATCTAGCAGTTGGTTCTAAGAAGTGGATGAGTAGAGGGGGTGGACCGGCATCCGCCAGCAATGTAATCTGCCAACAAAATTACTTGTTTCCAAATAAATTAAATCCCAGTTTAAATGCCAAAGGAGGTTCTGGTGCATGTTTACTGCTCAATCCACTGTATATGTTCAAACTGCACGCAGACTGGGACTGATCAGTGAGAGGGGCAGGGCTAATGGGAATAGAAGGGCTGTTCACTCTTTCTCTTTTTCAGAATAAAAGTCCTGATAAGGGATAATACTGAAACATGCATAACAAAAATAATAAAGGATATGCAGATTGTTTTTTTATTACTTGCAAGAATTTTAACTTATTAGAACTTATTACTATAAATATCAAATCAAAATTTATTTGTATAGCACTTTTTACAACAAATTTTTACAGAAATCAGAAAAAAATGTGAACAAGACATGAACAAAAGTTAAAGACATAAACAATAGGATAAAATGAATATCCTTGTCAATACAATCATTACAAATAAATCACCAGCATAAGCTTTCCAGCTCAGAAACACTTTTGGATGATCAATATCCAACAGATTCTCTGAGACGTGTTTTTGCTCGTTATATAAAAGAAAAAAAGTATTTTTTATCTGTCTGTTATAAATACTTTTGGTGAATAAAAGTATGTCGAACTAATATTCCACAAAATTAGCCTTGGGTTCTAAATGTTAAGCATGTTTACATGTAAAATGGCCTGACTTTAACAGAATTATTATTATTATTATTATTATTATTATTATTATTATTGTTATTGTTATTGTTATTGTTATTATTATTATTGGCTGGTTCTACACAATTTTGATAGATAAATATTACGTAAACAAGTTAAATGTCAAGGATTCTAAGGAATAACTGGTGCATGGTACTTCTTAGATCCATAATAAGATACTGTTCTTTTGTGTTTTGACTTTATTGCATATTCATTTACAGAAGTTTCCCTCACAACAATCACAAAATACAGGAAGGAGATTTGATGCAGGCTCAGAGTAAATATTGACCTGTACCCTTTAGTGTCTGGGGACAGCTTGTTTTATTTTTGGCACTAACAAGGCTGCCACTGTTTGTGCTCAATGATAGACAGAAAATGTGTTTTTCAGACACATTTTTTTTTCAAAGGGGAAAAAAACTGAACAACTGCCAGGTAATCATTCCTAATCTGTTGAGTAAAACTCAATATCTTAATATTTTTCACAGTGACTTCAATTTTAAATCTGATTTTGATTCAAGCACTAACCAAACACACTGGCATTTTGTAAGTGAACTCACTTTTACATTCACAGACTGTCCTGTAATCCATTCAGGATGTTCATTATATGACACTTAAGAGGTTTCACTTTCCACGTATTTTAAGGTGTCTGTGAAACATGTTAGCTTGGGGTCTTATGGGCAAATCCCTTATATGTCAAAGACCCTTTTAAGGTCATAAACAATATCCCAGATGAGGGATTAATTCCTCCTGCATATGTATATGATTTGGGATGGAACCAACACCCCCCAGCTTGGTCCAATATCCAGGTCGCCTCTGGAGGACATATTCCCTTTCCCCATTCCGAAAATGATTTTGGCCAGGGTGGGATGTCTGCAAAGCATTAAGCAAGTGCCATGACACTAGGCCAAATACGTTACTCACTTGTTCTACATGAAGATGATGAGCTTGGCCACTGTCCTGCATCCTTTTACGGCTTTTATCTCCCACACAAAGAATAAAAACCAGAATAAGATTTACTAGCTTTTTCTTAGAATAAAGGTGACCATAACTTTTTAAATGAACTGTTAGCAGATCTTTTGTGGAATTTAAACAGATGTTTCCTGCTCTGTCTATGTGCCCATGGTCAACCTGCATACAGACTCTGACTGATCCGTGAGACTGGGTGGTTCTGATAACATCACTGATCCAGACACTGGGTTGTAGAGGAAAGGGGCTGCTTGCTTGCTTTCTTTTTTCATAATAAAAGTCTTGAGAATTGATAATACCTATATGTAAATAACAATAACAAAATGTACATAAATAACAAAAATAATAAAGGGCATTTAGTTTTTATTTTATTTTGACTACTGTCAGGTATTTTAAAGAAATTCCTATTATATGGTATGCGTGACCATCTCCTGTAAATTCGTTTCTAATTTCTGGGCAAATAAATGTCTATGAAAATGTCCCACAAAGTTGGCTGAGGTTTATAAAGGTTACATTGCACTGAAAATTATGCATCATATTTCTAAACAGTATTACAAAAGTCAGAAACTCAAAGTACTGCACTATTTAGTAAATAGGGCACAGTTTCAATTTCCCCTAATTTGTGGACTTTTCATAAAGTAAATGTCAACACAATCAGCTAATAAATAATACGTTGTATTAAATGTGCAATGTTAAATTTGTAATACATTTGCAATGCATCTTTATCTTACTAAATATCTTGAGAAAATAATGATTTAAAATGGTTTTTATTTATGAATTACTATAATAATTTTGACCCATGAGTTACAATTAACACAAAGGTAAAATGGTAAATTCGACATGTCATAACAGTGCTTCCTTACAAAACACCTGTAACTAAAATAGAGACTGAAATTGCAGTGCTCATGCTGTGTTCATTTACAGGAACCCAATAATAATATTGGCCATCACACTGGTGCACAGTGTTTGCAGATTGTTGGTAATTACAGAAATCTGCCCCATCATTTCTTGCAGGTAAAATTATATTATTCAAAACAGCAATTCATTAAAATATAACAGTTAACTAATCATGTATATTTGCAATACTATTATGTAAATGTGTATTATGTGTATTCTGTATATGTGTACTGTAATTACAGCTACCTGATTTCTGTAATCAGACTGTTTATTCCAGAACTCATGAAGTCCATTAGCACTCAACACTGCTTGTGTCTAATTTATGACAGCACACCCCAGTCTACCCAGCGTGCCATCAGCTGACCTCATCAGTGACAGCTGACTGCTCTCATATCTCATTTGAGATAATAACCAGTGAAGATAATAATGTATAAGCATAAGAGTCTATTTGAATCTCTAGTAGCACTGTGACCTTTGAGGGCTCTGTCACGTAGTTTTGACAAGAGATGCTCAGGAGACTGAGTCGCCATCTCTGTAGACTGATGATCATAATGAAGTTCATGAACCATGCTGCTGCTCATGTCCACATGCAGCATGCCCAATCACAAGGCTTATCCGGGCCGACAGCATCCCCTTCAGCCAGCCACCATCCTCTCACCCTCACTGGAGAGCTGGCTGCCAGACTGGGGCTGAGGTTCTACAGTGAGGAATAAGCCAGTGCCTGATCCAGCATGACATCCTTTCTCCCAGGAGGACAGAGAACACTGCATGGCCCACGAATCCATCACCTGCCTGCCGGAAACGTCTCCTCGGACCTGGGAAACCCTGGCAGGTAAAGCGGCGTCTGTCAAGAACTGCTACATGTGAGAAGGTGTGGTGTGCAGCGAAGCTGTCTCAGAGGACGAGTGGAAAGTTCAATCTGTCAGCAGGACGTGGGAATGTTGCATGTCCTCTGTGCTTGGACGAGAATGTTTTTCTCTATCCTGTAGATGGAAGACAAAGAGTGTCTCCTATTGTTTTAGGTGACGACTGAGGAAGACAACCAGTACTTGTAATACATATTCAGATCTTTTGGTAGCAATTATACAACACCAAACACACACTCTTCTTTACACACATAACATCATACAAATGGTCTCAATGGCTGCTTGTGAAAAAATATAACATGACAGTGCTGGGTAATTACAAGAGAAATAAGCAGGAGCATAAATAAGAGACTAGAGAATGATGTCAACCTCACATGTACCAACACACCATCTTATATTTAAAGTATGTAAAGATTTAACTTAAGTAATATTTATAACAAGACCAAAGGGAGGGAGGGAGAGAGAGAGAGAGAAGAGAGAGAGAGAGAGAGAGAGAGAGAGGCCTGTTCCCAAGCCTCTTTACACTCATTGTCATCCAGAAGGAAGCATTGTATTTCAATGCTTTTGGCAAGGAAGAAAAATTCTACCAGGAACAATACATGATTAAAATGACGGATATGGGCAATATTTATTGAGCTACACATACAGAATAGTGTCTCTCAGTGTGGCATCAGATATAACACAACATACCAGAGTTGGAGTTGTAGAGGTTCCAACCATCCAATGCAGCTTGAATTCACTGACGTCCTGCAGATTTTGCAGTAGGGGTGGAGTGTTGATAGTGTCCACTAGCATCCTACACATTTTCAATCAGGATAGATATGGCAATACAACTGGCAATAATGGCATAGTATGACAGCACAATGAACTCTTCCTCCTCCCCTTGGGAACTAGCCTTAAGATGGGTCAGTGTTTGATTGTTACTGATCAACACTGCGCATATGCTAAGCTACAGTTTTTGATGTTTTCATAATTAATATTTATGTTAATTACGTTTTCCTGGGGTGCTATCACATTAATGGCCTTTATTGACTTTATCCACAGATACAGTGAATTAGGCTATTGAAAAATCCTGCCTATACTTAAACTGGGATTTTAGCCTTTAGCTTCTCTGGAACAATTCTCACTTAATGTAGATTTTAAGCAAGTTTACATGTAAATATACATTATAGCATAGCATGTATATGTAAGTGGTATTACGAATGTAATTGGAAATGTCTATAAGTGTTGGGGTTATGTGGTCATTGCAATTGTCCCAACCAATGAAACTGTAAAGGAATGGCAGCAAGACGTACCAACTTTTGGCAGGTTTGTCACACTTAAAGTTGAGCACAAGAGCACGGTATGGTCTGCAAGCAAGCAGGAGAAATTGGTGCATGTGTGCATATTTTCTAAAACGTAAGAATATACTGATCATACTGGAGAAGGTTATCTCTTTCACTCACATTCATCACGTTCTATTGCATAACATATGCAATAGCATCTCACACTTCTGCACATGGTTGGTCTGTGGCTCTGGTTGGGAGGTCACCAGCATCCTCCTCCTGAATGCTCCTCATGATGACTGCAGAAGCTGGGCTTTTTAGGATATGTTGTATATACACACACACAAACACACACACACACACACATACACACACACACACACACACACACACACACACACACACACACACACACACACACACACACACACACAAACAGTTGGTTATGTAAAGGGACACAGTACCTCCACATTTTTATTACCCATGGGTCTAGTGAACCTGAATAACACATGTAATATAAATGTGTAGAGGGTGTATAGTGTGAAGTCATTGAAAATGTGTTATTTTATATGTCCTTCACAAAAAATGAGCCAAAGCCAAGGAGTGTGAGGTGGAAATAATAATGAATCATATCATTTTTCTAACAAACAGGGTTAAAAATGTTAATAAACATAGCTTTGGTTAAGTTAACTTAAGAAAGTGAGGATCTATAGAGTACAGAAAACAGTCACTATGAGGTAGGCCCCAAGGTCTTAAAGGTTCCTGAATAATCTTCCCAGAGTGACTACAGTTGAAATATTATCCACTGTATCCACCACCATGTCTGGTATAAACAAGTCATTATCTGAATTACAATGAACCTTCATTACAATGACTTCATAGAGAAACGCAGAAGCTAAGACACATTAAGCAAATACGGAGGAAATACTATCGTCTTGATGGACAATCCTCTATAGCACTGAGCCATATCATTAGGCTTTGTGCATTATATCCAACACCATACTGAAAGACACTACTTTTGTATGTGTAACTCAATCACTATTGCACATATGTGTCTAAATTATTAATCATTATTGTTTTTAGTAACCTTTATCTTCATGCTGAACAGCATTACATTCTGACACTTCCTTCTGGGTGCAACCATTTTTATTTTATTTATTTGATGAATTTGATGAAAAAGAATCACTGTTCTCATTTTCTGCACATTTTTATCTCATGTTAAATCTGGTAACAGAAAATAGATTAGATTACACTGTTTGGAAATAAATGTCAGTTTCTTAGTTTCTATAGCAACTGTCCATTTGTCACTGGCTAAATGCAAAACCTGAGTGTTATACAATATATTATCCAGAAATTCATCAAATATTATTTTTGCTGATAAATACAGACCACTGACACAAACAGCCTGAACTAGTAACATAGACAAACTGTGCATCTCTGCAGTCAAAAACAAATGTAGTTTAAAAGCACAGTGTGTTATTGTTGCACTTGTCCTGTCAGAAGCATTGCAAGGTGATATACAAATCAAGTCAAAGCATTTTGTTTGGTCTGTCATTCAGACTTCGCACTACCTTTAGTCTGGAAAATTGGTTGATAGCATAGTAAACAGGAAGGCAGAAATAGGTGGCTTGTAGAAGCTTATTGATGCAAGGCCCAATTTATTCTTATTATAAAATGGTTAAACCATATATAATGTATATATATATATATATATATATACATACTATTGTTTAAAATGGAAGTTTTCTTTGATGTACCTAAAATCATTAAATACACAAAAGGTATGTGGTGAATGTTTATAAATGGTCCCTTCCTTCAACAAAAAGAGACAATGAGCCTGCTGCTTATGGGATAAAATTCCATAAATTATAATGCTGCAAGGGTTGCACTGGTGAGGAAACCCACCCAATGTGTCAGCAACTTTCTGGGAAAGTGGAAGTTTGTCAGATGATTAAATTCAAATTTAAATGATTTAAAATGTTATTGAAACCATATTTTGATAATCAGTTCATAATGTTTTGTTTTCTCTTCATAGATGATACCTAACTCCTAAATTGTCTTGTCTTGAGTGGGTGTGTTTTGGGGGGTGCTGGTCTCATTGGGTGCTCAGCAGCCTTAAAGCTCTGAACCTTGAGTCGTCCCTGGGTAGGAATGACCATTACAAGGCAAACAGGAAGATGAAGGAAGCAGTGAAAGAATATCTGTAACTCTATTATAAGAACTAATCCACTGTGTTGACAAAACTGCCTCGTTAAAAGTGTCACCTTACCCTGAGTCTTTAGTTTATCATGTCTTCAACAGCACTCAATCACTGAAATGCACACTTAAAGTGATTAGCCTAACTGACTGATACTTTAGATGTGATAATTTAAAGAAACACTTTTATTTTATCCAATCATTCATTTTAATAGTGCAAATCTCATTTTTGGCAGGTGTCTGGTAGAATGTCTAGCACTGACATTGTTTGTCAGGGTATTCAGGTTATAAACCTTTGTCTAAAACTAAAGTAGAGAAGAAATTATGCCTGGATATGTGTCTGTCTCTTAGAGTGCAAATGCAGCATTGGAGTTGAGAGGCCTAAAAGCCACTGGAACCTTTTTGACATCACACTTTATGTAACTGTAATAGTGGTCAGGCATCAAATCAAATACTAGTAAACATTTATGTACAATATTTATTTATTAAAATAACATTCAAGAGATGAATGACACAAATTAAAGCGCTTGTTATGCCATTTAGATTTAGAACCATTTTTACGGTGTACTGAAAGGTCAGAAAGTCAAAAAAAACAGCACAAAAATACACTGTAATTTAAACTCTTTAATTGCCTCTTGCTAGAATTTCTGTCCATTTCAGACAAAGTGGTGAACATGATCATTCAACACAAACTTCTCTTATGTCTGTGTATACTGTATGTACACATTTCTGTATGTTTCTCATTACATGTACAGTACTGTTCCAAGGTTTTAGGCACCTAATCACATTATTTAAACTTCTGCCGCTGATAAGTTAGAGAGAGCTTAAAGTATAACAACGTATGTACACATACAAGGATTTTTTTTCTTGGTGAAAGCACACACGACCTGTATCAAGCACAGAGACTATTTATAAGCATTGCACCAAGGTTACAAAAAAAAGATAATAAAATACAATAACTATAAAAATAAGAAAAGTAGAATTATAAAATGCCAGTGATGTGTATATGGCTATATTGTACATATGTATAGTAGAAGGATATTACAAGAGCTATCATATACGGAATGGTACAGACAGTGCAAATGAGCAATGCTGTGATTATACACTGGAGTCACATTGAACTTCTTCAGCTGTCTCAGAAAGAACATTCTTTGTAAGGCTTTCTTGGCTGTGGAGACTGTGTTCCTCTCCCACTTCAGGTCCCTGGATATGGTGGTACCAAATAAACTGAATGACTCCACACTGGAACCCCAGAGCCATTGATGTTGAAGAGGATTGCATCTGTAGTCCACCACCATCTCAACTGTCTTTTCTGTGTTGAGCAGCAGGTGACTGCAGCTGCACCAGGAGACCATCTGCTCAACGTCCTTACTGTAGGCAGACTTTGGTTATGAGGCCCATTGTGATATCTGCAAACGTCAGGATTTGCACAGTGTGTTTCTTGGAAACACAGTCATTGGTGTAGAGACTGAAGAGAAGGAGTGAGAACACACAACCATATGGTGCAGAGTGTGATGTATGTTTTCCTAGCCAAACATGGAATCTGGCACTGACAGCTGGGACAGTTTGACTCCCAGGAGCTGTGGCATTACCATGTTAAATGCCAAGCTGAAGTCCAGCATAGGTTTCAGGACTGTAGAGATGCTGTAGCATGAAGTGCAAAGCCAAGTTGATTGTATTGTCTATAGACCTGTTAGCTCTGTATCCCAACTGCAGGGAATCCAGCAGAAGGTCTGTAATGGCTTTCAGGTGGGTTCAAAGACCTTCCTAACTACAGTGGTCTGAGCTATTGGTAGTCATGTATTCATTAATTCCAGTAAGTTTGGTTTTTCTGGGGACTGGAATGATGGTGGAAGTTTTGAAGCATGTGGGAACAGAGCAGAGTTCCAGAGATGTATTTAAGATTTTGGTAAAGACTAGTTGGTCACTGCAGTGTTTTAGGATGGATGGAGAGATGGAATCGTGTCCTGGAACTTTCCTCTCCTTATGTCTGCTGAAGAGGCTATGAAAGTCCTGCAGACTGATGTAGAAATGTACAGGAGAAAAACAGGACAGAGAGAAGAATTTCTCACTTTGAAGAAACTAGCTTGTTAGTTAGTTTGAAGAACAAAGCTTGGTTTCAGATTCAGCGCCTGGATGTGTTCAATTCCATCACCAGCACACCTCATTTAAAAGCACTAAGCACTGATTTACCAAAACAGGTATTTGAAGAGAATAATGAATGAGACTCCCATGAGGAGAGCTATGGAGATGGTCTAAAGAACACAAGGAAAACCACAACTTTCTGTAAGATTATTTGTGTTTATTCTAATATTACAGTTTCACTGAGATGTTCATTCTCATTTACATAGGGTGCCTAAAACTTTTGCACAGTACTGTATATTGACATGTTTTGTGATCTGCTTTCCATTCACAATGAGCTCCTGTCCACTGGTCGTGCTGTTTTGCCAAATATGCATAACCCAGCCTGCAGAGATGGGCACTCGAGTTAGCAACCTAAGTTTGAGTCACACTTAATTTGCATTTAAATAGACTTCAGACATGACTTGCAACTCATTCATAATAACTTGGCATGAAATCACTGAACGGTGCCAAATGTAAACAAAGCAGCGCAGCGCGGCTTCACTGGGAGCATTCTATGTCACCTGGGCTTGATGTGCAGTATAGCTATGTCCAAATGTTTGTGGACAGTCCTTCTAAAAAATGCATTCAGCTACTTTAAGTTGCACCCAGCCGATCAAAGCTTGACTCTATATGACTCATGAACATCTCTGCCAGCCTGCAATGTACTCGAAGAAGAATTGACCAAAACTATGCTGCTTTTCACTGTAATGGAGCTTATAAAGGGTAATCAAAAGATGGAAACTCATAACGATGGGATTAATCCACATTTTACTATGGTTAGGGTTAGTCTTAAGGTAAGGGTTAGTTTTAGATGTGGTTTTAGGCAATTCTTGCATCTCTTATTAATTTACACTCTCAATTTTTCTTTTGCTCTGTCATGAAAATTATCACAAAGACATGAGTGAGGGAAGCTATAATTTGTTACTTTTATGTGGACATAGGATGAACTCAGACAAGCTTAAAAAGGCTGTATAAAGTCACTGTAAAGTTCTCACCACCTCAACCAGCCTTTTGCTGTGCTTCACCATATATCTCCTTTATCCTCTGCAGTTTTATTGTCAGCATGCTGTTTGTCATATAAGCCTCTGTGTTGTGCTGTGAACAAGATGAGCTATTCTGCCTCCATCTGTTTGATCTGGAACCATCACAACAGACCTCTGATTGGTCAGTCTGATTTTAACACATCTGTACAATGCTGAAAATAGAGCAGAATCCAAAAAAAACAAAAAAAAAAAACACAGGCCATCAGTTTAGTAAAAGATGCTTTTAAAATATGTGTTCCATTTCAAACTGTCATGTGCATTTTTTCCATCCATAAAAATAGCACTTGTTGTGGACAGGCCTTTAGTCACATATGTACGAATGTCTCTGTATTAGTGGTTCTTTTTAGTCCATTTACCAAAGATGATCATACTAAATGATAAACAACAACAGTCTGAACAGGCACAGAACCATTTAAGGTTTCAGATGGCTCTCCGGGTTTAGTTGCCCATGACAAACAAAAACAAACAAACAAGCTAATAAAATCAGGATTCAGCCTGGTAGGCAGGTTGTTAAAGCATTGCAAGATTAAAACAAAAAACAAACAAACAAAAACAAAAGTGAGCTCTAATAATAGCCTTTCCATTCACATTTTAATTGTCTTTCCATTCTACACACTTAGCTGCGCATCTAAGTGATTGACACATTATTCAACATAATGAACAGCTGTTATCCAATAGCGAAAGATGCCAAATCAGCAATTTGGCCTGACAAATAACCTACCATTAGCCAAGTTCTAAAACTACAATAGGCAGCTGTATATGTTGTGTAACTAGAATATCAAACAATAACTTCCCATATGCAATTTATTTCGCAGTGTTTATTTGTTGGTATGTTATCTTGACAAAAACTAGGTTTTCCTGTAATATTTAGTTCTGTTCAAATGCATGAACAGTGCATTGTGACTGAAATATAGTGTGTAGAAAAGCAAACAAACGCAAAACTGATTTGCAAATTAACACACAGCACAGCACAATCTTCATGCTATGTGAGACAATCCTTCTTTACTGTCCATTGTCTACTTTCTGTATATCTGACAAGTGTTGTCATCATCATTGCCAGCTGGTTCATAAGAAATGTGAGTGTGCTCTTGTTGTGTTATTGTGTCTATTATATTTGATGAATCATACAGCCTGAATGTGAAGAAAATAGAGAAGAGCAGAGAAGACCTGCGGCTTAAATTCACAGTCTGCATTACCGTGACCTTGGCTGCACACTGAACTATTTGTTTCATTATGCCAATCTGCCATAACATTAAAACCAATATTGTGTAGGCTCCCACATGCCACCAAAACACCTCTGACCCATTAAAATGCGGAGTCAACAAAACCTCTGAAGGTGTTCTGTCTTATCATGTAAACCCTGTGAGGAGGTAGGACCTTCATCAATGAGCTTTGGGCCCCATAACCCTATTGCCAGTTCACCAGTTATCCTTCCGTGAAGCAATTTTGATAGGAACTGACTACTACATACTGGGAACATGGGATATCATGACCATATCATGAATTTTACAGGTTTTGGTTTCTATTCCTTCACACATCACACACCAAGAACTGACTGCTCACTGGCAATATGTGTTTCCACCTCCTACAATGATGGTGGCATTTGGCATTTTTTTGTCTAACAAGGGAATACATCACATTGTATGTTAATTCAAGTAGGTTTAATAATTTATTATACAAGAATATATTTGTTGCAAACCAAATACAAATTTCCCTTAGAGCGCAAACATTTAATCTGACAGTGGTGCTTTAAGGGGGGTTATTAAAATAAGATATCTGTGAATTCTTTCAGCGGGCACTTTATTAGGAATGCACATTTACATCTACACATTCATGCAATTATTACATCAGCAAATTGTTAGGCAACAGTGCAATGATATAATAATGCACATATGTGACAACAACTTTAGGTGACATTCGTATCAACCATAAAAAAAGGAGAAATGTGACCTAAGATGATTCTGAGTGTGGCATAGTTTTACCAGACTGGTTTGAGTATGTCTATAACTGCAGATCTCTGGGGATGTTCAGACGTTCTGGGATGCTCAAGAGTTTATTCAGAAGTGTGTAATAAATCAAAATCATCCATTGTGCGACAGTTCTGAAGATGAAAATGCACTGTTAATTTGAGAGGTCAACCGCGAACAACCAGACTGTACCAGTCTGTACAGAAAAAGCCAGACTGTGAGAAATTGCATTACATTGCACTTCCGTCAACCAAGAACAAAAGTTAAGGTTCACCACAAGTGGACTGCTGAAGACTGGAGAAATGAACCCTAGTCTGATGAATGTCTGTGGAGGAACACATAGTTAGCCACCAACAGCATGAATCCTTAAACCCAACCTGTTTTGTGTCAACAGTTCAGACTGGTGGTGGTGGTGTAATGTTGATGGGAGCATTTACTGGGCCTGTTAATACCAAATACTGCCAAAACAATGCCAAACTGTTTTCATGAACATGAATCAGCTTAGTTTTCTAGAGAGATTTGCAGCATGAAAGTGCTCCTGAAAATTAGGATTGTGTGATTGTTTGATTCATATAAATATGACCCAGAATCTGCAAAGGATGTTTCTAACATCTTGTGGAATCCATACCACAAAGACTGGACTTCAAAATAAAAGAATCTTTAGCCATTTTTAGAGTTTTCCATGCAGAAATACAGTCTTCATGGTAAAATTGGACATGTCCAAATGTTTGTGAACTCATCTACTAATGAATCCATTGCTGGCACAGATGTGCAAATGTACACTCCCAACTTGTAAAGTAATGTCCCCCCGTAGAGAAGTATTGACCATAGAATAGGATTCTCTGGAACAAATTAACATGAAGCTATTGGCACCATAGAGAGATGTAAAGCTTCCTGCATTGAGCTGTGGAGCAGTGGAATTGTGTTCTCTGGAATGATGGTGCTCCATCCAATACTTTTGAGATTAATTGGGGAGTTCAGTATGAAATCAGGTAGAGATCATCCAACATGACCTTCCAGATTGCTGAAGGCCATCAAATCATTACAACATTGCTCCAAAATCTAGTATCTAGTATCTAGCCATTTTTAAACTGGAGGGGCAGGTTTTCTAACAAAGGCAGAATAAACTCACTTGATTTTTAGTACATTTGATTTCAGAGCAAATAAGGAGGTGTCCAAATACCTTTGTCCATATAGTATAGTAATAAAATATGCACAAGATACAACATAAATAAAATATGTCTAGAAAAAGTGTAGTTTATTCCTGAACCTGTTTAGCTACAAAATATATATGTATTGTGATTTGGTGGAATTCTACACACTAAGAAAAATGTGAAAACCAATGGATAACTTGTTAAACAACTGCAATGAAATAACTAAAGCTAGAAACCTACTGTTTTTATCCCACATAAACACAGCGTTCCTTCAGAATGTGAGGTTTTATTGTGAGTAGGCCACTGAGAATGGCTATTTTCTCAGCTTAGTTTTAATTTCTCAGGCTTAGAGTTGTCATCTTGTTTACTATATAATGCATATTTGGTAGCTTAAGCCTTAAAACCCAGAATTACAGTGATTTTTAATTACAGCACTAAATAAAGCTACAGCAGTTTGTCACTCTGACAGGTGGACTGCAATCAACAGTACGCAGTTAAGCAGGATGTGCACCATGGACAGCTGCCTTTTAAACCCAGCAGCCTGTCAGTAGATCAGTGGTGTGGATTGGCTCCTCATCTCTCCTTGAGCAACTTCCCAGCTGAGCACACTCAGCAATGTACACAACCAAGCTTACCCTTGTCCCATAGGGCTGTCAAAAGGGACATGCTGTGTTTGCCATTTTTAATGTAAATGTTGTAATTTCTAAAATTCATCACTTATTTCAGTCATTATAGGGTTCCCTAAAGGGAAGAAACTGTGTATTTCTTTGAACTCTAACACTTGTTAGGCTTCGAGTTGTAACACATCGTAGACATATGTAGTGCTGTCAATCAATGAAAACAAATGGACTATACATTTAAATCCTGCACTGATATGACATGTTTTATATATTCAGAATGTAGAATACAACTGTATTTATCATCCTGTTTCATTAAAATTCTAATGAGGCAGACAGACAAAAACGATCAGGAAACTACCACAGTAAGTTGCAGTCATGTCTGTCAGTGACACATACTGTAGAAATGTCAAGGGGAGAATGTCACAAATCATGATGCCATATTTCAGACAGGGCCTCAGGAAGGAGTAACAGTTCTTGAAAGATGAAGCTGATGGACAGGGACAGGCAGACACTTAAACATGATATTTATTTAATAAATAACATAAAGGAAAATATTACAAAAATAAATAAATATATATATATATATATACAGTCTGTCTCAACACCATTGTGGTCTTTACTGATATTAAGGTAGTCTTCAGAATGCTGTGCGTGCAAGTTGTCCTGTGTCATACAGCTGACTGCCAATGGACAAGATGACTCACAAAGGCCATCACAGAATGTCCGCAATGGTGGCTGTTGGATCACTTCACTGACAATCCATTAGTTTTCCCTCTGTAATTCATGTAGGTTTCCCAGATCCATCATGTTGCTGATGAGTGTTTTCCTGCACCCTCCAAACACACACACACACACACACACACACACACACACACACACACACACACACACACACACTTCTTGAATTGCTTTCAGACACCTTGGACTCCTGGACTCTTGATTTCTAGGAGGACATTTTTAACACTGAGCAGCTGTACTATTATTAGTACAATTTATTTTCTCTTTGTCCCAGTTAAGATGCTTCTTACATTTAGTTCAGGAGTGGCTTGATATGAGGAACAACATCAGTCTGAGTCCTTGAAGTGACTTTTTGTGAAATTTCTCTCAAAGCTGTGCACCTTTTCCCACATGGTACACAAATCAGAACAAACTTCAAGACATACATTTTGAGTAAGTTCAGAAAACAGCTAAAATTCTCTAGTTTCCAACTGAATTAAATCCCATCTTAAATGCTAAAGGAGTTTCTGGCATGTGTGATTGTCTTCTATTAACACCTTTTCTTGGTGAATAAAAGTATGTCAGACTATGAAAACATCCCCTAAATTTGGTTCAGAGTTCTAAAGGTTAAAACCTTTCACAGCTAATAAAACATTTCAGTTTTAGGTGTACCAAACTTTTTGATTTTGATTTTGACTTTCCCCTTCCAGTCAACTTTGTTTGACAGTCATGCTTTGATACAACTCTATGAACAGCCAGCAATGACCTTTTGTGGCTTTCCCTCGTCCCCTTGTGGAGGTTGTCAGTGTTTGTCACATCACCAGTCTTCATTGTTGAACCAGACACTTTTTATACTGTGTTACCAAAAAATTTATAAAACTCAAAAAGAAACTGAAAGTCAGTTAATAGCTACAGAGAAAATAAGACCCCAGCAACTATTGCAGACCTTGTATATTTATTGGGATCCTGGTTGGTGGGGACCTGATAGACAACAAAAAGCTGCAAATTAGAAAAAAGGGGCACTTGAAACTTTCCTCTCCTAAATAGAGAAGAAAATGAAGCTCCACTCTTCTTTCAGATCTGAGAGGTGCTTCACAACCACAGGTGCTTCTGTCCAAACCTGAAAGCATGTGGAGCTGATCAAGAAGAAAAGGTAACATCCAGTCCTGTGTTGTCCTTTCCTTTGCCTGTTTGTCCTCTTTTACCTTCAGTCTTTGTCCATGTGGTCTTGTTTTCCTTTACCGGAGTAGGGTTTGATATTCCAGCCAGGAAGGTACATGACACCACACTTATAATCCTCAGGTAAGACTAACACTATATTCCATTGCCTGTGTGACATGATTCAAATGGAAATCACTGTTAATATGAGCCTCCTATGAATTTAATCATATTTGTTTTGTGGGATGCTTGACACTGTCAGTGTTTGGTAGTTCTGGTTTTATGTTGCCATTTGAAATGTTCCGTTCTATTCCGTGAAGCTTGTTCCTGTTTAATTTTAAGTTATGGTGTTTTTCTAGTTCATCTTCTTAACCTAATCCTGTGGGATTTTTTTTTCAGGAGATTCTAGACTTCTCAAATTTGTCTTCATTTGAGAAAAGTAACAGAATTTAAAAATATCTATGATTTTGACCATGTTTTGATCAAAAATGTACTTGCACAATTGTTTGTGTTTTTACACTTAAAAATAAAAACAAAACAAAAATAAAACTATCAGAAGTCCTGTTGGAAATTGAACGTTCAGAATGTTGATCTCAAAATGCAAGAATTTGGTTGAGTTATTTGTAATAATGACATGTACTGTAATTTCCCACAAAGTGCAAATGTAGTTAATCTTGTCTTTTGTTTATTTTCTCTTGTTTGGCTATTTGCTACCGGTCTGGAAAATCTGGTTTCACTTTTGCTTTCTGCCTCATATTGTCCATATTCTCAATTAAGAAAAGCAAGAAATGACAAAAACATTTGTAAATCAAACTTCAGAACCAGCTGATGTTTTCATATGAACTGTCCACCACTTAGTCAGCAGACCTCAACATATTTGAGTGTGTTTGTGTTTACATGAATGCCAAAAAGCATTAAATACTCCCACTTCAGATTGTTACCAGTCAAAATCTCATATTAAAGGCAAAAGACTGATGCGAAATTGTCTTCTCTAAGTCTGATCTGCTTTTTGTAATGATTCTGAAAATGAATACATAATACATAATGATGTACACTAGGTGATGGGCTACCGTGGCTATTTTTCTTACTGTGAAGAATTAGAATAATTCTCAATGCACCCAAAATATTTATTGAATTTTATAACAAATTATTATTATTATTATTATTATTATTATTATTATTATTATTATTATTATTATTATTATTATTATTATTATTATTATCTTTTCTTTTAGGTGCCCCTCTCAGAAGTCTCTTTGTTACCCAGGTAAAATTCCCAAGAATGCATCTAAAAAGGTTATTTCAAAAGGGTGCTTTTACCATCTGTGTTTCTTCATCAGAGAAAACATTTTTATTATGGATCTTTAGATTTCTACTCAAAGTTATAATGGAAAACTGCAAGACCCTTTCATCTCATCTTTTACCCAGCATTTAAAAGCCAAGCCATCTTCAAGCACACATGAGAGTATTCCCAATCTCCACAATCCTTTGAACTAAAGGGGCCCTTACCTTCAGACCATAACAAAGCTGTAGTTAATTTATAGTCCCTGCTCTGACTTTCATTCTAGGAAATGCACAGAACAAATGAAAAACTGGTATCATTTAAAAGAGTAAAACAAAAGCAAATGAGCAGGGGGAAATCCTGGATGCAAGTGTTCTCAAACAAGGGCATTTGGAGAAAGACTCTTGGAGAAAGCAGATTAAAGCTTATGGCAGAAGGGGCTCAGATCAGGACTTGGAGTATGCAAATGGATGAAGGATGCAGGCAGGAGCGAAACTAAGTGACTACAAAACACTTTATACCACGCGGCATCTTTAGGGACACGCTTGGGCTCTCTGTGCAATGTGAGGCCTGCATGAAATGAGTGCATATTGCTTAGTAGCTAAATGAGCAGTGTAAAAATAAACAGGACACTGAGGTATTGTAAGTGTGCTGCTTTTAGATCTGAGTGTCCTCATAAGTATGGCTGAAGTTTAAATGTGAAGAAGTTAATCTGAAATAAGAGTAAAACATTATGATTAATATTTTAACAGGCTGGATAAGAGAGTGAGTTAATTAAGGGTACTGTCTTGTTATCCACAAGTCAAGGGCACTAATTTACTAATTGAAAACACGAGTAAGACAATGAGTCTGTTTACAAGAACTCAGTAATCCATTCAGAATTTCTGCTGTTCTCTGATCAATCGTGTGGTCAAAGAAATAGAATACTCAGATTTTTAACCAAGGTCTAGAAATCTGTTTAAGGAATCTGATAAAGACATATTAATTATAGCTTAGAGATCAGATTTCTCATCATGTATACACTTAACCAGAGCTTCCTCTGATTGTTTCAGTCTGTGCATGCTTGAAAACAGACTGTTGTACCAGAAATAAACAAATAGTGCTTAACACATTACATACCATATGGTGACAAATCTCTTTTGGAGAACAGCACAACCAACAGCATGATTGATTTAATAAATAATTTAAATAATCTTCATCGTCTATCCATATGAATGAATGAATGAATGAATGAATGAATGAATGACTTGGATATATATATATATATATATATATATATATATATATATATATATCATTTTTTTGAATATATAATATTCATAAAGGATCGATTTTTGTCTGATATGTGAAGAAGAATAGATTCAGACACAGTTGTAAGTGACCTCACAGAATTTCCCTGCAAAATTAAAAGAAGTGTTTTAAAGTTATTTTTAATCTGTCTATCTCTAGCGTTTTCATACTGCAGTGTAGGTGTAAACCCCAACAGATTGCATATTTATCAACCTTTTGATTGACAGCTTTTGCATCAAACTGACAACTCAGTTTAGTTTCAGATATAGAACAGGCACTTTATACTAACCTTCATTTACATGTCTGAATCTGACAAAGAACACAAAGTAGACTGGGTTATACAGGTATCTGAGCTCATATTAGAAATGAGGCATTTTTAATCAGACTAACCATACTTTGAGTTTGGTGTTCATTAGCACAAAAAGATTTAAACAGGCTTAGAAATTATTTTTAGTGGATATTAAATAAAAAAATCAAGATGCTTTTGAAGGTCAGACTTTCAACTTTTATTCAAAGTGTTTAACAAAAATACTGCACTAGCCAGAATCACAATACTAGTATACATTATATTTATACCCCATTCCTTCAATGGGACACACTCACCAAAGTGTATTTCAATGTCCTTTACCAACGTAACACACACACACACACACACACACACACACACACACACACACACACCCACACACACCCACACACACACACACACACACACACACACACACACACCATGCATCTGTTGGTCTGCTTGAGTTGAACTTGATAAGACAAACTTGTAAACACTTTACATTTTACAGTGGAACAACTGAATTCTAATTGTTCTGATATCAAATACCTTTCCACACTCATTTTTATCTACATCCTATTTTTGAGCTCTATGGATCAGCCCATGGTGATGCCACTGACTTGAGCAAACCAAACTAGTGTCTGAGGTTTGAATAAAACAAGCTACTTAAAAATCCTTTTAACTATGTTCAATTATTTGCAGCTGATGGGCTGCACTTGATTCTAATTTTAAGTAGTAATACTTGTGGGTGTGACTATTTCCCTGCTGGAAAACTGCATTTCATTTTACAATTTTTATATACTTTTTTTTTTTTTTCTACAGGCAGTCAAAAGCACCAGACTTGTAGTGCCTGAATAATCTGTAGTGATTCACAGACAAAACCTTTCCTGCTATATTCTTCAGCAATAAGGACTCTAATCGTTCCCTGGTTGTGAAATGTCAAAGGCTCATTAAGCTCCCACACACTTTTTTGTGAGAGACAGACAGCCAGAGAGAGGGAGAGAGAGAGAGAGAGAGAGAGAGAGAGAGAGAGAGAGACTGACAAAGAAAGAGTGATATGCTAAATGTAGGAAGAAGTGGTAGCGAACAAGAGAGCAGAAGAGAACGTTCACTTGAAAGGGTGTCAAGAAAGGACTGAAAGAGGAAACGAACGTGAATGCTCTCTCTTCTTTTTGGCAGCAAGAAGTCCTGCAGAGCTAATTTAACACCCTATGTTTGCCAGTGTGTCAGTCTGTTTACAACTCACTTGCTCCTCAGCAAAACACGTCAAAGCTTTCGCCTTCTGGAACAAATGGTGAATGTGTGTGTGTGTGTGTGTGTGTGTGTGTGTGTGTGTGTGTGTGTGTGTGTGTGTGTGTATGCGCGCGCATGTGTTCAGATGTTAGGATGACCTGCTCATATGCTTTGGCTGTTGCACTTATGTGTTTGTGTTATGTCAAAGAACGAGCGATTGTTTTGAGGACTGCTGATCCACTGTGCTCCAAATGTGAAGATATAATGATCAAAAACTTCTTAGGATTTCTCTCCATGTTGACCATGATCAGTCTAAATGCACAGCAGTTCCAGCATACAGTGGTGGTCTAACAGCAGAACAGCTTCATTCAGATCATTGCTTCTATTGAGTTCTCAAGAAGATGTGGCTGACACAATAGGGGAGAAGATAAATGTCAGAGAGTGAAGGACAGACCAGAGAGTGAAGGAGGTGAGAGAGAGGGGGGTTGAGCAAGAGAGGGAGTGAGAGAGACAGGAAGATGAAACAGAGGTGAGGGGGAAAAACACTTGGCATGGATGGAACACATTTCTCAAGGACGTTCCAGAGCAATTATGTTGAGCTTTGGCTAACTTTCCCATCAGTCTTTAACATTTAGAAACCAAAGATTGATTCTGGATGGCAGCCATTTTCATTTGATAGAAAGTGCATTAAATGGCAGGGAAGGAAAGCAAATTAAATTCAGTGTTCAGTTATTTGTAATGTTAGATAAGTTATGGTCATGTGAATCCAAGCAAGGAAGAAATGACAGGAACAAATGTGGTCCCCCTACAGACAGAAATGCTAGTGGAGACAACTCGGCATATTGCCTGTTGATGCTGTATAATTGATAAAAATGTTTCCCATATATCAAATGCTGCCTGCTGTAGTCTGTGTCTATTAGGTTTTGCTGGTTTGTTTTCTCATTTCTATAACAAACAATACGGTTAAATGATAAAATGGTAATAATTTTAATATTTTAAAAGGCTTGTAATACAGTATACAATAATCTAATTACAGTTAATTACTTACTAAATAGGACCTTTAAATAATCTATTGAATAAGGCCTATTATATAATATCAGTACATTTGCTTAATTGCAAATACACTCACCATCAAAAACATAGTTGCAACCAGAAGGAATCAAACAATTGCCATTGCAGGACCGCAGTGGTGTTGTGCCAGCCTGTGATGGCAGCTGGCCATCTATAGTGATTAGTCCTGTTTTTGTCTTGGTGCAGACAACCAGTGAATATGTGTGTAGAAGCACTGTAGTCAGCACCAAGATCACTGGGTTGTTGTAATACATTACACATCACATATCCAGAAGGCCTGGTGTAAGATGACCTTTAGTCATTACAGGCATTTTGACTGGCCCACATTATGTCAGTGAGGTTCTGCAACCCATGGCCCTACCTTTTCTAACAGACTGCAGTGTGTTATTGCAACAGTATAATGCTAATTCATATACTGCTCCCATCTCAAGAGCTTGCCTTGAAGACACTACGCCATGGCCAGTTGCATTACCAGACTTATACCCAATTGAAAATGTGTGGAATGCTATTGGATACATTATCAACACTCCACCCAAATCTGCAGGATCTGAGTGAGAATATTCAAGCTGTATAAATACAGTGCCTTGTGAAAGAGCACCATCAAATCCATTATCATCAAATGGAAAGAATGTGGTACCACAAAAAACCTGCCAAGAGATGGCCGCCCACCGAGCCTCACACACCAGGCTAGGAGGGCATTACTCAAAGAGACAGAACAAAGGTAACCCTGAAGGAGCTTCCAAGCAAAGATTGGAGTATCTTTCCATACGACAACAATAAGCTCTACGCTCCATAGTGGCCAGAAAAAAGCCTTAACTGACAGACAAAAATAGGAAGGCTCATTTTAAGTTTGCCTAAAAGCATGTGGGAGACTACCCAAATGTATAGAGAAAGGTGCAATAGTCAGTTGAGACCAATACTGAACTCGGAAAGTGTGGAAAATTCTATTTTGGAAAACCAACACATCTCATCACCCTAAGAACACCATCCCATAGTGGTGGCAGCAAAATGGTGTGGGGGTGTTTTTCAGCAGCAGGGATTGGAAAAAGATGGATGATGCTAGATACAAAGATATTCTAGAGCAAAACCTGTTTCAGTCTGTCAGTGATACAAGCCTGGGATGGAGGTTCACCTTCCAACAGGACAATGACCCAAAGGATATTGCCAAAGCAACACCTGAGTGGTTTAAGGGGAAATGTGCAAATGTATTGGAATGGCCCAGTCAAAGCCCAGACATTAATCCAGTTGAGAATCTGTGGTCAGACTTGAAGATTGGAGTTCACCAGCAGAAACCATCTAACCTGAAGGAGCTGGGGCAGTGGCAATAGACACATGTGCTTGCAGCTGTAAATGGGGGCTCTACAAGGTACTGACTTTTGGGTGGGGGGGTGAATCTCTATGCATAGTATTAGAGTAGTATTAGAATTCTATATTAGCATTTTTTTTTTACATTAGTGGGCCTGCTTACTTTGTACTTTATGTGAATGGGGGGAGGGGGCTGCAAGGAAAAGAGATTGCCCCCTGGTTGAACAAATGAAGGGGACCCCCTAAATGGACCATCTCTTCATACTCATATATGTTGAGATACAGCTTCTGTCTGAGCTATAATATAATTCAGGGTATTACAATGTCCCAATAAATCTGTTAACGAAAACTGTCAGTATTCAGTGTTTGCTTTAACCTTGTAATGTGGTGTAACATATGGGCCTAGCAAAGCAATTCATGATCATAAAGGTTGTAAATAATGTTGACTTATGCTTCTGAATGCAACTGCTTATGTCAATCATTCATCATTCAAATAATTGATGCAT
Organism: Acestrorhynchus altus; assembly: GCA_034509495.1. Lineage (NCBI taxonomy): Eukaryota > Metazoa > Chordata > Actinopteri > Characiformes > Acestrorhynchidae > Acestrorhynchus > Acestrorhynchus altus. The sequence continues at coordinate 29,575,856 of CM067507.1, forward strand.
TCAACACGTTATAATTTTGGTGTAATTATAAGTAAACGATGAAAGGTGTAGGTAATATGTTTAAATGACCAGCAGTTAACCTCAATGGTCTCTTTTAAAACCATTTAATTCCCCCTTACCATAAGTGTTAGAATTCTAATTAGTAACTAGAAAAGTGCATTTGCCAATGGAAATGCAGAATGGATGCAAAGCTAGAATAGATTCCAGTTTGAGGCAGTTGCTATGCTGTTATGTTGTTGCTATAGTAATCCATGTAGTTGCTATGGTGGTGCTAAGTGGATACTAGGAAGTTGCTATGGTTTTGAGAGCCATTTGCTTAATTTCCAAGGTGGTTGATATGGTGCTGCTAAGTGGTTGTTAGGTGGATGCTATGATATCCCAGGTGATTGCTATGATGTTCTTAAGTGGTTGCTAGGAGGTTACTATTATGTTGCTAAGTGGCCGCTATGGTTTTTAAAGTAGTTAAAAACTACTGCTAAAGTAGCTGCTAAGTTGTTGAATATAGTATCCAAATGCTATGATGTTGCTAAGCTGATTTCTATGGCATCCTAAGTGGATGCTACATGGATGCTACTGAGACAAGATGATTTTGATGATAATTCAAGCTATTTAAGTGGTTGCTATGGTGTAGTTAGGAGGTTGCTTGGCAGTAACTATGGTATTAGGATAGGTGGTTTTGCAGTGTTTCAAGCATATCGGTATCAAAGACACCTTTTGGCAGGGATTATATGTGTTTTTTCTATATTCTAAACCATACTTTTTATTCAGCAATAAATTAATTATAATCATTAATTATACAATTAATAATGATTAATTGTCATTTCTATTTACATGTAATAAGAAAAAAATATGGCCAAAAATATTTGATTTGATTAGTATAAATATGTTGCCTGATCATGCATTATTCACTATGATAATTTTTAGCCTTTTTTTTTAAGGAATTTGAATTTGAAATGGGTGAATTTCATATGAACTGAAATGAATTGCTGGTTATTAAGAGCAATGTAGAAATGTTCTCTTAAATGTACTGAATTAGAATTGATCTCACACTTGCAGACTCATGGAAAAGGAAATGGAACTGAGAGTAGCAATGACTTTGCATTCTGTAAGAGTAGATATTCAACTTAGTTTATATTAAGTGCCTGTTAAGACTGTAAATGACATGGTAACACATTAACAACACCTGTAATGACATTGTATGCATGGGCAATCTATTGGCTGTTACAGATGCATTATAGTAGTATAGCTTATGTAATACATATTACATTGACTAATTGATTGGTTGATTGATTTATTAATTTACACAAGTGAATCTCAATAAATGTAACAGGAACATCAGCAATTTATATAAATACAATCTTCATCTTATTACACATGGATAACAACATAAGATATGATTTATTGTACAGCTGTATAAGCCAATATGCAATGTATTTACACAACCTGTACTACTGTAACCAATAACAGTATAACCAACAATAGTAGTTACTTTATTATTGCATGAATTACTAATGTGTAAAAACACCATTAGATTCAATTAATATGTAGCAGTTTAAAATCATTAGATAAGTGACTTTATTTAATTTACCTAAGAACATCTCCAAAAGGACAATAAATTATAGCATGTAGGCTGAGGGACAACTATATTGTTCAATAAACCCATTAACATTCAAAAGACAATGTCACTAAATCTAGACTATTCCTCCTGCTATAAGCTCTGTTCTATAAAGCACACTGTATACACAGCACATTCAAGCAGTGTGTGTGGTGTGTTACACGTTATCCTGTTATAGGACATGGATAACAAACACCAGTACAACCATAACATTCAGGTTCTTGTCTCTGATTGTGCTCGGCATACTGCCACGCTTTTTCACGGATTAGACATGGCATCTCAGCCTGAAGGACTACATTCACACGCAAATATCTTCATTTTCCTTTTGTGTGAGACAGTGTGTGTGTGTGTTTGTGTGTATGTGTGTGTGTGTGTGTGTGTGTGCGTGTGTGTGTGTGTGTGTGTTTGTGTGTGTGTATGTGTGTGTGTGTGTGTGCGTGTGTGTGTGCGTGTGTGTGTGTGTGTGTGTGTGTGTGTGAACATGCATGCATGTGTGATTTTCCACCAGTTCAGGAAGTCCTACTCCAGGGCTCCAGTCACTACATGTCCCAATTCTGTCTCTTTCTTCCCTCCCACTGCTCTGTGTACTAGAATATGTATCAGAGGGCAGAGGCTCACACAGCCAGTCTGAATCACCTACTGCCTGAGCTTACATTGTGTTATACTGTACAAATACTGCTTGGCCTACACTCTCCCTTTTCCTGAGGTTCTTTCCATCTGACTACTCTGTATTTGGAGGTGAACTAACCAAAGTAACTGATGCTTTTTTACAGAAAATAATTGTTAGTCCAATTTATCGCAATGGGAAAGGAATCCGCCTTATAAAAGAATAAAGAATGGAGCTGAAAACACAGCTGTTTTGATTCCAAATACAGCTCAGAGCAAGAGCATATTCATAACAAAACCTTTGTCCCAACTGACAGCTCTTATTTGGGTCTTTACCTATTTTCGTCATGGAGCCTAGGTGCAGACTGCATGCTTTTGAAAGTTCTGACCTTTCTGTAAATAAGCCCTTTTCTGACAGCAATAAGCAAAAGCAAACTCCTGCTATGAGTTCGTAGATGAATGTGGGCTTTTGTTTAAATATACGAGTGCATTAGTACTTTCTTCATAAATTAATAAAAATAGTGAGTCTTGAAATGTTATGTTTCATATAATGAATTTAGAATATGACTTTTTGAATTAAATCATGAACATAAACAAGCATTTTCATAGTATTACATTGTTTGAGGTATAAAATCAATAATACATTTCTGAAAAAAAGAGATTTCTTCACAGCAAAGAAAAATATAAACTATAAATAAAGAACAGTCCAAACAAAGCATTAAAGGCCATATACTACCATCACTTTTGATAACATGCCCATGTGTAAGTAAACTTCTGATGCCAACTGTATATCTTTTCTGAAAAGTATAACTGTCTTGTTGTAAAGGTCAGTGGTCCAGCTGAGTAAAAGAAAAAATATAATAAATAATTCACTGGCACTGAAATGGAGCCATTTTGTTTGTTTGTTTCTGTTTGTTTTGTTTTGTTTTCCAAATTTCAATGGTATTGAAACCAGTTAAATATAAATGAAAGATTGAAGACAGCTTTTCAGCAGTTACAGATCTATAAAAAAAACAAACAAAAAAAACAAAACTTTTTTTGTTTCTTAGAACAGCAATATCTTATATTTCCTTACAATACTGACATCATTTTGAATAACATTCCATGCCATTAGGACTGTTTGTCTTGGAATTCAGTAACTGTTCTCCTCAGAAATTATGTTTTTCTTTCACAAAGAATGGAAATATTTACTTTACATTATATCACATAAAATACTCAGAAACATGAACAGGCATGCATGAACGTTTTTTTTTTACAGCATGTGCCTTATGTTGTATATTTTTGGGAAACCGGTGGTATTTATTAATAATAGTTTTTTTATACCCTGGAGATGTAATCTACTTCATTGCAACCACTGTTTCACTGGTTCATTTGACCCCACAGTCACTGATTTCTTGAAAAGTGCCTAAAAAAAAACATGTTGTGAATAATTTTGTGGCCTAATCTTTGACACACATATGTACACATTGGCAAATCAATAATGTGTGATATACTTGCACTTGGATTAATGTGCTTTTTATGTAATATTTTTTTCCCCATTTTGTTCTGTCAAAACCTGATCTAAAATGATCAGAACATCCTAACGAATTCAAGATAAAACTGTGCTTAGATCCCTATATCCATCTACCAGTTGTTCTGTGATCGCAAACTGACCAGTGAAGAGGTGATGAAGGAAGAAAGATTTGCATAGAAGGGATGAGCTACAGCTACTACATATAAAATGCACCAACAAGCCTGGTGTTTCTAATAAAATTATTTTAAACATCAAATGAAATGAATAATACACCAACACACTGTGGTTATTATCCAGCTCTTCAGGAGTCCCCCACCTTTGCTCTATATGGTAGGTGTTTCTGGCTAAATGGCCAATGATTGTTGGTTCTTGGTATTTGCATCAGAGTATGAGACATATTGTTATAGCTAGACCAGTGTTACTCATTTCTCATTTTAAGATTTGTTCCTTTCTTCATACTAATCTCATGGAGGGCTTGTTAATTAGAAGATATGATGAGTCAGGTGAGCTTGCAGCAGAGACAGTTCTAAAGTGTGTAGAATGGGGTTCATGTTATAACCAGGACTGAGGAACTCTCCTCCACACTATTTCGTGACATACACCAATCAACTACAGTGCTTCTACATTCACTGTCCATTTAATCAGCTCGTCTTATAACACAGGATCACTCTGTTGTCCATCTGTTTCTCTGCATACTTTTTTAGCCTCCTTTCACCCAGATCTTCAGTGGTCAGGAACACACAGGGCCCTGTGCAGAAACCGTGCAGAAACAGGTGAGCTTCTGTATCTGACTTTACCTCTTCAAGGTGGAGCAACTAGATAAGGGAGTGGACACAGTGTTTAAACACTCCAGCAGCATTGTTGTGTCTGATCCACTTGTACCAGGGTACCCAGTGTTCTACATTGAAGGTTAGGATGAAAGGAGTCTAACAAAGTAAAGAGAAAAACAAATTAACTAAAGTCTGTAATTATAGAACTAAAAAGTGCTCCTGTATGGCTAGTTGAGCTGATACAAGGACGTGGTCAAAGGCCAGCCAGAACTTAATTCGTTTAGACAAAAGTTCCCCTAAAACTCAGTTTTAGTTTTGTTTCTATGTGGTCAATAATACATCTTAAGCTGAGCCCCCAAAAAATGCAAATCAAATTTTTTAATCATTTTAAGATGTATTACTCCCCATCGCATTATCCACGCTTGTAGGTTAGAACTTCCCCAGACTTGGAGGCATCTTGCCAATGGACCAGAGAGCCCTTGCTGAGATTTGAACTTATGCTCTCACACTTGATGAGCAGGCAATTAATCTGTTGTGTCAGCTTATGTAGTGCAATTACACTACATAAAAACTCAGCATTGTGTATATTCATGTAGAACTGTCTTTATTTGACATCGTCATACCAAACATCTAAGATCATATTCATGACTACCAAACTATGACATCTCCGGCATCATGACTCCAACATGACATGTGTGACACATGTTTAAAATAGCACATGCATCCTTAGTTTGATATTTTAGACTACGTCTTGCTCTACATTTCATGGTGAGGTTATATAAAAACTATAGGCTTCATATTCTTACCTGTGAAGACTCACTGGGTGATGAAACGTTGTCAAATGGCGTCAAGAACGGAAATCTGTGGGTTGCAGCTTTACGTCCTCAGGCTAAGAAAAGTTTCTGTGAGTGTGTTTACAGCTTATTAACAAGACCAAAATAATACAGTCATGTCACCATATTCACACCAAAATCATGCACCATTTTGTCTATATGTGGAGGTGGGACATAAAGTGATATAGTAATATAGTAAGACATATATATGCAATCTGCCATATAAGTATTTAATTACACATTTCACCAGATATTCCTGAGCCTTCAGATAAGCAAAACACCATATAACTGAACTACAGTGGGGGGCTTTTTGCACTTCATGAGTGAAAGCTGCCTAACCGTACAAGCCCAGTATGAAATAAATGAAATGGATTTACACTGATGGTCATCACTCAGATCTTTTCTCCTGTGACATCTGGTTTCACACACAAGAAAGAATCCATTCCTGTCACTTAACACAATAAAATACGCCAGTGGAACAAAACCGCTCCCACACGAGACAAAAATCTAATAAAGGAAAGGTCAAAAATGAGCAACTCCTGCAAACAGAGGTGGACGTTGACAGGTCTGGTATTTACCTTGTTGGAGTGCCCACTGAGTAGAGAGCAAACTGGGGAGGAGAAACGCATGCTTCAATATGGGAGATCTCACTGTATTTGCATGCTGTTCTGCACTGACAGCAGTGGGAGGCAGGAGGTAAGGGAGCACGGATCCGGTAATAACTTCACGCTGGAAATATTACGCATAAGCCAGTGTGGCATTGGAATATATGGCTAGGAGGCAAGGAAGAAGAATAAGATTTGGCATTAACTCAACCTCTGGGATACATTCCATCACTTTTGAGTGAGCATTGTAAGAGTTCAAACCATGTGACCTTACCAGTCTCTAAAGTACAAGCAGCAATGGCATTTTCAAGGATGAAAAGGATCCAATTTTTCAAATTGTTAAGTGGATACGTGCTCTACAATCTTGCAATGATTGCTGTGCTAGGGTGAAGCTTTCGGGAAGCAGAGCCCTTTTCCTAACAGATTTCTAGATATCATTGCTGGCTGTGAAGCCAGTATAACAAGTATAAACTTGTTTCTAGCAACTACAGCTTAAATTTTGGTGTCAGTGTTATCGATTTTTGTCATCTACCCATACTGAGCACAGTCAGAGCTTTGCTCTTTTCATTTCTTGTGTTCTATGAAAGATCTAGAGTTTAAAAGCAGATTTTCTGATGGGTGGAATTCAAGTAATACCTAGTCACAAATCCCTTTATGAGAAGCTAATTAGCGTGGGAAACTAATAAATTGAGGCAGATTTTATCATTGCACAGTGCTTGGGTGCTTAATGTGTCTTAAGGTTCCTCTTGTATTGGCGACATCTGCTCTGGGGACTGGATAATAATCAGATTCTCCACAGTCAGGCTGGGATTAGTGTACTCAACAGCCATGACTTGGAAGTACAAGCAATTTGTCTGTAAATGGAAACTCCCTGCACTACATCTAATACAAAGAAATAAGCATTCTGACTTGTTCTGTTCACAGAGCTCCAGTTTCTTCTCTGAGTAGTGAGTTGATGTTTACATGGTGCTTTGGATGGTATAAAATATATTGGCTATAAGAGCATCTGTATACACAAGGACATAGGAGAATTATATATATATATATATATATATATATATATATATATATATATATATATATATATATATATATATATATATATATATGTCTATCAGTCAATGGTCAATTCGTGTTGGGAATGACATTTTTTGGCTACAATCCGGGTTAGCACCCCAACATCCCTTTCACACAGCTTCCTCTTGCGTCCACAATTAATCCTGTTGGATGTGGTTGTCCTTCTTGGTGGTGCTGACATTACCCTGGATACCGTGGCTCTTGATACATCACAAAGACTTGCTGTCTTGGTCACAGATGCGCCAGCAAGACGTGCACCAACAATTTGTCCTCTTTTGAACTCTGGTATGTCACCCATAATGTTGTGTGCATTGCAATATTGTGCATGTGCAATTAAAGAAGATTGGCCACCAGGCTGCTCCAATTTATCCATGAACCCTCCCACACTAAAATGACAGCTGTTTCAGTTTCATTGTCTAACCCCTATATATACACGCTGGAGGGACTATGTCTCTCGGCTGGCCTGGGAACGCCTCGGGGTCCCTCCCGAGGAGCTGGCTGAGGTGTCGGGGGAGTGGGAAGTCTGGGCATCCCTGCTCAGACTGCTGCCCCCACGACCCAGCCTCGGATAAGTGGCAGAACACAGACGGACGGACGGATATATATATATATATATATATATATATACCACATCAGATATAGTATAATATAGTTAAATTATTGTGAATGTTCTTTAAGGATAACACAAAAATATATAAAATCATGTGTGTGTGTGTGTGTGTGTGTGTGTGTGTGTGTCTGTCACATAGCTTCATGTGGGTTCAATCACTGAATATTCTCTCTGGTGTGTTCTCTCTGTGTCCATGTGGGCTTCTTCTACCTACCAAAAATAGACATAGTAATCTATTTGTGTATGGTGCTATGGACTGATGCCCAGTCTTGGGGTGTTCCTGGCTTGTACCCAGTGACTTCAGACCCTCTGTGACCCTATCCAAGAAAAGTGGATCATAAAGGGATGGACTGAAGGATGGATGGGTAATTTAAAAATTGTTTGTGTTTAATTCACTTATCATCTATTTTGTAACTTGAAGACTTCATTCACTTGTGTAAATCTCTTTCAGTGGCAGGGGTGGCAAGACTGACACTGGCCAATAACACCCTAGGGGGGACCTAATGGTGCTCTAGTCCCAGTAACTATAGACTTCCCTCCAAAGGTATTGGAACAATGAGACCAATCCCTTTATTTTTGTAGTAGACTGAAAATATTTTGGATTGTCATTAAAATATGAATATGAGCAAAAAGATCAATATTTCAGTTTTATTCCAGGAAACGCAGTTCAGAAGGTAACACTTTATGTCTGAAACCTCTCATGGCACAGATAAACTTCACATAGATTAAAGTGAATAAGACTAAACATCGAGTTATAAATCCTTTGCTTGCACCATCTGCATCAAGCCTCCGACCAACTGACATCATTAATCTTGCTTTCTTTTTTGTGATGCTTTTCCAGGCTTTCACTGCAGCTTCTTTCATGTTGTGTTTGTTTTCCCTTTACTTCCCTTCCCTTCACTGTCCTCCTTAGCAGGTACAATGCAGCTCTATAAGGAGTAAGTCTGGAGATTGATTAGGCCAGTCTACAGTTGAGTATTGTCTGCATAACTGTGGAAGTCAATGCCATGTCTGTTTAATACTGTGCCGAGGGGTATCAGGGTAGCAGTCTGAACAGTTATATTAGGTATTTTAGTTATATTTTATATAACTAAAATAGAGCCTTGTAGGATTCCATATCTCATTTCAGTGAGATTAGAAGATATTCACATTTATGAATTAAATCTGATTTAATCTGAGGTTAAGTAAGATGTGAGCCACGAAATGGCTGTCCCAGTGATTCTGACAATGTGATCTTTTAAGGTGAATAGTGTGATCGATTGCATCAAATGCTGCACTTAAATCTAGCAGCACAAGCAGGGACTCATAGCGTTGATGAAAACCATTTGTAATCCTAAGTAGGGCTGTCTCAGCGCTATGATCAGACCTGAATCCAAATTGGAATTTTCATATATGTGATTCTTGTGCAGGTATCTGCTCAGCTGTAGGGCCATAGCTTTTTCTAAGATTGTAGGTATAAATGGTAAATTAGAAATAGGTCTGTAATTAGACAGTACACTCTGATCCAGATTTTCTTTCTTGATCAGTGGTAACTCCTTCTTTAAAGGCTTTAGGTATGTGACCTACAATAGGGATGTGACCTAAAATTAGCTTACTGTTGCTGAGAGGTTTGATTATTGCTGGTAATATTTTGTTAAGAAAAGTTTTGCATCTAGAGAGCAGAAAACAGAATTTGTGGAGTAAATATTCTAATTCTAGTCACAGAAGTGGGTTAAAGGTTTCCACCTCTCTGTAATATTTTCTATTTTATAATTGAAAATGTCCATAAAGATATTTCTGGTGACATTTGATGGAATCCGAGTTGCACCAAAGAATACTCTGGCATTGACTTAGTTTTTTATTATTTCGATCAGCAAGGACAAATAGTCTGAGCGAGTTCTAGGGAGAGCCCTTCTGAACTCAATAAGTCTGTCCTTCCAAGCTGAGTGGAATACTTCCAGCTTGATCAATCACCATTTGCACTCTAATCTTCATGCTGAATGTTTCAAGGTACACTGTTATACAATGGGGTGATTTTCTTCTGTCTCATCTGTTTATACTAGTGCTTTTTATACATGTACTAATCTGGTGTCAATAAATCTTGGAGGCTATCAATAATTTGTTGGGCTGTAGATGATCTTATGGATTACTTCATGCAACCAGGGGATGTATGCACATTTTGGCTAAGCTGTAGCTTATAAGAAATTAGGTAATGATTTGAGATTGCTGAGGCTTGGGGAAGTATATGTAAGTTATTTATGCTATTGAGGTAAATGACTTTTTAATGGATCGTCTACCTTCTCAAAATTAATGTTAAAATGTCCTACAATTATTACTGTATCCCTGCACACTGCTAAGTCTGCAGCAAAGTCACCAACACCAAAAATTCTTTTGGTTATGATTAACAGTAGTTTTGCGGTTTTTCATTACAGCACAAGTTACTGCAAAGTTGCAAAGTTACTGTTTTCAACTGCTGTTGTTTTCCTTGGTTGACCTGTTTGACTTTTTTCTTAAGGAAATTCTTAAAACTGGCTATGGCCAATATTTGTGTAATGGCTCTGATTGATTTTCAGAGTAACTTGACACCTGGGCAACAAAACACCCCTGTTCCAGTACTTTTGCTCACAAGAAAAATAGGTGAGTTCAGACAAAAGTGCTATCTTCGGAACTGTGAATCAGATCCAGACCTGAAAATTAAAGCTGAAATATTCATCTTATGTCTCATATTTATCTTTTAATGTTCAGCCCATTTTTCAGTCTATAGCAAAAATTAACAGATTGTCCTCAGTGTTCCAATACTTTCGGAGGGGAGTGTATGCCCCCACATACACCGGCACAAACTGTTCATGGGAATACCTAGAGCCAGGATTTTTTGCTGGTCTGGATAGTGAGGCCAACTGCAAGGATGGCATGCAAATCCATATACATTCAGATGTCTCTTGGCTTCCTGCCTGATTAATGCCTCCCTGTCTACTTAAGCAATTGGCCTAAAATTTCCTCTTAAATCATGCATATAATAAAGAAGCTAATGCTTTGAATTCTAGAATAAGGGTCTAAAATTAGCCACAACCCATAATGAACAGCATGAGTCTAATAAAAACGAAGACATTAATCAGGTACTGTACACATTACAGTTTGTATATTCACAGAACAAGAGCAGAAGAGAGCCGGAGCTCAGAGGAAATTAACACGTGTGCTCAAAATGCTTAAAAACAAGACAGCATATCAGATCAGATCCCAAAAAAGCAATAAGACATGCAGCTAGATGGCTGACTGCTGTACGCTGTTTCACTCTGTCACAAACTCAATGTGCAATACTGAACTCTGTCCTCCAAGTGTGCTTAACTTTCCAGTGATGTTTCAGTAATAATGCAATGCATAATGCAAAAATACAGTGATGCCTAACACAGCTTGACATAAGCCTTTGCTATCCTTCACCCTGAGGTGATGGAAGCTGATGTGGGTAGTAACAGAGTAAATGTTTTACTTAGTTATAATCATCTGCATTCCTCTCTTTACATTTTAAATAATGTTTAATTCAACACACAATGTATGTGCTTCATGCAGACCAGAGGTGGGTGATCCTGGTCCAGAAAGTTATACTCCACTGTAGGATGTTGTTCACACTGCTTGTGCAACTCCATAACTCAGGCAGTTGGATCAACATCCTTGGGCAGATTTTTACTATCCAGACCAGTGTTACTTACCTCTGATCCAGAAGCATGTTAGAAAACTGTCCTCCAATCAACAGCATTGTACATGACTTTCTTTACCAATTACTGCAAACTAATCTTCACAACAATTCTCCAAACTAAAGTAGAAAGCCGTCCCTGTGAACCATCCCTGGAGAGTCACAAAAGCACACACACACACACACACACACACACACACACACACACACACACACACACACACACTGCTGCAGTCCTACAACTTATGCCTGCTTGTTGCCACCTTCTTTTTTTTAAACTAAAACATGGTCATCATAGAACTGGAGAAAATTCATTTTCAGCATGGTTTTATTGCTTCTTCTAATTATGGTAGCAGTGTATTAATGTGTGCACTTTATTCGTGTAGCAGTGTATTAATAATGCACTGAATATTGTTTGAAAATGTCATAGGTGAACTAATGTAATCCTGTATTTTCAGTACGCCGTCTCTATGCTGCATGTGGATAAATAAGGTTCCCATTCACCTAATGTCAAGGTTATCATCTTTAGATATTTTGAATTCAGTTATTCCTCATCTTTTGTATAGTTTAACAACTAACCTTCCAAACCTTGAATTTTTTTGTCCGCTTTCATTGCTTGTAAGACTTTTAGAAAATTAATATTTCTTTTCCCTTTACAGGCTTAGGCTTTTCAGGGTGTATTTTTCCAACTGCTGCTTTTTTGACACATTTCAAGCTATAACCATCACACTTGCTGTGGAGGTTGTCTGTACTGATACAGAGCACTCATCATTTCACACAGCTATTTCTACCTTATAATTTATTTCTCATTCCCAGCTTTTCAACTCATATACTTCATTTATTCAATGCCTTCTTTCTCTTAAAGTTTAGAAATCATCGTACTATATGCTCTTAGATGTTGTCAACCTAACTGTGCTATATATTTACTTTTTCATTCCTCCATCATCTCCTAGACACCCAGCATCCCCTTTCATGCAGTGGGCCACTGGGGGAACCATGCCACTACAAGCAATGTCAAACACTTGAACAAGCCAGCTTTGAAGGCTTGCTCCATCACTGGACTTACTGGATACAGTGTCATAGAAAAGGATGACAGCAAAATTGGAGAACATCTTCAACAACTCAATGTCAATCCTTGCAGTATCCTGGACTATATTTAGCAACCGGCTCATTTCACTGCCAGGAATCATGCCTGATAAGTGGCATCAAGTTCTACAAAGCATACTTGTAGCATGCCATTTTGACCCTAGCCATATGAGACACAGAACAGCATTGATGAAGGGTCCAAAATTCTGTTGCAAGAAAAACATATTCATTTATTCAAACATTGTGTAATGTTTTGAGAAAAAGAACAGACCTGGTTATTTTTCTTGCATTGATCCATACAAATCATGGTTCTTGCTGACAATAACAGTATCACAGTGTAGTGATTACTTCCCACAAGGAGTTTATTGAAACAAGTGGAGAATGTCTGTTAAAGCCTCTTGTACAAAAAGTTTACAGACCTCCATCTCTACAAAATGAGCAGATAGTAACATGTCTCTCTTGCACATTAAAGTATGTAAAGTCCTATATAGTATAGTATACTTAGAAAGAAATTTTAAAGTGAACGTATACTTCGTGAAGCAAACAACAAATAAGAAAAAAGAACAGAAAACTTCAGTTTCCATAACTGTTCTCCCCCTAAAGTCAGTACTTTGTTGAGCCCCCTTTTTGGCAATTACAACTGCAAGTCACTTTGCATAAGCTTCTGCCACATCTTACAAGTGGTATCTTCTACCCATTCCTCAAGGCAAAACTGCTCTAGTTCCTTCAATTTAGATGGTTCCCAATGCTCAACAGCAGTCTTTAAGTCTGACCGCAGATTCTTAAGGTCTGGGCTTTGACTGGGCCATTCCAACACATTTTTACATTTCCCCTTAAACCACTAGAATGTTGTTTTAGCAGTATGCTTTGGGTGATTTTCCTGTTGGCAGTTGAACCTCCATCCCAAGCTCATATCACTGATGGACTGAAACAGGTTTTGCTGAAGAATATCCCTGCATGAAGCACCATCCATCTTCCCCTTGACTGGGACCAGCTTCTCATCCCCAGAGCATTATGTTGGTATTTTTGGCGTGATGAGATGTGTTGGTTTTGTTCCAGACACTGTGAGAAGTTCAATTTAGGAGCATCTTCCTCCATTCGTTTGGTGACAAACATGACTTTAGGCAAACTAAAGTGAAGTCTGTAAGTAAAGGCTTTTTTTCTGGCCAATCTTCCATAAAGCCCGGCTCTGTGGAGTGTACAGACAATTGTGGTTATATGGAGAGATGCTCCAGTCTCTGCTTGGGAACTTCGCAGCTCCTTCAGGGTTACCCCTCTCAAGGCAGGTCATTTTTTTCATAACCAACCCTGACTTGTACTTCTCAACAACTTGGAGATGTCATTAGTCTTCATGGTGTTGATCGGTTAGTGGTGCCTCTTGCTTAACCAGAGTTACCCAAGCAGGGATTGAACCCACCACCCTAGGCTCATGAAGCTGTGTGACACACGTACTGATCATAAAATATTTGCTATGCCTTCCACAAGTCTTTAATAATATTGTTGGTTTACTTACTGCTATTTCTGGACCAAAAACTGAAAAGTAGTTTAGCTTTGTATGACGGAATAAATGGTTGCCATTTGTGCAGAAAATAAAACGGTTTTTCTTCTTCTTCTTCTTCTTCTTCTTCTTCTTCTTCTTCTTCTTCTTCTTCTTCTTCTTCTTCTTCTTCTGTAGCTGTGGTGTTTTAGTCAGATATGCACAAATTAAGACCATGTTGGACAATGGATGAATGGGTGGAGAGAAAAAAATTAAATATATATATATATATATATATGGGGGGCATGATTTTCCCTATGACAACATTCAATGAATCTTTAATATACACTCCAACACACATAAAATGCACACATTGCATGGTCTAATGAAAATGATCATCTTATTCACATCTTGTTTGAATTTTCCATTCAATCTTAAATGGTGCGACAGTCGCATTCTGGTTCTATATAATAACAAGAATAAGAAGCAGTGTAATCGGAGCTCAATGGAACATAACCCTTGAATAAGCAATCATCCTCATCACGGTCTGTGAGTCTGTGATGCTCTCTCTTCCAAATACATTGTGTGTTTCACACACAGCATGCACAGCCAGGAGTCTAAGTCACTGGTTCTGATGAACATTTGCAAAATGCTCACAAACTCCTCTGTGGTAACAGAACTTTCAGTAACTTAACAAGTGTGTGTGTGTGTGTGTGTGTGTGTGTGTGTGCGTGTGTGTGTAGTACCAGTCTATGACCATAACTATGGACACACATACACTCTTAAAAACCTGCCCAGTCCTCTATTAACCAGTTAGAAATGTTTTGTGTATTTAAAAAGCATATATTGCTGTAGAATGTTTTTGGTCCATTCAATATATTTTAATAGTATACTATATATACATCATATATACACCAAGCAAAAGGGGCTGTATATAACTAACATTTCAGATCTTCACAGTAGTCTCCCAAACCTACTATAAAACCTTCTGTTACTGAGACTGTTACTCCATTAAAAGCAAGATAAACTCTTTTCAATACCCTTAATTTCAGAATGAATTAGAATATATATAACCAGTGTAACTGCTGGAAGAATCAGACACTAATAAGTGTGCTTAATTTGGGTGACCATATGGACACTGTCCTCCACTGAACTGTCCACTTGCTTTGGTAGATTGGCTTTCAGTAGGCTTTAGTTGTAGGACCATGGCAATGCATATGTTTGAGAGTGAAAGGGAGTAAATAACTAATAATGAAGCAGATACATTAATGATACATTAATGAACATTACAACATAAACATTTACTTGTTTACCAAGGCAAAGCTAACAAATAGCCATAATGACCAACATGAACGTTTTTATAATCTATTTTAATTGTTTATATTCATGCCAATATATAAAATAAAGTATTTTGTTATAAAAAGTCCAATTTCACGCACTTTAATTCTCCTACTGTGTCTAATAGGCTATTACTGTCTGGGTCATAGTGATTTGATGTGGAGGCAGGCTATATAATACACTGCCTGGTGTATTATATAATACACTGCCTGGTGTATTATATATAGGAGGAATTCATGCATATCGTTGCTGTCCAATGGAAACCACTTATCTCCATTTTTTTCTGTTTTGGCTTTCTTCATAGATTGAACCCTGTAGCTGTTCTGTACACTGTGTTGGTAATTCTGGATAAATAGACCAATAGAAATGCTAGAAAATTACTTTTAATTTATTTTATATTATATAGACTTGTGTTCAAAGCTAAGAATATTGTTGCCCTTTCCTGTTAAGATGCCATTGTGAAGATACTTGGATTTTAATGGACAGCAATGCTATGTGACTAAATATAGTTATGCATATGCACAGCTTACACATCCTAGATATGCAGAATGCAAACAAATTGAACAGATGATGTTAGAAAGCAACCCGTGTTTGAAACTTGCTTTTTAAGAAGTCCCATCATGGAGAAAAGCAGCATGCTATGGGGATGTTGTATTCTCAATTCTTCATGACAGGCTGGTTTGTGTGTATTTAACAAAAAAATACCATCAGTGTATGGAAGCTCATTATGAAAAATACATGTATAAAATATCTTTGAGCAAATTGCACAAATTTTATACATTTCATTTTAGTTGGAACTGTATGTATTATATGAGATTTCTTTTCCAAGACAGGGAGGACACAGAAAACAGCATGAGTGCCACTCTGTGTCACAACATGTAGTGAACTACTTTCTCCTGATGACTGAGTGGACACCCTAAAATTAGACGGTTATGCAACAGAAAGTTCAGAGTAGCACACAGTGTGGCAACATATCCTTCTGGCTATGCCATTGCTTTGATATCAATTATAAAACCTGTTGGCTCTTAAGGCCTTGATACAATCTGAATAAATTGTGGAGGGCATTTCCATGTTTATAACACTACCATGCCCTTTAGAACATCTAGCTTTTGATCATCAATTTAAGATGCTCAGATTTCTATTTTAGTTAACATTTCCCCTCTTTTGATAACACTGGAAATAAATTGAATCATTTTGCTGTAAAATTGATCTATCCATGGTCTGATAGTTTTGTGTGAAATGCTTTTATCAAGTTTTTATTTTTTTTAACTCATAGACTCCATTGCGTGTGGTCTCCTTGCTACAATGTGACAAGCCTGTACAGGTTCACAATCAAGTTCTTACTTAAATGATTTCCGAACAAAACAATAATGTGAATGTAAGGATGACTTGCCAAAACCAACGTTTTCTTGTTGTTGTTGTTGTTGTTGTTGTTGTTGATATTCTTCTTCTTCTACTTCAGTATTTTTGGAAGTCCTTGAATCCTTGAGAGGCATAAACTCAAATACCAAGATTTTAACTTTATATCTTATAGATAGGACATATGATTCTATTATACCAAAAATCTTCCCTCCATCCTTCAAAAAAAACTACATTGATTTTGAAAATCCTTTATTTTTTTTAGTTAGAACCATCAAACTTGGTACAAAGATGATTCTGTGTCCCCAAGGCACACAACAGCAAGCTGTAAGGATGAAAATTGGTCAAGCAATTTTTGGATTCTGCCATCATTCCATTGATATGATCACTTGTATTTTCAAGCTTATTGGAATAGAAAGATTCAGTTGCTGCAGACCACATGTAGATGACATCAACATTATCCTTGTATTAAAGTCTCCATAATCAAATAAAAACATTGATTTTGCACTGATTTTCATTAGCCTTTTATTTTGAAGCTGGACCTATTATACTTGGTGGAAGATTGATCTGTGGCTCCAAAGCACCAGAGATGCAATTCATAATGATAACACTTACCTATCAATTCTGCAATCCTTTCATCCCTCCAACATCCCATAGAAACCCATCAAACCCTCTGCTCACTGATGTTCTGAGCAAAAAAAAAAAAAAAAACACACTCAAGATTATGGTGTTTACCCAAAGCTCTTGGCTTAATATCATATTGATGTACTTGTCTGTCTAAACACGTTGTCTTCCATCTCTTTATCCTCCCACAGAAACCAATTGACTTTTTTTACTCATTGAACTTTTGAGTGACAACCACCACCTTTCAAGATATATTTCAGTCTTGCCCCAGTAAATGCCCATGTTTTGTTCTGAATGCTTCTCCTGCCTGACCCTGAAGACTGTCCCTTGGATTTTCTCATAATTTCATAAACATTGAACTATTTTTTAGTAACACTTGTGTTATACAGTTGATATATTTACGTATTATCGATGTTCTGCAAGAATCTTGCTTTTTGTTGTTTTTCACTTTTGGATTATTCTGACAGTCCTTTACTTTGTGTCAAAATTTAATGATGAATGGACATGAAAAATGCACTCTAAAAAAAGGGGGTCAGCACTGGGTCAATACTGGACAAAGACAGCATTGGGTTGTTTTGACCCACCGGATTGGATTATCATTTTTTTGCATTCAAGTTTTTAACCTAAATTCTACACAATTTGAAATGTAATAATTATATAGCTGCATAACAGAACCAAAGTTTGGGTGGTGATTTTGGATGTGCATTGCAAACCAACTTGGATACCACAGCAACCATCTAGCAACCCCTTTGCATCTATATACCAACCACTTGGCAAAAGCATAACATCTTGGATACTATAGTAACCACCTAACAACACTGTAGGTATGAAGTTGCTATGATGATGCAAAGTAGTTGCTAGGGTATCCTAGGTAGTGGTTATGGTGATAGCTTTGGGGTGCAAATTGGTTACTATGGTACCAAGATGGGTGGTATGGTGTTGATAAGTGGCAGTTTGGCAATGCTACGTGGTTGTTATGGTGTTCTTAAATGGTTGTAGGTGGTTGCTGTGGCATCCTATAAAGTTGCTCTTGCCTTGATAGGTGGTTGGTATTGTATTAAGTGGTTGCTAATAGCTTACTGATTGCATGTGATTACTACAGTATTCTAGTTGATTAACAATGCAGAACCATAAAAAATACAACCACATTTTGGTTCTTTTAACCCAGCAATAACATTAAGTATCAACAAATGCTGTATCTACACAAACCAGAAGACCTCTATGTATAACCATATCCAAGGATGTAGGTTTGGTCTCAAAATTAGTAGGGACACAACACTACCACACTAAAAGAAGGCAATTTAGGTGAAAGGTTAAGGTAAAGCTTAGTGTTTGGGTTAGATTAATTTTAGTTGATTTTAATTTTAGTTCGTTTTGGTTTAAAGTTTCAGGCAATGACATTAAACTGGTTACTTTTGTAGCATGCATATACACAAGGCTTGAGTTGAGATGAATTCTGAAATTATCTTTTATTCATACATGTACAAACTCCATTTGAGACCAGGCTAAGTATTTTGGTCTAAGACCGCTCTTAAGTCAGTTACCCCTGACCACTGGCTCCACAGGCCTTATCAGTTATCAAGCCATGTTTCCAGCAACCAAAACAGACAATCAGTATTATATACCCTGTGAACAATTGCAGCTTTATTGGCCTTCCAAAGTCATCTTTGTAGAAATATAAAAAAATGTAATAAATAAAATTATAAGATAATCAGGATTAATCTTGAATTGTGTTGCTGAGTTCAATGTTAATATATATCTGCAATAGTTCTGGAAACAAAATCCCAAATTCTGCCTGAACAACCACATATACAGCATGAATGTGTTTCACAAACAAGCAAAAGATCAAGTACATCACTTTAAGGCTAGCAGCTAATAGGCTTTATGGGGAAGTTTTCTAAGGACTGCTTCACTGCAAAAAAATGTTTTGCACATTGCTTCAATAGCCAAATACTAAGCCATGCTTTGATGATTCATCAAAAGTTTCCTATTTAAGTGACTCTCCTGAGAAGATACCATGACAAACATATTTGTATTTCAGCAGGAATTCAAACATAAAAGTGTTAAAAGAAATAAAATGAAATGAAAAATAAATAAATAAGTGATAAAATAAAGGATTAATTGGAGGGTTTTTAACTGTTTCTTAGAAAATCTTTCACTTCAGATAAAGACATGAATTGAAGGCCATTGCTGTAGTTCAACATTGGCTGAGCCAGAGGGTAGAATTATTTGATGATGCACTGGTCATGATCAACATGCACACACACACACACACACACACACACACACACACACACACACACACACACACACTCATAGTAATAATAATAATAATAATAATAATAATAATAATAATAATAATAATAATAATATATCATCTGTATCCTATTTTTGGAAAAAGAAAGAGTGATTCTTGTAAATGTGCACATGCTTTCATCCTGGTTCCTGTGCTACAATATTTATGCTGAGAATTTGTTTAGTATTCATTCTGATCTTGAAAGACAAACAATAAATAAATATACTGTAAAGACCGATACATAATACATGACAACAAGCAGGAACTGAGGCTGCTACTGTACAATGTAAGCACTGCCAGACTTCATTTTTGAAGGTTAGTATCTGATTCAAAGCTCATTTGTGATCACAATTTCATTTAAAATGGTAAACATCCATATTTTATAATCATTACACATAAAGTGACATTTCAAGTCTTTTTATTTTACTGTTGATCAGTACGGCTAAAGCTCATGAAAACCAGAAATCCAGAATCTCATAATATTAGAACATTTTAATTCAAATCTGAATAGATTACTAATTACAGTATCAACTGTAAAACAAAAGCTTGACATATATCACATTAAATGTAATGAGTATAAAATATTACAGTTACATTGTTAAATTGAATTATCAAAAACGTTTTTCACAATATATTTATTAGTTGGGAGCATCCATGGGAATGGAAGGTCGCTGGTTCGAATCCCTGAACTGGCAGGACATGACTGAAGTGCCTTTGAGCAAGGCACTGAACTCCTCAGCTGCTCACCCGGCACTGCGAATAGGGCTGCCCTCCACTCCGGGCACGTGTGCTCACTGCCCCCTGCTGTGTTAAGTCACAAGTGTGTATGTGTGTACATAGGTTAAATGCGGGGGATTAATTCCCTTGTGTGCACAACACAGAGGGTTAAAAAAGTATAATTGTTATTACTATTTTAGATGCAATGAGATGTTTGGTGTCAGGTTGTAATTTAATTTTTGTTATGAGTAATTAATTTGTTCATTAATTAAGAGTTTAAAACAATGGGTTTATAGCTGTTATTAATGCTGGAGAAAAGATAAAACATAAAAGTAGAAAATGTATAGGACCCTGATTCCCAAAAGTATTTTTCTGTTATGTTCAAGTCAAAAGTCCACATCTAAGGTTATTCATATACTCTTAAATTAAAGTCAAAGGAAATCAGTTTATAAATTTATTATTAAGTGGTGTTAAATCAGAGGACATCTTGGAAACACCCACACCCCACAAGGTGAGTGAGGGTGAACACAGGCCAGAGTGCTCATGTGCTCAGTATTAATGAGACATGTCAATGGGTGCCAGATGGATCAGACATTCAATTTCCAAAGGCACTCCTTGATCCAGTGTCATATATATACTGGGAATATGTCATAGAAGGCATTACCACCCACAGTGGACAATGACGTTGTAATGGTCTGTGCTACCAGACAAGCAACTCAGAAATCACAACCATATTCAATGCAGGAGGGCCCACAAGCATATTCCACAGGCCAGTACAGGGGATATGGGAGCAGAGGACCACCACAATGCCTCTGTTAAAACCATGACACCAGACGCAATGCCACACCAGAGCTTGTGAGGTTGCTAATTGGACCCTTGAGCATTTTTAACTTTAGGGTTTGTGTGTGGTACGACCCCATGAAACAATGGACCCCAGTAAACAAGGCACGGTGCAGAATGGTGATTACATAGTGGTGTGTAATATATCTTCATGACATGTGTTGGGTCCACTGGTCAACCTAAACACATCGTTGATGAGTGCCCATTACATTTTGTTGCTTGGTGACAATTTGCAGACCACTTTGTATATAATGTACTACCACAATGACAGATGTTTCAGGAGAAAAAGAACCTGTCATTGGGCCTTTTTATGCAGTTTGTTTACAGTGCTATTATTATTAGGGTTATTGTAGTTATTGTTTTAATTTTATAATCATGTTATAATTTATATTAATTTCAAATCCCAGTCTAAAACTTTTAATAGTAAAAAATTTAAGACTAAAAACTGAATTTGACTGATTTCTGTACTTTATACCTTTTTTTCCCTCCATTTCCTGGTCATTTCTGAATTCCTTGGTTAATAGAATTTCAGAGTTTCATGAAGAGTTACGTTGAACTACTGGACAGTTCTTCCCATCCACTATTCTATTGCTGTTATTTTGTCTTTTCTTCTGTCAGAACTCATTCTTTCCAAACTCACATCAGCTATTTAAAACCACTTCAGTAACACATCAACAAAAATGATTTTCATTCTTGTACATGTCTTGTAATGAAAGTATTTTGGCAGCCAGGGTAAATTAGTGAAAGTTGCCCAAAAAACACACTCACAACGTTTGACTTTCCACCCTTGACTGCATTTTCAAACCCAATTTGGCAGGAAATCTGCAGACCTGGCAACACTGCTGGAAAGTTTTTCTATCAGTTTTGGTGATGCAAACAACCAAAGGAGTCTCAGACAGCAGAGAAAGGCACAGCCAAACACACTGGCCATGCTTTATGTGTTATGGGGAGGCAGGACATGATTAAAGACCTGATTGAACCTTTTCTGCACCTCTAGTTTTTTGTTGTTGTTGTTGTTGTTGTTGTTGTTTTTGAGGAGACCAAATTACTAGTGGGGACAATTTAATAATTGCTGAATATTGGTGAGGACATGTCACTTACATCCATGCCAATTCTAAGTTTGTGAATCCAACCACTTTATCACACTTTTGTATGTAGCTCATCTTAGCCAAATATTTAGCAGTGAGTGGAGCCAGTATTCAAAGGCATGCAAATGCAAGTCATTTTGTGGTATGCAACAAATGGAGGTGCTTCATGACTCACTTGTCAAGCATAATGGGAATGCACGGTCTGCAATTACACTCTGAATAGTCAGTAAATTTGGAAACTATTTACCACCATTTTATCTGTTATTGAATTCAGGTAGATAGAACTGAAGGGCAGGTGCAAAATAAATAAATAAATAAATAAATAAAAATAAACAAATGAATAAACAAATGAATAAATAAATAAATATAACTCAACTAATTAGTTTTGTAGAGTAAACTGCTGGGTTTTCCTCAGGCTACACAAAAAAAAGTAAGTAAGTAAGTAAGTTATGGGTTACAGTTTAATTATGAGAGAGAGAGAAAGAGAGAGAGAGAGAGAGAGAGAGAGAGAGAGATGCAGATATATGTCATAATATCTGCATATATTTAAAAAATGATGTGTTAAAATTACAATTAAAGCCTGTCATTTCTCACAGAAATGCCCTCTTGGGCAAGGGACATTGGGCATTAAACACTGTAGCAAGGGTTATAATTAAATTTCTAAGGTATGATAGATTAAATAAGTCTCCTCTGGCTCATTTCTCTCATTTGCCTACAGCATGTGTTATTAGCAATGTCTGCATATTTGGAAAATCTATAGTCATTGTCCAACAAGGATGAAGGCTAAATGAAATGGCACTGAAAATGTGATAACTATGTTTGGTCTGAGGGCAAATAAAATATCTGGCTAATTAGATTCCAGGTGGTTAATAAAGTTGCACACGGAAATGTAGTTGTCAGTAAGAGCAGTTTTCAGTGTTCCTCCTCCTTCCTCTATATTAGAAGTACCTTTTATTTATTTATTTGTCTGTTTGTTTGTTTGTTTGTTTGTTTGCTTGTTTGTTTGTTTGTTTGTTTTGTTCAGGGAGCTTTTCTAGTCTATTCTGCTCCAAGTGGTCCTGATCTTCTACAGACTCCCTTTTACACAAATCTGGTGTTAAAACTTAAACATAAATGTGCAATAGACCCACTGTGCAGCACACACACACACACACACACACACACACACACACACACACACACACACACACACAGTGGGTCTTTAAAGTAAACTTTTGAAATTTCATTGTGTGTTTCAGAGTTTCTAAGTATTTGCTGGTGTCTCCCTCTTTTGTTGCAATGGCAGCATACATTTAAGCTTCACAAGTTTGTGCAAAATCCTCTGATGAGTTTCTCCTGAGAGTTTTCTGAATATGAGGTTCAGTGGAATGGATAACATTCAAAACAATCTGACCTTTTAACACAAAGGCCTAAACATGGTCAATGTCATACAGTTGAAGAATCTTAATTTTGCTTTATATTATTCAAATGTTTGTGGACACCCCTCCTAATAAACACATTCAGCCACTTTAAGCTACACCCATTGCTGACACAGATGCTCACACAGCTTGTCCAGTCCCTGTAGAGAACTTTTGGCTATATCCTAAGCTGTGGAGCAGCGGACCTGTGTTCTCTGGAATTGTGATGCTCCATCCAGTGGTGTGGTGAACACCCAACATTCAGATCTCACTGAATCAGAATCAGAATCTCTTTATTTTTAGAGGGTGCTGTGAGTGAAAGTTAGAGATCAGAAAAGATTCAGGGATACAGTTCAACTACAGATCAGTATGACCACTGTGGTAACTGTTGTGGTGGTTTTGATGGTCCTGAATCTAGTGTCTGGAAGAGGTGATGTCCAGGATGAGAGGGGTCAGCTGTAATTTTGCCAGCATGCTTCCTCACCCTGATGAAGACCACAAAGAGAACTCTAGCATAGGTTCCAGGACTGCCAAGATGCTGTAGCAAGAAGTGCAGCTCCAAGTTGACTGATCTTAGACAGACATGTTAGGTCTGTATGCAAACTGCAGGGAGTCCAGCAAAGGGTCTGTAATGGCCTTTAGGTGGGTTGGGAACAGGAGTTCTAAAATCTTCATGTATACAGAGGTCAGAGCTATTGGTCTGTAGTCATTAATTCATTTTTTTCACTGGTATGATGGAGGAGGTTTTGAAGCATTTGGGAACAGAGCAGATTTCCAGTGATCTGTTGAGGATTTTTGTGAAGACCAGTGCTAGTTGGTCACTGCAGTGTTTTTAAGGGGAATTGAGCAATGGAAACAGGTCCTGGAGCTCTCCTCTCTTTCTGTCTGTTGAAGAGCCTATGAATGTCCTGCAGACTGATATGCAGGGGACAGAGGTGAGAGATCCAGGTTGGTGGAGGCTGGCTGATTGGGGCAGAGAGCCTGATGATTGTCCTTTTTTATCAAATCTACAGTTGAACCCTCACAGCAATGCTCCAAATTCTAGTAAAAAGCCTTTCCTGGAGAGGTTGTAGAGACACTTACTCCAACAAAAGCATGATCAACTATTCTGACCATATAATGCATATCAAAAAGTGAAAAAATAATGAATTAAAACATTGTTTATTTGACTAATATTACAATAAATACAAAACAATGACATGAATACAAAAACTAGTGCTTTTACATCAGTATTCATTAAAACATCTCCAAAGATCTGCTCATGGGAGTCTAGTACTATTTATAGTTAGCATCCACCACACAAACATGTTGGTAAATCAGTGCTTGATGGTGTTAAATCAGGTGAGCTGGTGTTGGGATTGAACAATTCTACACAATGGCTGGAGGCACCCAGGGCAACCAGTCACTCAGAAACCAAACATATTCTTCAGAATAACTCAGTGTCAACAAGTTTGTGTTACTATATAATGTATTATCTCTACCTTTTATACAATATTGTATAAAAAAAATATTTTATATGGATATTTATATGACAGATATCTGACAATTAGCCAATTCGTTTAATTTTAAATTGTTACATTCATCTACATTTCACACATAGACCAAGTAATATGAATGTGAAACCAGCTTTTGAAACCAGCACATCAAGCAGCTTAGCATGTTTACAGCACAATACTGAATGCCTGGCTTCATCTCTGCATCAAGCAAAAAGTCAAGAGTGATACTAGACTACTACATGAGTATGGTCTGTAAGGTCTTTGTCCTGTGACCATTGTGCCCTTTAGAAAAGTGTTTAACCCCAAGGAGAGTTCTCTCTGTCAACTCCTCCCTCAAGCCTGCATGCAAATGAGAGCTTGATCTCAGTGGCCTTCTGAGAAAATGAAATATATATATATATGGCATTCTTGTAAAAAAGGGTCTGTTATTAGAAAGTGGAAAGCCAACATGTAAGACCACAGTTTAAAACTATATATATATATATATATATATATATATATATATATATATATATATTCACTCAGTGAAATAAGGAACAGAACCACAAGTTCTATTTTTTTTCCAAATGAAAAAAACTACTACTCGTTATAATATCATTCCCATAACACTACTGCAATCATCTGCTGCCCTCTGTGATCACCTTAAGATCTATTCACAGCAAAATGTAGTTGAAAAGCAATCTACAGCTCAGCATGCCAACCGAATGGGTCACAAAGAACGTGCTGAGCATCAGAGGATGCAGTAGTAAGAAGGTGCTCTAACATAGATGATGCACATTATTGAGTCCATTGGAGTACGTATGAAAGGAGTGAGCACAATGTATAACATCATCATCATCATCATCATCATCATCATCATCATCATCATCATTGGAGTCATGCTAAACCTTGTAGTGACCCCTACAGAAATTACCTATATATGGCAATGCATATGCAAAATGATTAGTATATATACTAGTGCATCCTGGCAAACTGAAATATCATATTTTTGTTTAATTCAATTTAATTTCTATTTAATATAAATAAGTAAATCTATATTCTACTTATTGCATGTGGTATATAAAGCGGTATGATATATATATATATATATATATATTTAGCAGTGTTTTGTGTTTTTATAAAGCTTGTCAGTAGGTGGAAGCATGAAGTGCTCTAAAATATCTTGGTTGATGCCTGTGTTGACTATGGACTTGATAAAGCACTGTGGACCAACACCAGCCCCTTTGTTTGAGATTGGACTTTGTGATCTATTCCATTTGGCTGAAACTCCCATCCTGACTGACTTACATTTAAATAACATTACACAGGCTGGAAAATGTAGTGCTTTGGGTTTGTCCAAGGACTCTTACTGGTGTAGTGTGGTGTGATTGCTCAGCCAGAGAACTGAACTTCAGCCTGCCACAGGGAAGGTGGATTTGCTACCCACTATGCTACACTTACAATTACTGCTGTGAGTAACACACAGTGGATTGTTTGTGGAGGCGTAACACTGCATAAGAATCAGATTCAAACCTGCACTGGGAAATGACACTGGATTTTGGGTCCTCGTACAGCATGTTATCTCAGCAAATCAAATACAATCAAATCCTTACAGCAATCCTCCCTCGGCTATTGTAAAGCCTTATCAGTAGATGCTGTAATGCTTGTGGCTCCATAAAGAATGAAGTTTGCAGTTGAGATGTGTGAAGGTAAATTAATTACAGATGTCTATTAAAACATGGGGCCTCATTCACTGATATAGTTCTAACAATTTCTTCTTGTTTAAAGTCAATAACAAAAAATCATGAAATATGAAGAAACCACAGTATCATTTGCAGCTCTGTTTTTATAATAATGAATGCAATTGATATTGTAGGACAACAGTTGAGCTCTTGAAGTGCTAACCTACATATGAAGGTTCTGTATCATTCGGCTCTTGTGCAACATCTGCATTTTGAAGGCAGTTGCTTGCTGTTTTCTAAGCTTTATAACTCAGGATCAGAGTAGCCTACAGACATAGCTTGGAAAACATCTAAAATGCACACGTTTTCAAATGAAACAATTTCCAGGTTAAATGCCAAAGGAGCCTTGCAGTACACATTTACTGTCCTGTCCAGGTGTACGTGCTGGACCAGCATGCAGACTCTGACTGAGCAAGAGGGGGTGGGGCTAATGATATCACTGCTATTGGTTTATAGAGGAAAATGAGGACAGCATTGTCCTCTTTCTTTGCTTACACAGTGTACAAATTTAAGGATAAAAGTCATAAGATGTAATCAAAATGTTTTTAAAGTCCATATAAGCAAAGAAAACACAACAAATCACGAGTAAGTCTTTGATCAAAATATCATCAAACTCATAAATATTTCAATTATCTTATTTTTTACATCTCAAATGAAAACAAATTAGGGTAGACGAGACTCGTGAAGATAACAAAATCTGGTATGGGTGACTGTCTCCTATAAATCCTGCTTTTCTGGTGAAAAAAGTACATAAACCTACAAAAAAAAAAACATCCCACAAAATAGGCCTGGGATTGTAAAGGTTAGACTTAAAATATAATCCTTTCACAGACATGTGTTTGAGCATGACTGTGTGGCACAAGGCGACTTGAAGCACCGAGGTTCAAACCTTCCATCCATTGAGCAGCTTCATCTATGCGGTGTCCCTGAGCATGTCGGCCAAGCACACACACACACACACACACACACACACACACACACACACACACACAGAGGCATGTGCCCACGTGCCCCGTTTGGTGCCCACAACGCCACACAGTTGTGTACAGAAGCCCCTGTCAGTGCGCATAAATCTGCAACTCCCCCACGCACACACAAACACACACGCGCGCTGGAACATGCATTTATCACGGAAAGTCGTTAAGCACGCGCGATAATTCGGCTGCGGCGTGACCAGCATATATAGAGGCGCAAAGGGGAAAAGGGGCGCTGCACGAAACAGCCCTGCAAGGCTTCAGCAGACTGGCCAAAGACATATTGACCAAAGTTGCAAAAGGCAGGTATGACCTGCAACTAGTGCAAGGAGGGCCGATTTAAGGCACTCTATTTTTTTTTTGGAGGGGTCTGTTTGCTTGCGCAAAAATGCAGACCGGTCTGAATGAGCCACACTGACGTTTCAGCAGCAGCAGCAGAAGCCACGCGTCGGGAGGAGACAGGAAAGAGAGAGAGAGAGAGAGAGAGAGAGAGAGAGAGAGAGAGAGAGAGAGAGAGAGGAAGGGGGGGGGGCCTGCTATTACATCCATCACCGCAGCTCGCAGACGCAGCTCAGCGCGTGCCTAAAGCACCTGTGCGCAACTTTCGCTGGAGTCGCTCCGCTTTTTTTTGCGAGTGTGCGCGCGTGCCAGACTTACAGCATGCTCTGCGTTCGGCTATTGCACTCCAGTCGCGCTCGCATTTGCTCGGCTTTCATTTAAATGCGTTGAGCAGTTTGTTTCCCGGGGGTTCCTGACCTTTTTTCTTTCGGAAAGACGTCGTTTCTCTGCGAATGCGAGATCCTCGCGCTCTGTGGAACGATGTGGACCTTACACGACAGTGTTGGATTGGTTTTCTTTTCCTGTTTGTCCATCCAGATCGGATTTTCCTTGCAAGGTAAGTGCGACGAGCATGCTCTCCCCCTTGCCAGACCATCTACTGTGTCCATAAGAAGGTCTGATCATATGGAGGTGCGCCGCTTTGGGCTGCAGAAGATGTGGTCGTTTCTAAGCGCAGTGATCACAGCTCCACTTTTATTCGCCTGGCTCTGAATTCAGTGATTCAGGTGCAACTGTTGATTTGAGGGAACTTGGGTTAGTTACACCTGATCTCGCCCCTTTGTTGAGGTAATGCATGCGCGTGAGGCTCGGTTTGCTCTCGCCCAACTCATCGACATTAAACGTAAGGGAATAACTTTGAAGGGGACGAGATGCGCGACCTGCATTTCAAGTGGCGGAGCTGCAGAGTCGGGGCTTCGCTCGGCTCGATGGTACTGCAGCGCTTTTTGTTCAGCACCACGGACAGCTCCACAAGCCCGCCTCTGCACAGGGCTCAAGTCGGACACGTCCGATTTCTCCACCATAAGCTCAGAAAGCTCTTGTAGATGTCACCCACAACTCAAAGACCAAAGAAATCAAAACATGCATGATGAACAATGACCCACTCTCATTACCTTCACCACAAAATAAAGCCCGACTTTTAATTTCCCCAGTGATCCTCAGTGTGTTAAATTCTAGGACTCGTATCAGTAGATATCTAACTCTAGGCGGTGTCTGCTTCTCATCCGATCACAGAAAAGCAGCAGTGCAACAGCATGTAAAGCTGTAGTTTGTGATCCACACTTTGAGTAGCTGGTAATTTATCACCCACCTCTGCTTCACAGGAAAGTTTACGGATCTTCCTTCCAACATTACTGCGAGAGAGGGACAAAACATTGAAATGGCTTGTGCCTTTCAAAGTGGGACATCTTCTGTTTACTTGGAGATTCAGTGGTGGTTCATACGAGCTCCTGAGGAACCGAGTACGAGCGAGGAGGATGAGGAAGAAACAGAGGTCAGTAAAGAAAAAAACAATAATGCTTTTGGTGGTCAAAACCTGTCCCTGTCCATGACCCAACTCACAATTCAGTACTGCAGTGCTGAAGACACTGTGGTGTTGCTGTCTAGCTATTTTAGCTAATCTCACGCGCACACACACACACACACACACACACACATATATATATATATATATATATATATATGTGCAAATATTAAAGCTGTATTTATTTTCAAGATGAGTAGGATAAAATAATTCATATTAATAATTAATATATATATATATATATATATATATATATATATATATATATATATATATATATATATATATATATATATATATACGTAGAGTTGCTGCGTTTGACTGATTTGTTGGAAGCAGTTGGTGCCCTGGATTGTAGAATTCCACTTCCACTTCGAAGTGCTCTTAACCACATGAACCATCTCTGCTTTATTTATTTTTCTTCCGGTTGGCAGTGCCAGCAACTAGATATTGGGTTATTAGGTATTGCTGGTACACGCAATTTCATCAAAAGACATGCTGAACAAACTCTTCACATGCACAAACACACATACACACACACACACACACACACACACACACACGTGTGTGGATATATATTGGTATAAATATATATATATATATATATATATATATATATATATATATATATATATATATATATATATATATATATATATATATATATATATACAAAACCACAAACCTGTTATGATGCACAAAATTGCACTGTGATTCAAGCGCCATGCTTATCACTGGATTTTGGTCTTGCCTGGTCTTGAGAATTGCTGTGACACACTTGCTCAGAGGTGGCTGGTTTCATATTTGAAGGACAGGACATTGGACCGAGGCATATCTACAGATGGCATCTTAGACTCAGAGCATGCTTATTAGTGATGGCATTGACTGAATGACAACAACTTTGTATCTGACCGTCGGTATCTTTGTGTTCCTCTAGAATAATTCGCTTTTGACACAATTGTGACAACAGTACAGCAAGCTTAGATGCTCGAATGATGTAGCGTGAGACATGTTACATGTTTATTAATAAGGCGAATTTGAATCTGTTGTCAGAGTTTTGCCACATCATGTCTGAGACTGAGTCATTGCCTGCATGTTTCCTAGCAAGGCACGGAGGTACTTAACCTTGTCACATTGCTGCATAATCACTTTGAGTGAATGCTGTGGCTTGTGGTGACATTCCTTTAAGTCATCAAAGACTTTTTTATTTATGACGGTGGAAATTGCAGTCTGTGGCACTACATTTATACAAGCACTATCTTATGATAAGCGCACAGTCAGTTGGTGTGCATTTGGGGGCATTTGGCAGTTTGTCATTGCTGCCAATAAATGCAGACATCTTTCCTTTGATGTGTTTTCCTTCATCCAGTCGGCACAATAAGGAGAAGGAGGCCTCCCCCCTCCCAACCCCACAGCCCCTAGAAAAAATATGCTTGGGTTTAATACCACTATTACTGCACTATTGTTGTCACTCATCATGCACATATTGCCAAGCCTTTGATCTACAGCTTCTATCAATTTTGGATGTGGAATGACAATGGCTGCTGTGCAGCGTGTGGCGGCGTTCATTGAAACTCATTCTTTCCTGAGTAGCACGCTTCAGATGACAGGCAGCTGGGTCCCCAGTGAACTAGAGGTCTGGCAAAAACAAGGATTGAAGAGATATCCTATAAAAAGATACATCCTTGACAAGTCTGCATAATAAGATGGGTGGCTATTTCAAATGAGCTCTGATACGTTACACCAAAGGCACTCACCTCTGAAGGGTACCCATTAAGAATACGGGAATATGAATTTCTGTTGAGCACAGTGGGAAAAGGTGAGGTGAACTGCAGCACTGCCATCATTGTGTCATGGTATAATGTGAAATGGGTCTCATCCATATACCCACATTTTGCAGTCATTGATTTATTACAACCAGAACTATTGTTGAACACCGTGTCTAAACTAAAAGTGGAGCTCCCCTAGGCCTCTCAGTGCTATTAATAATTATAAATGAAAGTCTACACATTAACCTTTCTAACCATGAACATAAGTGTTCACCCACCTTCAGGCTGGGGATCCGTTTGCAATGTCTTCATGGCAATTTTTGTTGTTTCATACAATGAGTTTTATAGCTGTTATTAACACATAAAACATCAGAGGATCACAAAAAAGTTGTATGTAGCAGCCAGTGCTACATTCAATGCACATCGTCCAAGTAGGCTCTTGAGCCCAAAAGCATGTTACTGTTAAGGTCGTGTTAGAGACATGTTGGATATTGAGAATGTGAACTGTTTCAAGTACCTGGGTGTTCACTTAAACACCAAACTGGACAGGTCAGTTAATACCACTGCACTTAACAAAAGAGGCCAGAGCAGACTCCAACTACTAAGGAAATAGAGGTCATTTGGAGTGCAGGGAGCACTCCTGAGAACCTTCTGTGACACAGTGGGGGAATCTACCCTCTTATGGAGTGGCCTGCTGGGGCAGCAGTATTTTGACAGCAGACAGGAAGAGACCAAACAAACTCATAAAGAGGGACAGTTCTGTCTTTGTACTGACTGCCTTGCTGTCTTATCTAAAAGCTGCAGTGTATAAAAGCATAATTTATTTCACCAACTCCATTATTCATATACACCAAAATTCCAAAAGTCATGTGTTAGTGGAGTGGCAGCCTATGGGTCCTTAATGATCATGACTGGTGGTGTCTGGCTATAATAGTCTGTGCAAACAGATAAGGAAACCTGGAGACCCCACAATCATATGTCGCAGATCCCTGCAGTATTCTTTAACTTCCATTGGATTAATGATAAGAGAAGACCCACCCCAGTGTTAACACTATGACACCATAGTGTCTTATTCTGGGCTTGAGAGGTTGCTTACTAGACCCTAGAGGACTACTAGATCCTAGAGGACTGGCAACATGTGGCATAGTCCGATGGGTTATGGTATCAATTCATTTGGGTGGATGGTAGGGTTTGTATGTGGCTAGACCTGATGAAGCCAAGCATTGTGCAGGCTGGTGGTGGTTTCATGCTGTTTGCTCCTGGCATGGGTTGAGTCCACAACATTTCATGCCTGTTCATGGACTTCATGTACCCTTACAATGTTGGGATAGTCCTGCTATTATTTTAGTGTTTGTACAAAGAGGAACTCGCTATAGTACTTTTTTGATATTGCTACAGTGCTTAGGAATAGGACCCTCTTGGAGAATACCACTGAAGAAGCCAAACTTAGTTACTCCATCTAGAATGGGCACATCAGAGGGTACATCTTCATTTTAATTTATTTATTTTATTATGTATCCACCCCCCTTTTTCCTCTTAACATTGTCTTCTTATTTCCCATAGTGTTTTGACACAAAGCAGCTCTCTCACTTACTTGGCCCATCTGTGTATTCATGGCATGCATTAATACACATTAATGTCAAAGGTCAGACCATGAAACAGGAGTAAGCCCAGTGAACCAGGCTAAGTGAAAGGCACATTAATTTGAACATGCTGTTTGGGCACTATTCACATGGTAAGATTATACAGCAGAACCCTCGCATTATAGATAAGGAGAGAGGTTTCCAAAAGCATTATAAAACCAAGTGCACTGTGAATCCTGCCTGAAGATTACTTATCAGTGGACAATTTTATTATGTTTATTTTTCCTTATATTGTTATATTGGCACTGGTACATCATAAGGAAGAGTTTACTCCCCTGAAAGTTTAGTAGTTATAAACCTTTTAAAAAAAACATCACAAATAATGGAGACATTTTTCAGTGTAGTTTGGTAAAGGGCTGGGAAATCCAGGACAGTTACCATGCAATTAGATCACGTGGGACAGAACCAGTTTAAACCTGCTTCAGAAGGATGAAAGTAGTTCCAATGTAGTACTACAGTATACAGAAAAAGGCATTGGAACACCTGCTTATTGATTGTTTCTTCTGAAATGAAGAGTATTTACAAATGCTCCTACTGTCCAGGGATGATTTTCTTCTAGGTTTTGGAGCATTTCTGTAAGGATTCGGTTGCATTCTAAGACAAGAAAATTAGTGAGGTCAGGATGTTGGATGATCACCTCTTCACTTCTTCCCCAACTGCTCCCACAAGTATTGGATGGAGCACCATCATTTTGGAGATCACAGTTCCACTGCTCCACAGCTTAATGCTGGGGGACTTATGTCCCTGTAGCCCATGGCTAGTATTAGGCATGGTTTCAATAAGTTCAATAAGATCTGCTCTGGAGAATTGTATTCTATTGGTAGTACTTCTCTACAGGGACTATACAAGCTGTGTGTACAGTTGTACATCTGTGTCAGCAATGGCTTAAAGTAACGGAATGCGTTAAAGAGAAGGGGTGTACACCAACATTTTGAAATATAGTGGTGTACAAGAATAGTTGGAAAACACTGATTGTAGTGTTTGTACGTCTACAGTATAAAGTTCAGCATATAGTGCAAGTAAGCCTTAGGCTAATAGTCCCAGCTGTGTTATGGCACTGAGATTGAGACTCAAACTGTGCGAAATGGGCGTAAATGTGGGTTCATTCTTGGAAAGGGCAAGGCAGATGACACACCATGCAACCGGGCATCTACAGAGTTGCACAATTGCCCTCTGAGCATGTTCTAACACTAGACAATGTCATGTGGTCACTCATTAAAAAAGGACTGGGAGGTTTTGTGAGCAGTGAGTTTGAGAGAAGGGAGAAGTCTGGTACATTGGGAATTGTGGCTGCAGTGTTTGGGTAGCCAAATGATGTTTCTAAAGGTAGGAATTGTAGTACTGTGAATGCCTTTCAATGTAGTATGTTTAATCTAGTATGTTTAATTTAAGAAAAATATCATCAGAAAGAGTCTTATACTTGCATGCATCAATATATGTTGTGGAAACTATGTGTGCTACTACTTGGATCAAGTATTGTAAACTGTACACTGTTTTGTTGCTTTGTCAGACAATGCTGTATTTGTCTGTAATACTTTGCCCAAGAAAAGAGCACTGTACCAGCCTCAAGCAATTGAAGATGAATTGTTACATAATAGAAAATGATTGAAAATGGCATTTTAATATTCCCCATTTACCAAGAGAGTGGCCATTTGATTTAGCCAGCAAGACCTTCACAATCACAAATAAATACAAAATCTATCTCTCTGGCTTCCTCATTCAGCCTAGTCACTGCCCAATTTTCAAGTAAGTTCCCTCCACTGGACAGCTGAAGACAAAAAGGATGGGAGCTCAATGAAAACACTTGGCTCTGATAACTGCTCCCATCGACCAGCTCCTCATTAAGAAGACACATTGACAATCAGTGTGACATTACCCTGATCATTGTGTTACCTGAGGATGGGTATTGGGTGCAGATAGAAATTGGCCTTTAAAACTGATCTAGGACCAGTCTGGTCTCCAATAATTGCAATCCAGAGCTTTACAGTAGAAACCATAGAAGCAATTTCAGCTGAGCATAGATCTACTTCTGTCCCACAGATGTCCAAATGCACACACAGGTTGTCTAGTCCCCATAGAGCAGTGCTGGAAACACAGTAGGACTTTCTGGAGGAGATAAACATGAAACTACTGGCAGGCAGTTTCATGTGGGATAGGATCATAATCATTTAACATTCTAACTGCTCTTTCCACTGAATGCACTGAATCAAATTCACACAACAGTGCTCCAAAATCTAGTACAAAAACCTTTCCTCAGACAGTTGCTGAACTGAGAAATAAATTTTAATACCCTTGATTTCAGAATAAACAATGAATGGGCAGATGTCCCAATAATTTTGTTAATATAATGTATGAATTGCTCAGTAACGTCTACAAACTAGTATTTAGATTATGAGAGTAAAGAACAGATATCTAGAATTGACCTGGAATTGATCTGGAAACTGTTTATTTCAGGGTTTTGAATTCTACATCTTATATAATTTACATATTGACATCAATCAACACACTAAAACACAATGTAACCAACATGAGTTATTGGAAACATTTTTGAGGCTATATCTAACCATTTTTATGTAAAAAGGTTTCAAAAGTTCTATAAAATAATACACATTATTTTCCACTAATGTAAAGAGCCTGTAATAAAGCAAAGAACCATTGAAGCATTCTTAAGATTCTTTGAGTTGCCTTGGCTCTATACAGAACCATTGCTTTTTCTAACAAACTCCTAAAAATAAATAAATAAATAAATAAAATAAAATAAAATAAGCAGATGACAGGAATTTGAAAACTGAGTTTGTATGTATATCTAAACAAACAAATAGACAACAGAAGGAGACTAAACATTGCTGTTTAGGATTCTCAAACTCTATGCTTCATCTTTATATTCCACACGTAGCTTTTCCAATCCTACTTCAGTGATATTCATATATATAATGTATGCAGCCACTAGAGACTTTATCACTACAGGAATGGGAGGTATTGGTATTGGCTCAAGCTCAGTTTTCCATTAGTTATAAATACTTGGAGTGTTCTTTGTTCCCAATGGACATTTGTAATGGAATGGATGTCGTGCTCCTTGAAAATGGCTGTTAATAGAATTTGAACTAAGGACTGATCCTAGAAAGAGCAGTGATTTGCACACACAATTCAGAATGTTATTGTGGACTACATAAACATACAGGAAAGGCAAAAAGTCAGAAATCAGGCATTGTTCTGGGTTAGTTGTTCCCTTTGTAGAATAGGCAAAATCCTTATACTTAAGTTTATTTGTCTTATTTTCATGTAGAAAGTCATCAGAATGCATCATCTGAACGGGGGCACACAAACATTTCACATGAATCTGCATTAATGATAAACTGTAATGTTCAAAGTATAATACTTTGAAGGTGACCTAGAATGGAAGGCATTTTCATTGGTGCATAATAATGAATATTCAAACATTGTTGTCTCTTCATTTGAAACAATATCCACAGGGTTGTAAAACAGGGCTGTAAGAATCTAGACTGGTTATATTTCTGTACTAATAATTAATACACTCAGGATAGTGAATGCCTTTTTAAACTAAAAACAATAGTAAATTTGGTAGAATATGAAAGCATGGTTAAAACTCAGCTTAGCCAACAGGGTGAAGCACTATGTACAAGCACAGCTCAGAAGAAGTGTGGCTCAGCTGTCCAAACGAAGAGAGATCAACATGGCCATGTGAGCAGGTGCTAGCCAGGTGCTAGACTAAAAGCTATGCTACGCTATGTGAGCTACTGGCTGTCACACAAACCAGCCAATATAAACAGAACAGGAGGGTTGTAAATATACTTGCAAAACTGCATCCAAGGATTTTTCAACCAACAACTTCAAATACTCTAAAATACTCATAAAATGCAGTGTAACAAATAGTATACTATCTCTTATATGTACAATTTCTTATATTTGATCATGCAGTAATAAAGGTACCTGGAACCTACAGTGATGCACAAGTAATTTTCAGCATTCTTATACACGTAATATCCAAAACTATCTAGACATCCCTTCAAGTTTAGTCATTTTAAAAATAAACCGTTCTTAATGCTCAACTGCACACACGAATCTTGTGTAATCTCCATAAAAAGGCATTAACAATAGAACAGAATGTTCTGAAGCAGCTGCACATGAGCCTAGGATCACCATACCCAATGCCAAGTGTTGACTGGAGGGGTGTAAAGCCCCTCAGCTTTGGGCTGTGGAGCAGTGGAATTGCATTCTGTGTATTGAAGGAGCTCTGTCTAAAACCTCTGGGATGAGTTGGAGTGGTGTTTGTGATTCAGAACTAATCAACCAGCAAGGACCTGACCGTACTAATCCTTATGTGGCTGAATGCCAATCCTCACAGCAATGTTCCATCATCTAGTGCAAAGCCTTCCCAGAAGAGTAGAGGATGTTTTGTAGCAAATAAGGAGAAAAAAAAAACCCTTCCTACTAATTACCCATGATTCAGAAAGAAATGTTAGATAAGAAGGGATGTAAATACTTTTAGACACATGGGGTCAAATTCATAAAATGCACCATCGGATTCACTGTGACATTAAAAGCCAATAATGCCACAGTTACACTTTTGCTTATTCATAAATGAGAATTACTGGTGTGTTTTATTGTTTGTGTGAAACGAGGCATTTCCACCCTTTTGCCTCATTTGCATGTGTCATTAGCAATTGGTATCTCAAAGCTGTTGTGTAAAAATTGGCGTATTTGTTGGCCTGATATACAGTTCACATGAATCACTGGGACATGCATTTTTTCATTACTTTGACAGTGACACTATGTCAAAAATGGACATTTTTACATGTTAGACATTTCTATTAATATACAATTACAATTTACGGTTCTGTTCTTTACTGTTGGCATCCAAACAGGCACTGGGCAAATAGAAAGGGATCTCCACACTGAGCACTGCCACAGAGAGCATACAGTCGAAAATAAATACAGTGCCACACATCTGGCCCATTGTGTTGGTGCCATTGGTGGTGTATTATTTTAGTGCTTCAATGCTGTCCTTTTCTACTGAACCCTTTCTCTACATTGCTAAAACCTTCTGCATGACTGATTGGGCTTTGACGCTCAAAATAGATGTAGATTATGAGGCATTGCAAGCGCCTCCAAAATGTCATGACGTTTGGCCTTAGTAATCAGAGACCGTGCCAGCATGACAGAGCAAATGTTTGTCCTGCTTGTCAAACACGTGCTGGTGCATGTCTGCACGTCAAAAAGAGCACTGACATTAAAGCACCATTTTTGTAGACATCATGGCACCCATTACAAATAAACCCCTGCTGTCTCTTACGAGCTACAAAATGGCAGAAATCTAGTACTTTCTAACCATTAGATACTCATTAAAGGTGCATTAGTCTGTTTTCAGTTTCCATTCATTTTCTTACTAATTCAAATAACTTATGAAATATGTAGAATGCAATACAAAAGATTAGCAATGGTATCAGCACATTTGTATTAGGTGCCTGAGAACAGCTGTTTGAAAAATGGCCTTGTCAGTGTTTATACTGATTTCCTATCAAATATGTTGAGACACTCCTCAACATCCCATGTTGCCACCCCCATCTCCTTAATTTTTCCAACCCCAAATTTCCATTACTCCACCCCCATCTTGTTAACCTCCCATATCTCCAGTCCATCTCGTCTGTGCTTCATTACTCCACCCCTATCTCTTCAACCTTCTATATCTCCACCCCATCTCTTTAATGTCCCATTACTCTGTCCCTTTTTCCTCAACCTGTCATTACTCCACCCCATCTCGTTTCTCCTGGACAGGTATGTAAACGCATACAAATGCAACTGATTGAATGACAGGCTTAGATATTAATATTTATCACTTAGAGAGCTGAGTGAAATAAAGCTTTGACTGAACCTCCTTTAGAGACATACATGTAGTATTGGTGAACTACAGCTTCTTCATCTAACATATGTGGTGACTGATAAACTCATAGGAGCCTGGACAGTAAATACTCAATATTTCTAACAACAGCAAAGCAAGTGTTACACCCTGAATTGGAAGAGTGTAAAAGTTTATAGACCCCATAAAAGTTCATAAACGTTATAGACCCCATTCACACCTGGCACAAAAATGCATCTTGTGTGATATGACAAATAGCTGTTCAAATATGCCATTTTAAATGCTTATAATATGCGTTAATGTGCTCCTCTAACCATCTCCAAATGTGGTTTGAGTGAATAGATTATGGACTGCAATGCATCTCAAGACACATATTATCCCTTTCACACCCGCACTTTGTGTTGGCCACTTATGATTGGATGACCTAGGAATGGGACCTTAACAAAATCTGTGTTATTTTCATGGCTAGGATTCAAAGTGTAAGGAGGAATTCAAAGAATGAAAAAAAGTTCCAGTGTTGATTTCACCTGCTTAACCACCAAAGATCATTGATTCCCATCTAATGTGCCTTTAAAAACATTATGAATGATTAGATGCAATTTAGATCAATTGATTAAATATAATTTTGGAACATGTGGTTGGAGTGTCAAAATGTTGGACAGGTTATAAAATTACTGCTTACTGTAACCTAGGATACAGACTACTGAATAGTACTGAATAGTACTGAATAGTACTGAATAGTACTGAATAGTACTAAACCATATATCTTAGTGTGCAAAATGTATTTTGGAATGCAATGTATTTTAAATGTATTCATAGGGGTTTCTAGGCCTATGAAAAAATAAACTATTAAATTTTTCTTTATTACAAACATACATCAAATAGGATAACTCAGTTTCTGTTTTTCCAAATTTTTTTTTCCCACAAATTTAGATGTGCCAATGACCCTGATCACCTTAATCATCCCCCAATCACACATTTGATGTTCCTAAAGCTAGGGGGAGAGGACAAGCACATGCTTTGTCTGAGACATGTGATGTATCTGCCTACCAAGTCTTTTAGAACTGCCCCATTTGCATCTTCGCCAGACAGCCATCACACTTGGACAAGAGCACCAGATCCCCAGAGATGCTCATCTGATGCAATGGTAGACAGATGCCTGTGTCGACCAGCATCACACTGAGTATGTGATATGGGGAGATAGAGCACCATCTACCCAGAGTGCAGGCCAATTTCACTGTCGATGGTGAGCACGATCCGGGATTTGAACTCGCAATTCTCGGATCATAGTGGTGGTGCCTTAGACCGCTTTACACCCTGGCCACTCAGGGCCAGGAAAACTCAGTTTTTACTGAGTAGTGAGTTTCACTGTGATTCACTGTGTCATTATAAAAAAGCACACAACAAAATTCAGGTTTCAAACCCACATTTCTACGGTCTTCTGTAGCCATGCTCAGATGTAGAACCCACTCAGCCTCTAAGGCTCAGTTGATGCATTGGTTGTGAGCTTTCTATTGTTAAAATCAGACCAAACACAGACACAATCATGGTGGTTTGAACCCATGTTTTTTCAAACTACTGTGGTTCCAATAAAGGTACAACAGTTTTGAGAAATGGTCAGAACATGTTGGTGAGTTTAACGATGCATCATACCATGTTGGTTTAATGATAGGCCCTGCTATTGTATGGGAAATGCACCCCATGTTGGAAGGATAAGACGTCATGAAGCATTCAGAGATTTCTCTGAGCTGCGTGGATAACAGCCTTCAGGGATATCTCTATAACAGGATGTTCAGGGGGTGTTTGCTAAAGGGCTAGGATTTGTTTTGGAAGCAATCTCAGATGCTCATATTTCATGGCTGATGAGTCAACTTTTCCCCAGAGGTGGCCAATAAGGATCAATATCAACTGTGCTTTATTAACTGAGTGCATGTGCAGTTCTGAATTATGGGATTGTCTAGAACAGGAGTCTGTAGGAAGGCTTTGCCCGTCTTTATATTATTGCCTATAGAGTTCATGGGCAGGTATCCAATAAACCATGAAGAAAAGAGAATTTGGTAACTCCATACAATTTGGTGGCTCTGTGTGACACCCATGGTCTTGAAAAATAGAGGAAAGAGCGCGCGAGAGAGAGAGAGAGAGAGAGAGAGAGAGAGAGAGAGAGAGAATTGAGTGGGCAGAAGGATTGAAGGGAGAGGGATTCGGTGAGCATGCAGTATGCAGTGAAGATGCCAGCAGCATAGTCCAATTCAATTTACTAGATCAAAACAAAAGTTGTTCTCTTTGAAGACACTTGGCACAAGGGCATCCAATTAGAGAATGAGTCACATTTGATCCATCCCATCTCCTACAAGAACATTTCTGAATATGCTCTGAATATGCCACAGGTGCAAATGTATGTGCCCAGTGAAGGACCATTTCATGTGCCAATTTTATTGAATTGTAACTTTAGATAATATTGCATTATTGTACATGGTTTTGTAAACAGATTTGTACGATTTATTGATGACATTGTTGCAAATGTTCAGTCACAATGATTAGACATACTATTCGTTTTTATTGGTTGTAACGTGTGTAAACTTCTGTGCATAGGATTTTAGAATGTTTGGGAAAATGCTGAAAGGAAAGTGTAAAATAATATAGGAAATATGAAAACATCCTGCACCTAATTATTGGGGTTACACATACATCTCAAGCTCTTTGCTGGGGTCATCAGCTAGGCACCTCCCAATCATCAGTCTTTAGCTGATTTATGGCCACTAAATGTCCAGAAGGCTCAACAGTAAGGTCTGGAATCCCAGACCCACTTCCCTCCAAGCTCACTTCACAGACTTATCACTTAGCCAACTTCATAGCTGTAGAAGGACATCAGCCTGCTTGTTGAGTAAGGCTGTACGTAGCCCCACTGGCACTATTAATGCACGCTTGGTTAATTAATGCACACCATTTCCATGTGGATTTAAATTAACAGTATACATACACAACTATACCAGTTTTACTTTTCAGTGGAAACCATGTATCTCCATCTTATTTTTCATCAAATTTCATTAGAAGTTAAGATTTATTTTTTGCTTTCTCCCGTAAAGTCACCATTTTGGAGAATGTCACCCTTAGCCTCAGCCTCAGCCCTTCTTATCAACAACAACTGACTAGATCTTGCAGCTACTTCTGACAATTTGTTCATGCCTGCTCTTATCACATGGCCTCTAAATTCAAAGTCAGTCAATAAAGAATGTTTCAGCCTTTGCTACAAACCCCTAACAACTTTTCTACTAGTCTAATATATGCCTGCCACCCACACTCTTTCACCTCAGCCACTAGATCTGCATACTTCAATCCATTCCATTTGTTAAATATAACTGTTTGCTCTCCAAATGCAACACC
Organism: Acestrorhynchus altus; assembly: GCA_034509495.1. NCBI lineage: Eukaryota > Metazoa > Chordata > Actinopteri > Characiformes > Acestrorhynchidae > Acestrorhynchus > Acestrorhynchus altus. The sequence continues at coordinate 29,618,103 of CM067507.1, forward strand.
ATATCAGACTAGGGCCAGAAAAGTACTAAGCACATGGATGTAAATGCAAATACAGTTAACTGGGAAAAAAACATGCCAGTGGAATAAGACAGCTTGACTGTTGCTGTAGCGCTCCTTGTGGCAAGACTCAGAATGCAGCACATGCTTGTGTTATTAAAATACGTTGTGACATATTTTTGTATGCAACTAAGCACAAAACCCAGTTTGCATAGCTCAAAGGATTTGTTCACTTCCTGTTTTGGGCCTAAGTGCCTCTGAAAATAAGCTCATATTACAAGACACAAAGGGTCCCAGCTGCACTAAAACATCTTCATATGTATATACACTGTATTGTATGCTGCTCTTTTGAGGTCTAGCCACAGATTGTTGATTATATTTAGGTTGGAGCACTTTGAAGGCCATGGTAAAAAAAAAAAAAAAAATCAGTTTGTGGTGAAGTCGTGGTGGATTTTAAGGTGTGCTTAGAATCATTATCCTAGTGTAAAAGCCATCCTCTTCTCATCTTCAGCTTTTCGTATATGGTGTGATCTTTGCTTTCAGAATTTACTGGTATTAAATTGAATTAATTCTTACAGTGAAATGTACTCCTTGCCAGTAACTGCAAAATAATCCCAAAAAGTTATCAATCTGCTCAAGGGTGGAGCCAGACATTTTAAGGGCTAAGCCCAAATGTCCAGAAGCATGCTTACCTCTGAAGATTTATTTGCAGAGTTCACAGAGTGAAATGAAGGACCCCGAACAATGCTAAATGAGTAGGACGTCAAAGATCTCAAAATGCAAAAAAAAAAAAAAAAAAAAAAAATGCTTGCAGAAGAACATTTGCTCTGTACATTTTCATTATTTTAAATTTGTGAACAGAACAGCAAAACAAACCAGTATCAGTACAAAAATACCTGCTGGGTTTTGCTAAAGCAAATAAAAAAATTATGATTATTTACATTTTAGTAAGATTTTTTAGTTTCTTTTACATTTTGTTATAACATCTAAAGAGGCACAGATCTGGTACTCCTATTTTAATGGGAATTAAACCACTTCACACACTGAGTTGTGTGGACTCACCTGAAACATAAAAAAAAAAAAATAAAAAACATAGTGGAAATCTAAAATCTTGGCAAAAGTTATTTGATAGCTCAAGATTCTTGAGCAGTCTAAACTGATGCATGGTGCTTTTATTTTGTTCTATTGTAACAGTGCAAAAAAAACCCAAAAACAAATCTTGCTTAAAATGCGGAAAATAATGTTTCATGTTGAACTTCATGCTTTTTGGGGATCAGTTTATCTTCCACTATATGTACAATGTCTGAGTAATAGAAGTGATGACCATTAGTGCAATTAGGAAATTTTAGCCAACAAAAAGATATCCCATGTAATAATGTTTTGATTATTAAAGTATGATTATAAAAGTACAATGTATAAATGTGTTGTTCCTATTTTCACTAGCTAGAGCTTCCAAATGTTATTTCCAAGTAAAAAAAAAAGTATGCACAGAAATAAGAATACACCCAGCAGCTAAATCAGCCAAAAGCACAACTAAACACAGTCTAAATAACTAATGTCCTGCCTCAGTAGCTGTGCACGCTCAGTGCAACCTAGAAAACCAAAATTAGCTTAGCTAGCAAATTTACCCCTATACTTAACACAAATGAATACTTTATGAAAATAGCTGGAAAAAAGGCTTGAGCTTGAGAGTTTGTATGGTCTTATTTTTCTTTGATTCATATTAATTATGAAAGGGTTTAAAAAACAATCTTTTTAAGACACATCGGGATTCTTTGTTATGCCAGAGGCATTTATTTAACTGTGATTTAGCTGAAAAGGGTTCTTGTGTCATTTTACAAGGATCACAAAATAGCTAACTTTTTATTGTTATTCTCAGTCCTAACACATCACAGCCTCATATACTAAGAGGACCTGGCAACAATGAGACTATATGTGCCACCTCAGTTTCCTATGTTAGACCATAACAAACACTGTGTATCTGGGTAGCCTTCAGCTCTTTCCTATAATGGAATGAATTAGTAGCCAGTTGTGACTCTATGGAACAGAGGCCTGTGGACGGCTGCCTGTGGCTGTAAAGGAGATGAGTGCCCACACATAAAAATGGCAGATTAGATTAAATACAGATGGGTCCGCTTGATGTGTGGGATGACTTTGACCTCCTTCTGGGTTTAGCCTTGTGCCCTCTGGTCTGCCAACGGGCCTATCTCCTTTCATTCCTGCCACCAAATGAAATGCAGTCACTCAAGAGGGCTCCGGCTGACACATCCTGCTCAGATGGAACTGCCACACTGTTTTGATTAAGGATGTCGATCTGGAGCTCTAAGTGCCACTGCGTCTCTTTGTGTGAAAGTCATTTACAGAGGATAGAAAAAGCTTATTGTACTGAGTGGCAGCCGTTGAGTGCTGATTAAATGCATTGTGTATGTCTGTGGATTTAGAACAGCTGTGTTAATGATCATTGATAAGCTCTGTCTACTATGTTTAAGTCATATTCCTCATTGTCATGTGTGAAATATAATGAATAGGTTCACCATATGGAGAGAGAAAAATGTTAAATATTATATACAGACTCACATTAAATGTAGAAATAACACAATTATCCTACTATACAAACATTCACGTTGGAGTTTTGGCATTAAATAAAAAAAGAAAGTACATTAAATACAAATGTTATTTTGTGTGGTCATTTTTAATGATCTGCCTTTCAATAAATGTCTTTCTATTCCTAAAGCATTTTACAGACAAAAGTGTGGCTCATAACAAACAACGAAAATAACTAGTCAATCAAATTCATGTGAAGGATTGTTTGTTAAGCTGTTTTTTGAAGTGACCATCAAATAAGTATTTTTGAGGCACTGCAGAAAATACAATGCAGTATTTTTTCCCTGCTTATATAGCCCTTCGCTGAATCAATAAGAAACTGTAATTGTCATTGTTGTTGTTCAGGGCCCTGTCCATCAAAGATGAGTATGTTTATTGTGGTGACTGTTTTTTAGTTTGTATTACTTGCAGAAAAGCAACTTTAAAGTTTTAAATATCTATTAAACATTTTATTGCCTTTGGAAATTTGGTATAGCATAGAGGATGACACGTCACACTGGGGAAATGTTCTATGTACTCCTAACTCTGTAATTACATTACATTGGAATAATGACTTTGGAAACACCCTAGATAAAATATGACAAATTAAATTTAGATTAAGTCACAATCTACACAGTTGGCAGTCTATAAATGATATATCACACATGTCCATGTTTATGGACATCACTTCTAATGGATGCGTTCAGCTACTTTATGTTGCACTCATTGCTTGTCTAGGACTCTCTGGAGCAGATAAATATGAAACTTTAAGTGCCAAGTGTGAGCTAGAGGGGTATGAACCCCCCCAGCACTGAGCTGTGGAGCAGTAAAACTGTGTTATCTGAATAGATGGTGCTCAACCAGTGTTTTTGGGATGGGTTACGGAGGTAGGGATTAGGCAGGTCATGATCATCCAAATATTCTAACCTCACTAAATGCAAGCAAATCCTCACGAAAAAACTCCAAAATCTAATAGAAAGCCTTTCTTGCACAATACAGACAGACCACTTGATATAAAAAAGTAGGTGTGGCCTAATATATGTATATATGTATATATCTATATTTTGTATCATGTTCATGCAGATGAGTGGTGACATGCTACGCACTGAAGATTCGCCAGTCCATCAAGGATAGTTACAAATGGTTACTAATGGGGTAAAAGATTTATTATGATTTTTTTTAATATCTTATCTTTATAATGCCACTGTGGGCACAGAAATATCCCATAACTCTGTATGTGCTTTTACCACAAGAGGCATACCACTGTCCTGTATGTTAAAGTGAAATGAACTTAAATGATTTTAGTGGTATTGTAAAATTGCATCTGGGCATTTTTTACCCCAAACAAGGTAACCTACTTATTACTTATACAACTCAAAATACTGACAGAAAGCATTCTATGGCATGTTTAGAATATAAGAAAGAAATCAGATCAAGTTCTAGAACTCTGTGGCTTGACACATTCCGGGCTTTCCACTGTGTGATATTGTATTCATGAATAAGGCATGTCTTCTTGTTGTGATGAAAAGTTAATGAGTTAGTCACAGGTAAATGTGCTTCTCTTTGAAAGGAGTCTTCGTGATACCAAAATAGTTTCTTACTATGACTCCAGACTCCCAAAGCTACAGCGCTGCAGTCTAACATGTCATACCTCATTCAGCTTTTTTAGTAATCGTCAGGCTTCTCTTGAGTTGAACCAGTTATGCTGCAGAGAAACCTCAAAGGAAATGAAAGTCAGAGAAACAGAACAACCTGATAAGGGTGCTCAGCAGGAGCGAGCTGAAGAGCTTCATCATCTATAGCACTTTGTGCTTTCATATGTGCAGGATTATTCACATTATTGACTTGTTTTTCATTGTATTTCATCGATATCACACAAAAACTTTATATCACAATTTCTGCTGCTTTTCACTTTTAGACATAATTTCAGTCCTGCTTGTCCTTTATATTGTTATGGACTGAATGGACCTATTGAAATTGTACAAAATTACTTGGAATAAAATATTTTATACTGACATATTGAAAGTAAATAAGGATTTCTCCTTTTCCTGCAAAACTACCATTTTGTAGATACCAAAATGGCCCCCTATTTACATTTAAGAGCGTTATTGACCAAACCAACCATTTTTTGGAGTGTCCCTATCATATCAAGAGATATTCAATCCTGATTTTGAGGGGACAATGATGTCCAACAGTGTTCTTGTAATTTTTTGTGAACAGCATATAGCTCACCATGTAAGCTGAATGTGGACCAGAATGCATTACAAACCTCCAGACAGTGGAATGAAATGAAGCTGACAACATTCACTCATATAATCAAGTGACCCTATCTAACCATGGTGGCCATCATTGTAGAATAGAATAGAATAGAATAGAATAGAATAGAATAGAATAGAACTTTATTGATCCCTTGGGAGGGTTCCTTCAGGGAAATTAAGGTTCCAGTAGCAGCATCATTACAGTAAGCAGAAGATAGGCAGAAAAATTAATTTAGTAGAAGTAAGAAGCACTATATAAATATATAGAATATATAATATACAGACTATATTACAATATAGACAATAGTGCATGAGAAAAAAAAAGAGTCCTGGAGGAGGGTGTATTGCACATTATTATTGCACTTGAAAATTGTGTGATGATATACATTCTCAAATTCATGCATAATCTTAAATTCTAATTAATTAATTTTTACGATGAAGACATATTTGGGATCTCCTTAAAATAACAGTATCTGGTATGTGTGACTGTCTCCTATAAATAAATTGTTAATGTTTTGTTGGAAAAAAGGTAATCAAAGTATATATCCTGCAAGATTAGCCAGAGGCTTAATTTCCTGTGTTTTTTTTTTTTGTTTTTTTGTTTTTTTTCATGGTAGATGTGCAAAGAACCAAAGGCTGCAAAGGATTGCATCCTCTGTATCCCTCCAACCTGAGGCTGCAGCTATAGACTGTAAACAAAGGATATTTCACTTTGGAACAGCTTTCTGTGATGTAGCGGCTGAGAAATGCAGAAAAGCCTTTGGAATGCTGCTACTGTATTCTCCCATTGTTGAGTATATTACAGTGCCACCAGTGGAGCTCCATAACTCTTAGAACCCAAGAGCCAACACTTTGCGGGGAGTTAACATTCCATTTTTTAGGCTTTATAACTCAGGATAAGAGTCAATGGTGTAGAAATAGCATGGCCAGAATTGACGTATCCCCACCAATATCCAGCAATTATTGAATTTTCCCAACAATTTGACCACCTTCAAAAAAACCTGAACCTTAACCTAAATGTACAAACAGGGTTAAATCCAGTTCTCTACTCGAATCCTATGACCAGGAACTCAGAAATGACCTTGAATTTAGAAATGACCAGGAAGTGGAAAGAGAAACAAAAGGCAAACAAAGAGGATGGAGGATAGAAGAGAATACAGCAGAGGAAAGAACAGAAATTAGTCAAATTCAGCTTTTAGTCTTAATTGTGATGCTGAACAAAAAGTATAGTTTGAATTTATTGCATCAGACTCTGTGAGCCTTAGATTTTGGACTTCAGCTTCTGTCGGGTAGGTTTAAGACTGGTTAGACTGGATTATATTTTTACTGCACCTGGCAACACTGCTCTCCAGTCATATGTGAGATTAATGCACAGGATTTGGGTGCAATGTGGGTGACATGGGTATCAGGGAAAGTTCGAACATATGAGCTATTTTTCAAAGAAAAGTGTAAGTAACTTACAACTAAGTTTGCTAATGAAATCCAAGGACAATGGTGTCCATTGGCACACAACATACAGCGAGCTAAAATTGCTTGGTTTTGTTGATGATGCAGTGCTTTTTTATTAATGATGTGTGAGACCTGTTTCCTTTGTACTGTGGCTGAAGTAAATTACATCTTTATCAGTCATTATCTTATCATTTATATAGTTTATATAATTTGTGAGTTAAAATGAGATTTATAGATCTCCACCAATGTCAACAGCAAATCTACACCCTTTATCTTACAGAAATTATACACTTATCATACTAAAGTACAAAGACTGACCCATCATGGTCCCACCAATGTGTGATGATCTATAAGTGAATAATCCAACAGCTACAATTTGCTCATTTTCAACTGAATTAAATCCTAGTTTACTGCTCTGTCTACATATACAGTGGGGAAAATAAGTATTTAGTCAGTCACCAATTGTGCAAGTTCTCCCACTTAAAAAGATGAGAGAGGCCTGTAATTGACATCATAGGTAGACCTCAACTATGAGAGACAAAATGTGAAAAAAAAATTGAGAAAATCATTTTGTCTGACTTTTAAAGAATTTATTTGCAAATAATGGTGGAAAATAAGTATTTGGTCACCTACAAACAAGCAAGATTTCTGGCTGTCACAGACCTGTATCTCCTCTTTCCCCCACTCATTACCTGTATTAATGGCACCTGTTTGAAGTCGTTAACAGTATAAAAGACACCTCAAACAGTCACACTCCAAACTCCACTATGGTGAAGACGAAAGAGCTGTCGGAGGACACCAGAAACCGAATTGTAGACCTGCACCAGGCTGGGAAGAATGAATCTGCAATAGGCAAGAAGCTTGGTATGAAGAAATCTAATGTGGGAGCAATAATTAGAAAATGGAAGACCTACAAGACCACTACTAATCTCCCTCGATCTGGGGCTCCACGCTAGATCTCAGCCCGTGGGGTCAAAATGATCACAAGAACGGTGAGGAAAAATCCCAGAACCACAAGGGGGGATCTAGTGAATGACCTGCAGAAAGCTGGGACCAACGTTACAAAGGCTACCATCAGCAACACACTACGACGCCAGGGACTCAGATCTTGCAGTGCCAGACGTGTCCCCCTGCTTAAGCCAGTCCATATCCAGGCACGTCTGAAGTTTGCTAGAGAGCATTTGGATGTTCCAGAAGAGTATTGGGAGAATGTCATATGGTCAGATGAAACCAAAGTAGAACTATTTGGTAAAAACACAACTCGTCGTGTTTGGAGGACAGTGAATGCGGAGTTGCATCCAAAGAACACCATACCAACTGTGAAGCATGGGGGTGGCAACATCATGCTTTGGGGCTGTTTCTCTGCAAAGGGACCAGGACGACTGGTCCGTGTACATGAAAGAATGAATGGGGCCATGTATTGTGAGATTTTGGGTGGAAACCTCCTTCCATCAGCAAGGGCAATGAAGATGAAACGTGGCTGGGTCTTTCAGCATGACAATGATCCCAAGCACACTGCCAGGGCAACAAAGGAGTGGCTTCGTAAGAAACATTTCAAAGTCCTGGAGTGGCCTAGCCAGTCTCCCGATCTCAACCCCATCGAAAAACTTTGGAGGGAGTTAAAAGTCCGTGTTGCCCGCCGACAGCCCCAAAACATCACTGCTCTAGAGGAGATCTGCATGGAGGAATGGGCCAACATACCAGCAACAGTGTGTGCCAACCTTGTGAAGACTTACAGAAAACGTTTGACCTCTGTCATTGCCAACAGAGGATATACAACAAAGTATTGAGATGAACTTTTGTTATTGACCAAATACTTATTTTCCACCATTATTTGCAAATAAATTCTTTAAAAGTCAGACAAAATGATTTTCTCAATTTTTTTTTCACATTTTGTCTCTCATAGTTGAGGTCTACCTATGATGTCAATTAACGGCCTCTCTCATCTTTTTAAGTGGGAGAACTTGCACAATTGGTGACTGACTAAATACTTATTTTCCCCACTGTACATGGTTGACCTGCATGCAGACTCTGACTGATCAGTGAAAGGGGCTGGGACTAATGATGATACTGACCCAGGGTTATAAATTAAAAAGAGAAGTAAGGTGCTGTTTGCTCTCTTTTTTTGCTCATACTGTGTTCACATTTCAGAATAAAAATCCTGAGAAGGTATAACTGATACATAAATATATTACAAAATAATAAAATACTTTTAGGTTGTTTTTAATTTATTTGGATTATTGTCAACTATTTTCAAAAACATATGTTTCCATAATTAATTAATCACAAGTCTTGCATTTTCAGCTCAAAAATAGTCTGGATGATCAATCTCCAATGGTATTTACAAGATGTAAAGTGTTACTTAATTCTTATGAGGAAATCATAAATAAACATGGTCAAAACATGGTCAAATTTATACAAATATTGAAATTATGTTAATTGTTACATCTCAAAGAAGTACATCAAAAGTACATCAATCTATAAAAATCCTACAGCATTAGCCTTGGCTTCTAAATTTTAATATATGTTTAAAATATGGAAAAAAAAATGTGCAAATGTCACATGTAATGCTTCTTGGGGTGCACTTTAGATTGTATTGGATATGTATGTATTTATATTATGTTGTTTTGCATGACAACAATATGTTCTTAAACTCATAATATGTGTTAATTTTATAAAATGTGTTTTATCATGTCGAAGTAGAATGAGATTATGCACATTTCTCCCATTTTATAAGGTAAAGACTGACACAATTCCTTGAGCTCAGTCAGATGAGATCAATTTCACTGTAAATAACTGCAATGGAAGCTTTTTGGATGGCAGTTCAAATTCACACACCATTGAGTTTAAGTTAAGAAAGAAGTCGGCTTGTTTTTACAAAGGCCTACAGAAACCCTGCTTGGTGTCATATTGACTTGCTTCTGTAGACCAGACAGTGAGGTCAGGGATCAGTGAAGACATACACTGCCCACAAAAAAAGAAGTTAAAAAATAGAAAAAAATGTGTGCTGGAGGGAAGGATGTAGACCGAATCCTCTCAGAATTTGAGTGAAATAATTCATTTCAGGCTGTCAGTCATGGGCAGACATGATGTCTAGTTCAAGGCTGAAGCCATCAATCACATGGGGTGTCTCTCTCACCAAACTGAGTCTCATCTGCTGATCCTAAATGACCTCATGTAGAACTATCAATGCATCACCTGCACCATGTGCTAACACCTTCTAGTTAATATCTCAGGTATGTTTGAACCATTTACTTCACTTATTAACTAATATTTGACCATATTTTTAAAAGGCACACACACAATTGTTTTATAATACTTATACAACTGGCTAAATGTGGGTTTATTTTGTATGTTAATATGAAGTTAATTTTGGCAGGGTTCCACTCTGGATCACCCTACTGCCCACACATTTGGTAACTATGATCTACACACAGCACATGACACACTACATTCTTAATTTTAATCTTTTTCTTCTGCCAGCTTAGAGAGCCCACACCTTCCCACTCTATAACTTAGATATTAGCCATAAATGTTTGATTTGTTAAACATGCATTTTACTTGGCAAACGAGATGGAATCACTAAGATGCATTGTAAATCAAGTATTATGATTTATACAACCGCATGTCAGCAGCTTTTTTACATTCACTGCCAAAAATTAAACAGTGATCTAATGTTGCGTGGTTTTAAAGTGTGTATTTAAGAACATTGTTTTACTTTATTCTTTAATATTCCTTCATTAAATCCACTGGATGAAACTTCATACATAGTCAAGCTTCTTCCCCTTGCTTTCCCTTTTAACTTTGTTTATGACCATTGTTTACGAATAGCTTATTATTTGAGAGGATTGCCAAGAAAATTTTGTTCAAGAATTGGGAGAGCTTCACATGGAGTGGACTGAGGCTGGTATGAGTGCAGCAATAGCCAAGGTACACTGTTAAAGAGAGTCTAACTTGAGGCATTAATAGTGTGGAGGAAGATTGAAGAGGCACAGAACCCAAGGTGTTTGAGGACCAGTTTGAAGACTCCACAGTCTGTCATGGTTTTGCGGCCAATGTCATCTGTTTGTGTTGGATCCTGGGGTTTTGTAAAGTCCAGAGACAGCACAGCCAACCAGGAGATTTTAAAACACTTCAAACTTCCCTCCTTCTGAGATGAGCATTAGCATCTTTCCATAGTACTAAAACATCTTATATATCCTATGAAATATTTTAATAATTTGAGATTTTAGCTTTCTGACCTTCATGAGCTGTAAGCCATACTGATATCAAATAAATAAATAATAATTATTAAAATAAATATATAAATAAATAAAAGGGTTGACGTGTCTTTACATTTAATGAATATAATATATGACAGTTTCATCATCATCATCATCATCATCATCATCATCATCATCAGCAGCAGCAGCAGCAGCAGCAGCAGCAGCATCAGCAGCATCAGCAGCAGCAGCATCCCTGTTTCCAACAAGTTCTACCAGCTTGTGCTGGGGAATCCCCAAATGCAGCCAGGAGATGTATTTCCTCCAGTGGATTGTTGGTTTTCCTCTAGGTCTCCTCCCAGCTGGTTGTCCCTGGTACACCTCCAACGAGAATTGACTGGGGGCATCCTTCTTAGATGCCAGAACCAACTCAGCTGGTTCCTCTCAGTGGAGAGGAGCAGCAGCCCTTCTGGGCCACCCTCAGATAACAGTTCCTCACTCTGTCATGAAGAGTGAGTCCAGCTACCAAACTTATTTCAGTCTCTTATAGCTCTGATCTCATTCTTTGGGTCAGTATCCACACCTCCTGGCTATAGGTGAGGGTAGTGATGTAGATCGATTGGTAAATCGAGAACTTCACTTTATGGCTCTGCCCTCTTTTCAGCACTGCACAGTCTGACACAGTGAACACACTACTGCAGCCGCTACACCTGGCCTATGATTGATCTTATGATCCATCCACCCATCACTTGAAACCACAGTACTTAAACTCCTCCACTTGGGGTAGGTTCACACCCTCTACCTGAACTGAGTATACAAGCATTTTCTGGAAAATATTATCATATGAGGGTTTAGCTTTTTGAATGAGATATTATCATAGTTTGATGTACTTTTATTTATTTATTGGAGAAAGACACACATGGCAGATATTGTTATGTTCAGGAGATCCTAGGTTACTTGAATTTGTATTCATTTGAGATAATTAACAGAATAAGATAATAGAAAAAAATAACATAATTGATCAGTTTATCAATTTATCAATTTATAATATCTGTGTAATCCTTTCTCAACACTTTTGTTCTGAAATATGAACACTGAGAGCATGAGCCCCTCCTTTCTCATTTTTATTTATATCTCAAATTCTTGGTCAGTGATGTTATTAACCCCTCCTCACTGATCAGTCTGATTCTGCATGCAGGTTGCACATATACACATGGGCAGGGCAGTAAACATGCACAGGAAGCTCTTTTGGCATTTTAATAGGGATTTAATTCAGTTGAAATTGAGAGGATGTTAGCTGATTTCTGAGCTGTACTTTAGTATAATATGTGTATCAAATCTGTAGGTTAGTTACAAAGCCTAGAGTATAGCATGTAACTGCCTGCAAAGTGCGGATCTTTGGTTTAAAGGGTTAACAAAACCTGCACATCTGTCTCTTGGCAAGCTCACTGCCATTTAACAAGGATTTACTTTCAATATGCTTACATATTCACAAAACATGTATCACATCCTGGGCTTAAAATTCAAGACACAGATTTCTATGTTTCTATGTGACACTATCTTTCTGAGCTTCGTCGAGCTTCCTCAATGTAATGAGTTCGTTTGTATACTGCCTCACACAATCCAACAATACATTAACATACTAACGTGCAGTTAACACTGAAACGTTCTTTGTGCAGCCGCACAAAACATACCTTTCTTGGCAATAAATGGGGAATGCCTGTCAGTGAACAAAATCCATTATGTTCAGAAAGTGAGGTATACTCAGTGATTTACAATCTCACCAGTCTGCTGTGGAAGTCTCGACAGCATCTTGAAGGACTGACGATAAAAAGTTTGACGGTTTGAAGACCTACTAAAAACTGAAAGCAGCTGCAACTGGGGAGATTTTAGATCATGAAAGAAAGTGTAAAATATTGACAACGGCAGAATACTGTAGTTCCTGTGAATGAAACCCCTGATTCATAGGTCATTTGGGACTGTTTTGATCACATATGCAAGTGAATAACATCCAGAATTGCAACAGAATACCGCAACAGCATAAAACTACTTACGACTGTTGTTTCTAGATGCAAGATATGGTAATTAATGGATAATTAATACGATATCTTTAAAATATAATTAGGATAAGTATTCTGGGTAATATTCTCTACTATGACACCAAAATCCAAATCTGAAGATACTGCTAAAAGTATTATGACAAACCAACCCAGCAATACAATGCTGATCACAAGGGATAATTATGGTGCAATCAGCCCAGATAAATGTCATTAACTGTACATCTTAATGTGTGATTACTTGGAAAACTGCTTAAGTGCATGGACTAACTTAATTAGCTTTTATCTCCCTGGTCTCAAAAGTGCAAGTCCAGAGCCTACACCTCCTGCATTAGTCGAGGTTGTGTTTTTAAGTGTTGCAAAAGCACACATGTTTGTTTCATTATACAGAGCCCAAAGGTCATTAAGGGGGAAGGAGTGTATGTTTAAGAAATTGCTGGGTGCTCTTTCTGCTGTGTTTCAGTGCTAAGCCCCTGGCACTGCCATTGTAGAAAAATGCAGCAATGAAGGAATGTGTTGAATTTCAGCCAGCTTTACAAAAATGAAACAACCTACTACATAAATGTACATAATGATCTACTGTGCACTCATGGAAATTTTCATATTTATCCCATCCACACTGTGAAACACACTAGGGAGCAGTGTGCACACATGCCCAGAATGATGGGCAGCCCTATCCATGGTGCCCAGTGTCTTGCTCAAGGACACTTCAGTCACTTCACTGCCAGTTCAGGGAATCAAAATTGTACTGCCTTATATTAAAAGGTTATTATTAGTTATTGAAGTTATTGAGATTTCTATTTTTTAATTAAAGCAGTAGTATTCCTTAGTTGGGAGAAACAAAATATATGGTATTAATATGTTGGCCTAACCATCCCTGCAATGTCTTAATTCTAAAAACAGAGGGGTCTAATGGGTTATTGGTGGAGTTATATTGTGGGAGTTTTATGTCAAACATACCACCTCTGAAAGCGTATCCAGCAACATCTGCTGGTTACCTGATCAACTGTAGTCCCAGATAGCATGAGTTTAACACGCCACTGTTAGTCTGCGTTTTCTGGGTGGTCCACTGGTGGTTAAGCAGATTATTAAACAAAATGCCACTTTTTATCACTCTGTCTGTACATTAGTTTAGTCCAACATTTCCACCAGCACAGTGTCAAAAACATTTGATAAAAAAAGATTTATATCAGATCTAGTTGTTATGTTCTTCCCTCTCCATTGTTCATATTATTTAGAGAGCTTAACACAGTCTATTCTTTCAACAGGATAAACACTGGCTTGACTTCTAAAAAGTGTGTGACCTGAAAGGATTTAAAAGTGATGTTAAGTTGGCTTTTTTTCTTACTGAACAAGTAGGAGATTCCAGGCTTTCAATATTGTGTTACCTGTAATGTATTGTGATACATTGTACTTTGATTACATCCAGCCTTGTGACTGGAAGGTTGCCGTTTTGAATCCCTGAACATGCAGAGCATGTCTAAAGTGCCCCTGAGCAAGGTACTTAACTCCCCAGCTGCTCCATGGATAGTGCTGCTCACCAAGAACGTGTGCCCACTGTGTAAATTCACTAGTGTGTATGTGTGTGCATCACTGTGTGTGGATAGGTTAAATGCGAGCACAGAACACACACACACACACACACACACACACATATATATATATATATATATATATATATATATATATATATATATATGCCCATTGCATGAATGGTAGTCACTATTTTAGACAATGTCAAGTGCTATCCTCCATGACATTTCGTAAACATAACCTATATGACCTAAATAGACCTGACTGAGTGGAGGCTTTATATAGAGCTACTGGACTGATGCTAACAAATTGTGCTCTTATAGCCAGTCTTTTATTTGTTGCTGAATGAATGTGACTTTTATTTCCATATCACTGCAGCTTTAGAGAAAGCATTGAGACTCCATTTTCCCCAATATTAATTTTCAACCTGTGTTTGCTGGATGTAATTGCTTGATGCATTGACAGTATATCATCATCAATGAACAAGACAATCTGCTCAAAAACACAGAATGCTGTCTGAATTTTCTGAGTGCTCCACACAATACCCCCACAATCATCACATACATCTGTTCTGAAAGGAGACCGCATCACAGTGCATGTTTTAAAAATAGTCTTCCCTATGCTCATGAGAGAGGTCTTTCATTCCCTAAATCCCCAAAACCTACAGGCTTTCACTTTAACATTCATCATTACATCTGGTCATGACCATTCAAGGCTTGTCAAACTGCCTTGTGTTCTTTGTAAAAGTACAGCATTGAATGGGTAGAGTGGAAAGCTAAATTCCATGGTAATGAAGTGCATATGCTATATGACCGTGGCCATTCATGGGAGTTATGTCTATATTTTATCATAAATTATTCCATTCTCCTTCCTTGACATTAATTTAGTGCTGGGACCCTTGAGCCTCATGCATTATGCAAAATAATCGCAGGGGGAGCTTTTAAAAGAAGTCCATTTCAGTGAGCACAAGGAATGACAGGGTTGGTCAGAATGAAGGAGTCCATTGTAAAGAGGAAATGATCAGAAGTGGTCCCATCAAGAACATTCAGTTTAGCTCAGTTTGTTGGCTCCATCAGTAGTGATGCTTTTGAATTTTAATGCAGGCTGGGGGTTCACTTGTGGGCAAAACCTGGCATCATTTTTTGGATGTTACATATTTCAGTTTAGTAAAGAGCTCTTAAATTATGCTTCATTTCCCAAGACATCTGTAATGTTACATTGAAGTATGTGGTCGATTTTTTAAATCTAAAATGCATCAGAATATCTCTCTCTCTGAGGAGCATTTTATGCAGAATATATGCATGAACAAACCTTCTGTAACTAGCTGTGGTATACCAACAGAGAAAAACAGTCTGATAAGCTTTGGGGTGACCGTAAAATCCTTGTTCTAAACCCAGCACAGGAGAGGCTAATAAGAGTGTGTTGAACTTCCAGTCGAATTCCAAGAATCAGGATTGCAATTGGAAATTCATTAGCTCACGATTAGGTTAATTGTATTTGTACAGAGCAGGCAGCTATTGGAGGCCTGGTTTAAATGAGTGGCATTTTGTAGTATGAAACTAGATGGTAAGTTCCATGGCACTAATGGAGATAAAGTATACCATGTAAGACGAAGTAGAGGAGAGCCAGATTTGGAATTTGTTCTCCTAGCAGTACATAATGTAGTCTTATAGTTTTCACACTTCTTTATGAAGTAAATACTGTTTGCTGAATTCCCTCTCTTCTCAATTTTCCTTCAAATCAAACCATGGCATTAAGTTTTCCAGCGAGACCCCCTCTCTTTAAATGTTCAGGGTTTAGCAAAGCAGCTGATTGTATTGCTTTTGAAAGGTGTTCATTTTAAAAAAAGCTGCTCTAAAACAACTGTAGCGTGGTAGAAACCTGGAGTCAGCAAGATTTCACTGGGAAGCAATCCATATGGCATTCATCTCATTCTTCAATACAATGAATGCCACAGCTCAGCCACATTTCAGATTTTTGGGCACAACTCAAGAAAAAGCAATAGCCCTATTAATTCATTCATTCAATGTCTGTTCTCCTGGGATCAAAGCAAAAATAATTAAAACCTGCAGCCTTTTAGTGTGTGGTCAGTGTCTGTGGTGCCCACCTAAAAATAGGAGCTCCACCATAGCTTTTACCTTTGTGGCTTGACAGATTTTCAGTTAATACCTTTTTAAAGAATGAACTGTCTGAATATTTTACACTCCTTAAACAGCAGAAGATGTCTTGTGAGGTACCATCTGTCCCTGTGACTGTTCTAATGAACCAGTGACATTCTTTAGCTGTCACATTAGAAACGCCTTTAAAAAAAAGTGAATCTTTTCTTCGCCACTGAATAATATTTGAAATATTTACAGGCTGTGTTGCCATGCAAGTGAGAATAACACAGTTATCTAGAGATGATGGGGGTGAACTTTCAAACTGATGAAAACCTGAAGGCAATCTTTCATGTTTTTGATGTTTCTCTTAAATTCTAGATGGAGCTGATACCAGAGCCTGACCCAGATGATGAAGGAACTAAAATAAGTGTAAGTATACTTACAATTTTCACTCTTTTACCAGCATGTAAATTACATATATACAAACAATTACAGTAGTGTAGAATGTGTCTGTGTAGGCACTTTTGAATGTAGATTATATGGACATTTTTTGACAGAAAATAGAGAAATAATTGCTTGCAGAATACGTCACTCATGTCTGTCAAGCAATCTTCAGGCAGCCAGCACTGTACCGAAAAGACATGGCTGCCTGAATATTACAAGTCCAATAGCTATTTTCTCACATCAATATAAAATGAAAGGTCAAAACACTGAGTGAGTGACAGATTGAATGTTACTTAAACCATGTCCTCTATTTCCTCCACAGACAGTCAAGGTCCAAGGCAATGACATTTCCCACAAACTACAAATCTCACGAGTGAGCAAGAGTGACGAGGGGTTGTATGAGTGCCGAGTCACTGATGCCAACTATGGAGAACTTAAGGAATACAAAGCCCAGGCCTACCTGAAAGTCAATGCCACAGTCCGCAGAGGGCTCATAAAGAAGACATCACCCCTGCACCTGACGGATAAGAAACCCCGTAAGAGCAGCTCGGCTTTGGGCCAGGACAGCACCGGCATGAGCTCAGACCAGCGTTCCCAGTCCACCTCTACCTCCCAATCATCACAGTCAAAAACAGTGAAACACAGCGCAGGGTCAGGTAAGAATGACTGTACTGCAGCTTTTCCATCTCTTCAGGTTAAAATTGGGTTTTCTTACGTGGACACTGTGGTTGGGTCTCCTTTTTTGATTCTAACTTCTGCAGATACATTTAGTGAAGTTCATAACATTCTTTCACAGACATGGATAATTTTTCGCACTCTTTACTGAATAATGGTACTGACTAAGAAAGAACAAAGTGTTCGCTGCTTTCCTGTATTTATGAGTAAAAGTGGTGAGTTGCCTTTTCTACACTAGACAGCATTGCAAAAAGCTGAGAGTAGCCTAAATCATACTCAGGTAAATAGATTTTTACTATAATGTAAAAAATGAATGAATGAAAATAATGAATAGAGAAAAATGAAATTAAATTAAAAAAACAACTTGAACAGAAGTACAAAATTATCAGCTCTAAAAAATACAGTTTTAATAAAACAGTACTCATTTCCTTATAGAACTGCATTGCAATGTCTTATTATATTAAACAACTATCAGCATAAGAATTAAAATCTGAAATTTGAAATTTGTAGTATGAGAAAGAAAGGCTGCATTTGTCAGTTTCATTTCACTTCAAATGTATTGACATTTGACAGTAGTTTGAATAAGCCTTCATAAACATACGTATATGTTTATATCAGTTATAAAAAAAAAAAAAACTATAAATAAATAAATAAATAAATAAATAAATAAATAAATAAAGGAAAAGGACCTATAGTAAAAGTTTGGGTACCCTGCATGGTGAGGACTTAACTGTAGCTGCTGTAAGAATCACAGCTTGTAGCCAACTAAACGTGTTCCTTATTATTCCTCTTATTTTGAAAGGATTTTCCACTAGTTCTAAATGAGCTGTCTGTCTTAAAATCTTTTTAGGTCCATCCACAGTTATTCAATAATGTGTGTCATTAGCATAACTGTTGTTAATCTATGTGAATATGATCATTATAATTTTGCTCTTTTCATATTAATTTTCATGTTGCTTTTTAATCCTATTAATTGCCATTTTTTAGTTTTATTATAAGGAATGTAATTTGTTATACTTCTGCTCCTCTTTCTACTTTTTAGGCATGAAGTATTTCATTTCAGGCTGTTAGACAGCTGCTTAGGTGAGCCCATGGCTTCTGATTGTTGGGACACAGTTTGAGGAGTTGGAGCATTTAGATAGCTTTGAAATATGCATCACCTTTTCAAACAATAATTGTGGACAAAGTATAACCCTAACAAGGCAATTAAGGTGTGAGACCTTGATAAGTTCTAAACTCTTGGGGTGCTCAAACGTTTATGTGGTGCTTCTTTTCCTTCTTTGCCACTATTAAACTGTACAATAATACATACTGTTACACCACTACACATTTCATGATTTACCAAATCTCACATAATGGAGAACGAGAAATTAGGAACTATGCTGAAGTAACTTTTAAAGGGTATTTGTTTTATTCTGATTTGTGGTGTTACGTAAAGGTACATTATTTTATACAGGACCTGCCTCAAAACTAGTGATTTCAAAGCATGCAAATGGAGCTTCCATGACAGACTGCATTAGTTCCAAGGTTTAGAAGTCAAATTCTGAAAGTAACTTTTGAAATTTAATAGGTTTTGTAATAAGCTTTATATGAACTGCAGCAGAACTCATAATGGAATTTATAGGAGTGCCTGTAAAGGACTTTACAGGGCCATTTCTGCTGCCAGTAAAAGTCATAACTCTTCTCATCAATTCAATAAAGGTGGCATTGCGTACGGGTGATAATGCTGCTCTAAATAGCAAATTTATTAGATTCTTTTAGGAACTTGTTTGCATGAGCTTTTCCGATTCCCACAAGAAGGCCATAATGTAAAAGTAAGTTGCTGGAGGCTTGTTTTATTAGGTAACTTTTCAGAGCCTTTAAAAAAATAATGACTATATGGACCTTATGGACTTGTGCTGCATTAGAATAAGATTAGAAGTAAACTGTCAGAGCGATTGTCCTAAAATGAATAAATGAAAAGACCATATAAATAGACCTTTAAACCAAACAAAAGACAGTCTTGATCTACATTTGAAGTGACTTAGCATTTTATATGAAACCATTGCCTTTCAGGGGTACACGTAGGTAGATGCTGTACTCAGAGAAGAAAGGGAGATTGGCCAGGGCTGGTTTGTATATTGTCAGGCATGGCTGGGCAGTCGGAACTGTATTCTAACATGTTGAGAAGGTCTGTATCAACAGAACAGCTGATAGCCCACTCGCTCCCATTGGGGAATGACAGACTGTCCCTAAGCTGTCTCATTCACGCAGCCTCTCATAGTCAGAGATGGGGAAAGAGCGATATATAGGCCTTGGCATTTTAGACCAACACTTGAAAAACACAAAATGTAAAATGCTTTAAGTGGAGAAGCTTTTGTAAAATTAATCAAAACAACATTATTAAAACAAACACAAATGGAGATTCTATTCATAATTACCAAACACTCTTGTTGCTTGAGCTGAATTGCCTTAAGCACTCTTACCTAACCTCACCTCCATGGTAAACCATCTCCAAGATCACTGAGCTCTAATTACAGATCATGACATTCTGACACGACTCCCTACTCTCCTTATAGCTAATTGGATGGAGCTGGTTATAAATGTATAGATGCAATGTGCAATTGGGGGCTCTGAGAGCATTTCAGCCCTGAGTTGAAACAGCCCGCAGGAATGATTCATTATTTTCTACAAAGAGGAGGAGGAGACGCAGGGAAGCTTGAGCCCAGTGCGATTGCTTCTCCTTCATGATGCTCCTGTTCACTTGATCACTGCGGGCTAAATGAAATCTGGCAGGGAGGAGCAGAGGGTCGTGAGCCTCCATCTCTCTCTCTTTTTTCTTCCCCCTCTCCTCCTCGCTTTCCCGATATTGAACTTGGCTGGAAGAGAGACTCCCCAGACACCCCTCCTCTCAAAGAAGTGCTGCGCTTGGTCTGACGGAAGAATCCCGTAAATGTCACAGTGATTTACTCAAAATTTCATTTTCCATTTCCTCAATGTTGCCTTGTTATTAG
The DNA here is from genome assembly GCA_034509495.1 of Acestrorhynchus altus. Taxonomy (NCBI): domain Eukaryota; kingdom Metazoa; phylum Chordata; class Actinopteri; order Characiformes; family Acestrorhynchidae; genus Acestrorhynchus; species Acestrorhynchus altus. Next base: position 29,638,393 of record CM067507.1, read on the forward strand.
GGGTTTTATGGCTAAATATACAGCCTTCTCACTCTCTGGCTCTCCCTCGCTCCTTCTCTCCCTTCTAACTCTCACTTTCTTTCTTATACTTTTTAACAGGTTCATAACATGTTTGTGAGATCTCCACCTATTTTAATTCCAAAACAAGACCAGAAAATTAAAAAAAAAGGATCAAAATAAAAGTGCTTGTTGCCCAAAGAGAACACATCCTCATTTTTAGTCAACATGCTTTTTACCTTATAAATGTGTGAATTTAATTGCCTATACTTTGTGTGATGATTCTCCCAATGCAAATTCATGGCTGGTTGCTCTCCTTTATGAGTCCCATTAAAATAAATCAATTAATTCACCCCCTCCTTTGGAAAAATTTCATGATCATTGATAAATCATCTTTTTTACGTAACATGTTGAGTAAAAAATAAAAACTGCACGAACACGCCTCCCCGTAACAATTACTCATTACTCACCAAAACCAACATGTTCCCTCAGTTCACCCACAATGCCCTCTTGCTACGTAAGGATGCAGAATGCAATACATGGTAGAGGCTCTTTCTCGTTCAGTGATCACCCTTGGGAAGTATGCCGGCTCTAAATTGAGGCAGTGAGAAAATGTAGGGTGCATTGCACATCATGACAGCTAAACCACAATACAGACAATCAATAGAAACTGAATGCAAAGCATAGAACCTTCATTTTCTGTTACTGAGAAAGAGGAATTGACTTGGCTCAGCTGACACAAAATGAAAGGGTGTCCCATTCAGTCCCCTTTTCAAACCATAAGTGACATTTTATTATGGGATTATGTAAAACACTATGTCTTTGAAGTTGTCACAAATTATGGCTAGTGCTTCTAAACATAAATGAACCATAAATCATTTAGCATGATGCTCGTGCACTCAGATAAAGCCCTTCTACTGCTGCCCAGGCGGTGCTAGATGCTTAGATAGATGAGTTGTTAAACCATGTACTCACTGACAGATTTTTCAGCAGGTTCAGGAGGATTTCTCTGCATGTAGGCTGTATTGAAAGGATTCAGAAATAATTTAGGTAAAGATGGCAACAGTTCAGGTCATGGGTGAGCATTCACATCAAGCCCTATTTTCTCTTGCATTGCAAGATTTTAAAGGAGTTAAAAAGAGCTTTTATCTATGGAAATAGTGATTGTTCAATTTCATTTTCATTTTGCTTTATGATTAAGATATGTACATCCTTAAATAAACTCTCTCTGCACCATAAGTCAGATATGCATGAACCCAGGTCTGTCGAACATTCCACAGGATGGTCATTTATTGTGATTATCTCATTGCAGTAGCTATAACAAGTGCTAAACCTGGCAAAAATCCTTGCAGTCAATGATTCGTGATCACAGCTGGATTGTATGTGATTGATTGACCCAATGATGATTCACTGTTTGCTGTTTGCCTCTGTCAGCTTTCAGATATTGATGTGCCTGCAATTTCTTCCCCAGGTACCAGGATAGCTACGAGCTATGGACTTGCTATCCTGCTTTTTGCTAGCGGCTGCGTGAGGGGAGCTTTGCTATAGTCTGTGACTCTTTTTCCAGTTCCACCAGTTCTTAAAGCCAAGAGAAAAGAAAAGAAATCACTTGCTATTTCCATGGAGTGGATGGCACAGTTGTCTCTTACATACAACCAATATTTGCACCCCAAATGTTATAATTATCTTCACCAGAGTCACTTTTTTTCAAAAGCCTTGGAGGATAAGACTGTCTTCTTGGACTTGTGTTTTTTCCGTGCTCCAGATGACAAAAACACAACATGGACAAAAAGAATTATGGGCTACCTTTCACCCATATGTTATAATTAATTTTGTTGTATTTGTTCTGTTTATATCCAGCTGTGAATTTATTATGACGTTCTGAAGTTCGGGAAGAATTTATATTTGTGTAATATATAAATATATACATACAGATGCATATATAATGATTTGATCTGAAACCTTCTTGGACTCTGTACAGCTTGCATTCATTCTGGAATACTATGTGTGCAAGGACACTAAAGAAAACATGAGCATAACAGCACTGGCATTTAAGTAAATATTGTGGCTGGATAAGTAATGGAGTTCTGCTTAACTGTGTAATGTTCTAAGCTGTTTAATCTGCTTTGAGGTTCCTTGACTTTATTTGATGCAGATTGTCCTTCTTGCTAAAATGCACATGCCATTCTTTGTTGTTGTAGGGCTTGTTATGTTTTGTTTTGCTCTTTTGATTTGTTTTAATTTGTTTTAATTTTGCTTAATAAATGTGAGCTTATTTCTGTTATCCCTCTGTTAGTCTTGTTGTGTATTTAAGGAAAACAGAACTGTTCCCACACATCATGTGCCATAACCGTGCCTACTTAGCATGTCTAAGAAACAATGCCAGGACATGTACTAATTATCCTACTGAGCACTAAATTGCACACAACAATGCCATTTAAGCACTCAATAAATACCAACCTATTTCTTCTTTCCATGAGAGGTGATTTGTTTAGCAAGAAAAGATGTAATAGGGAACCCTCATGTCAGCCTCTGTGGCCCTCTGTATCACTTACACTCATGAAAGACCATATACCCTCACATGGAGTGTTATTTTCTCTTATTTCCACCATCTTGAGTGCTTACTTTTCATCTTCTGCACAGATCCTCATTTCCCTAAGGTCTTGTGACCTCCTGATTCAAAATACATTACATTTTATCCCTGATTTTCCTCAGTCTAGACAGACTTTATTAGAGAACTTTTCTTCACAAGACAACTGCATTTCTAGACATTTCTTCGGTTTAGTAATATCTTCATTCTCTTAATATAGTTAAATGAAGTTAAAATGTCCATATGTTTAAAAAGGTGCTCATTGGGGTGTCTTTAATTTTTGACATTTATTTACTATTTAGCTATTCAGCATTGCTTTTCTTCCTTCACAATCACTTGTTTTATGTCAAATGCTTTTTAATCATGCCGCTTTATATGCTGTTCAAATGTAAAGGCAAGCAACCGAAGACATTTTTTGAGTCATCTTAGTTTACATTCTTCTATTTTAAGTTCTGCATCTCAAATACATTTTTGAGCCACAAAAACATTAGTTAATGAACTGCATCTAAAACTGATCAATATTTGTAGACTTTGTTCCTCCCCCTCAAATTGTTTACTGTTTATTCCCATCTGCAGGACATCCCCTGACTTGGAGGCTATTGACAATGGAACACTGAGCCTTATAGTGCCACTATAGAGCTCTAAAATGTCACAAATCTGAGTAAATTATTCTTCCATTTCTTTCTTGAACACAAAAATGTACATTGTTTCACAGCTCTAGGGTGGTGCAACCATCTAACGGACTGCTTGTTGAAAGTCCAGAAATCATAAGATCAAGTCCCATCAATTGCATAGTTCTTTAAGGTCAGGAGTCTAACAATGGGAAGACATGCCCTCATGTTATACAAGGGATTTCAATAAATACATTGGAGGGAGAAGAAATTTCAGCTGCAGCATGTTTACTAATGTTTCTGAGGCTCAATGTAAAATGTATTTTGACCAGATTGGTAAAAAGTTAACTCAAAAATGTTCCATAATCAGTTACTTTATTATTTTAAAATGGGCTACCTTTAATTTAACTACAGTATAACAATATAGATCAAGTAGAAACCCATTGTATTTAATGTGTCCACACTCCAAAACACCAAAAGTAAAAGTTCTAATTTGACTTGTCTAGGGCAAGTCTTCTGTAGAGACACCAGCTACTATGTGTCTTCTTTACATTTTACATCTCAAATAAATAGCAATTTAATTGATTTGTTAAAGAACCATTTTTAGGAACCCACAGTGGTTCTTTTATAACATTGCTCCAAAGAACCTTTTATAAATATTAAATATATTTCCCCAGCTACATGTGAAGAAAGTTTAGGTAGGGTTCATCAAGAGGTTAGAATGTGTATTTTTAGAGTGCAATTATAAATGAACAAGCTGTAAACAAATCATTAAGACCAGCTGACACGTTGGAATAAACTTCATAAACACATATCTGAATGTGACCTTTCAAGCAGCCATAATTATGTGGTGTAGTCTGTGTAAAGCTGAGTCTTTCATTTGATGAAGAAACAGAGATCTGACTATCCATTGTTTCAAGTTAGTCATCAGCAGCACTCCAAACTCCATTTTTATTATATGTATCCTGTAAATAAACATGAAATACACATTGAATTGGTCAGGATCACTGTGTATTGGGTGTGTTACATTTTTCTCCTTTGAAATACTTACACTGAGTTTGCTATGAACCAATAACTCACTGACAAACACACCAAGTCTCTATGAAATAAGAAGTCAGGTATTTTGAATGTGATTCAGACCTGTACAACTGGTGCCAACATCTGTGTACTGTCTGTGTAAATGTCACTGTAATTTAAGCAGCATGATTCTTTTTTTCTTTCCTCCAAAACACTAAAATGTGTTTTCGCTACAGTGTTGTCAATAGTTTATGGGTATGTTTGCTGCAGAGACTTCACATCTTCTTCATAATGTCTGGGATTTCATGTTTCGGAAACACCCCCATCATACTGTTTTTCCATAGCAGCTGCTGAGCACTGGAAATTCCATGGATTGGAGTTTTGTAATAGCAGTTGCTTAATGGATTTGTGGATATACCTGTTTGGATCACAGTCAGCTGTGAACTCAGCATCTTATGAGCTACAGAACCCAAACCCAGCACTTTACAAACAACACGTCACAATATCTTGAAGTCTCATGGATATTCTCTTTCTTTCAAAAAAAAAATCTAAATTTAATCCTTCTGATTTGGGTATTCTCTACTGACTTGGGAATTCTTTTCTGGCAACACAGACTGCCTGCTGAACTGTGAAGATTTCATGAGGTTTTCATTGACGCTTTGTAGAGCAATGTGGCAGCTTGTACTACAGTGTCAATAAAAAATGATATGTAATGAACCATATTTCCTGGCTGGCCAATGACAATCTGTATGAAATGTGGCAATTACTTTTTCTTTTTTTCATCTCTGATACAGAACAGGAATGTATTGCAGTCTTTGCTTCAACCTTTCTCAACATTAACATGGCTCTGGTTAAAGAAAAGATGATGTTTATCAGTGAACAAAGTTAACCTTTTGTGTATACAGCCAAATGTTTCAGAACAATGTGAAACACAATTAAATTGCTTTGCAACTGCATCTGAAATGCTATTCAAACATCTACACTTACCCATCTCTAGGGATTTTATTATAGTAATTATTTTACTTTTTGCATGAGGCTGCTGCCAAAACTGCAAATAACAAAATATACACTCTTCTTGATTTCACTTTTCAGGCAATTAAAATGTTTGTGCTCTGCTGTCATGAATTGTTGTGACAGATTGTGTCTATTAATGTAACAGTGTCATGTTACCATTACTAGTAAGGCAGTATAATGCTTGATGCCTTAACATTGCTAATGTTTCTGTCACATGCTAACAATACAACCTTCTATTTAATGTATGTGGAGACATATCTACACGTTCCTCATTACGTACACCCATCGTCAAAACAGTGGTTGCACAAATAGTGTAATTGCATCCAGAAGGAAGTGTTGGATTGCAATGCTATTCAGGTGGATAAAGAAAAAAAAATTATATATACTGTATATATATATATATATATATATATATACATTTACAGCAATATGGCCAATATTTATTGGACTACACATACAGAAGTAGTGTATGTATGGTTTTGGGTATAACACAACATGCCAGAGGTCTTGAAAAAGTGTCCCATGATAATCCATCCCATGCATCTTGAATATTCTCACTCACTTCCTGCAGATTGTGTAGTAGGGGTGGAGTATTGATAGCATGTTAAATAGTATCCCACACATTTTGCACCAGTAATAGATCTGCCGACTGACCATGGCATAGTATCTGTGTCTTCAAGGTGAGCTCTTGAACTGTATGCAGTATGTGGATGTTAGAATTTCTGGGTGGTCCAAGGGTGGACCAGAAGTTGAAACAGTCAGAAGGATGCCAACCTTATCAAGCCAATGGACTGATACATGCTCACTATTTGGGTTGCTGCTGGGTGCAGCTATTTATTTATTTATTTGTTTGTTTGTTTGTTTGCTTGTTTTTATTTATATATTTACATATTAAATGACCTGCTTACAATTCACAACATTAAATGGTGTTGCTGTTTTGACAAACACATGTAATCCAACCTTTCAGGTTTAGGTAATACAATCACATTACAATTACATTGCTTTGTAGTGGCAGTGTAGTCTCTGTTCAAATAATTTCATTTATGATTGTCTTGGTTGTGTCTGTAATTCATACATGCACACAAGGGTTGAAATACAGTGTCCCATGCTGCCGCAGACATATACATACAAATGGACGCGAATTGGCCTGCTTGCAGAATCATGCAGATTTATTCTTCTCCCATAGGAGACTGGTCTGAAATTAAAGTTGCTGGTCTGAATCTAATGTTGCAACATCTCTCATAACACTTATATTACTGAAAACAGCATATCATAACTCCCAATAGCACTTAATATCTGACATATATGTGTTTCGCATGGTTGTCCCAATGACAAGGCAGGGAAAACAAAACAAAAAATAAGTTATAAACAATAATAAATAATGAGCCTGAGGTGAAACATAGAAGACTTTTGTCTGTAGCTTTAATTTTCATCACATTTTTAATTTCTAGACATGTTTAAAATAAATATAAGGTCTACAGGCTTCTTTAGGCTTTATGTTTCAAATTCTTGAGTAAACAGACATAAAAGTCTGAACAAATATTGTTCTCATCTTGTCCATAAGGAACACTTGATATTTGTACATTCAAAGATGATGTGTATATCAGCAGTGGCTGTTATTAATAACCTCACCTAGTGTATACTGAGAACTCACATTGAGTCATCAAACTCCAGTCCCCTATTATCTGGGTGAGCTGCTGGAGCAGCCAGGACTTAACACAAAATGTGAAAACAAACATAATATTTATCTCCCTTCACCTTTTGATACGTCAGCCATTATTGAGTAAAGTTTTTTTTTGTACTCATACTATTAGACAAAAATTGCGAGTGATAATTATGCTATCATATTAATGAGTAATTAAAGGAACACTGTGTCCTGACCTTTGTAAGGCACTTCAAGAGAGGCTTTCAGTTTCCGAGGTAACCAATGACAATTCAGTTCAAATTTCCAAGTTGAACAAAAATGCCCTTTCCTACACGTGTCTGATTGCACATGCAGTCATACAGAAAACCCTGAATGATAAATGTACATCACTAAATTAACTAAAGATGTGAATTAAAAGGTAATTCCAGTCAGCCACATTTAATTTGAGCATCTCCCTGTTTTAAAACGGACCAAGAAACAAACAAAGAATGCAATCCAAGGGCAACAATACTCAGTGGAAATGGCAGCCTCCATTCAATAAACTTCTCAATCAGTTTTTCCACTTCTGAGACTGCTCATCTGCAGCAGAGCTTTTGGCATTCTTTGGAATCCAGTGGAAATTTTGTAGTTTCAGAAAAGGGCACTTTGAAATTCACATCTGATTTTTGTAAGTGCCGACATCATCAGCTTCGTGTAATCAGTGGAAAAGGAAAAATGAGGAAGGCTGAAGATTGGCAGAGTGTGAAATGGGAGCCAGGGGTGGAGTGGTTCGTTCGGGGTGGAGGCAGTGAGTGATTTCCGGGGTCTCTGTTTGTTAATTTGGTCAACATCACATGCTTATTTATGTGGAAATGAGCAAAGCCTATCCTCTGGCACTTTGACTGGGGTTCCAGCTATTCTCCAGCTCTGATATGAGCGGGTGGGATATTGCAGCATGAATAAATCAGAACAGCATACTCATCAATTTCATTTAAAATTTTATTAATCTGTTGTAAAATATATGCATATTCTATGGTTTATCCTCTGAGATATTAACTTCTCTATAAAGACATGTATAGAAAAAAATGTTTCTGCAGCCTGGCAGCTTCATAGTCTGCAGAAAATATAAGATAAATCTTTCATTGAGGTAAAATGTTTTTTATGAGGATGAGAATGTATTTACATGTATAGCATTTGATTCATTTGATCAGGCAGCTGAACATGAACATAAGGTGGTCCATGCCCAATGCCATGTTGGCTGTAGAGGTATACAGACCCAAGCAATGAGTTGTGGACGAGATAAACCACATTCTGTGGAGTAATAGAGAGCCATTTAACAACAATTGGTTTACTTAGAGTACACTTTGTGTCCAGAAATAATAATCCAGCATCAGTTCCTGATGGGTATCTGACCAATGACCATTTGGCTGAATGCAATCAAATCCTCACAGCAATGTACCAGAAATACCAGAGAATGGAGTCTTGAACTACAGCAGGACTAAACTTCCTATTACAACAGAGACAGGATGAACAATTTTCTACAAATGTTTGGACACATATAGTAATAAGAAACAAATTTCTATATGTATTTTTGTACTTCACTGCATATGAATGTTATATAGTGTGGTGAAACCAGTTTCTCTCTAATTCTATTTTCTCTTCATTTGTGAAGGTCATTCCGAGGTCACATGATATATAAAATGGTTTTGTGGAGGTCTGCAAGTAATTTATTTGAAGGTAAGATTCCAGTTGGTTCACTTGGTTCTGGCTCCAATATACTGTCCAACTGTGTTCTATAACACTTTCATAACATATTTTCTGTGTCCGAACTCTACTGACAACATATCTGCATTTATTTTTAAAATCCTGATGCTTCGGAATAGGAATAGTCTCTCAGAATCCACAGGGATGGTTGACTCACCCTTGATGATAACATAAAGACCAAATGTTATGGGGGGCAATAAATCAGGCAATTAACTCAGGCAATGCAATGACAACAGTTGTTCAAAGATATCATCCTGGCTATTAATAGTGAACTGCAATATAACATGTGGTATCTTTGAAGGAAATCAAGTTTACCGAATGCCTTACATACTTACAAATAAAAGCCCTGAATAATTTATTTGTTCTCGTTAAGCACAATCAATTGCACCTGACACTGATGTAAGGTCTTTTAATTGTGCCCTCGGAAGTCCTTAACATTAATGAACTGTTTTCCTCTGTGGACCATGTGATTAAATTGTTTTCTTCACCAAATAATAAAGTCAGTGATCAGGCGATGCAGAAGAGTTAATGCAGGCCAACCTAAACCAGCTTTTGTCTTGTCTCCTATGGTGTCTTAAAGACGAGCAATGTGAAGTTAAAAAAAAAAGGCCTTGCCATGTTATGCAAGAGCAGCACACAAGGGGAAGTAGCCCAGTTTTTGTCCCTGTGTTTCTGACGCAGTGCCGAGGAGGATGGGGAATTGGAGCAGCTGCAAGTCATGAGTGGGTGTTAGTTACAAGAGAGATAGAGAGAGAGAGAGAGAGAGAGAGAGAGAGAGAGAGAGAGAGAGGGAGAGAGTTTAGTAAATGAGAAAACGCACTCAGCAATGTGGGATAATACATCACAAACATATTTGTGTCTTTAGAAACATAGAGTAGCAAGTGCTGAGAGGATTAATAAGACACATGATAGTGAATTAAATCCCTATAGTCCTCTGCTCATTAAAAAGCTACCAGTGGCACCACAATGAAAATGACACTGCATTGAAAAACACTTTCAAAATGTATACAGAAACAAAAGCAACATCTACCTCAATGATCCATCTTAAAATACAATAACAGAGGATTTATCTTTGAAATGACTAAGCCTTTTGAATGTCAAACATTTTCAATGTTTAACTCCTCTTTAGACCAATTTGCTCATTACCACAAACTCTGGCGGCATCTGTATAATTCCAGCTTCGCTATCAGTGTCATGCAGATAGATATGTGGTTTTATAAGAGAATTATGCAGCCGAGTTCTGGACCAACAAAGAACTTGTGTGTGGCACTTGAGGTAACATGTCAGAACCACACACTCTTCCATTGGCTTACACTTGCTGCTGAAATAAATAGTAAACAGTTTGCTTGGCGGCCTAAGGCTTTTTGCACAATGTTGTATTTTTTGTGTATCTCCATTGCTGCAGTCTTGCACACAGCACTTACAAAACAGTTTCTGTTTTAAATGTATTTATTTACACTGAACCCCAAAAAGTGGGACAGGAACTAGTTATCATATCCCATGACGTTTGCCCATTTCCATAGAAGCTAAAGAATGCTGCACTAACCTGTGGGATGTGTGCGTTGAACCCTTAATGAATGAATGAATAAATAAATAAATAAATAAATAAATAAATAAATAAATAAATAAATTTTAGTTCTGGACTGTGACCAATTAGAACAGACAGTTTTATTTTCTGGTGCCAAAGGTTCCACTATTTTCTGCAGTGGCAAAAGGACTTCAAGCATCCCAGTAAACATGTATGGTCACAGGAATCATGCATTTTGCAGAGCACTGATTCTTAAGAACCCCTAGCTATGTAAATAGAAGATGATGCAGGTGGAATTTGAACTCAGTTCTCTGCAAAAGGATCACCCTAAACAGTGACTTTCTGACTGCACCT